>QEOQ01000460.1:1016422-1112072 GCA_010279815.1 Brachionus plicatilis | reverse complement strand
ACACTGGAAGGAGGATAATTAAGTTTAGGTTTTAGATAATTTTTACTGTCGAGAAGTTACTATTAATTAAAAATCAAAAATTATTTCTAGACTAATTAAAATATGGTTTTTAATTATTTTTTCTTTATTTGTAAGATTAATCAAATATAATTACATTGTATTACAGTTTCAACAAAATTCAAAGAAAAAGTTTTTGTTTTATTTTCAAACGAATGTAAATAAATAATTTTTTGGCATAATGGAAAAATTTGAGTAAAAAAAATAATTTTCTGAGATCACATGGCGCCTTTATAAAATTGGAAGAGTAATCAGAGTTATTTTGAATTTAATATATTTTATATTTTATTTATATATTTTATTAAATCCATGTGATAAATTACTCAAAAATTATTATATCCTCAGGTCATGTTTTCTATCTTGTAAATGGTAGCTAGAATTGCTGAGTGTGAAAAATTAAATCCATGAGTTCTAATTCTTAAATATATTTTTCTTGTTAAAAAAATAGTCTTATATATTGCCTCGATTATTAAGATTTTATGTTATTAAAATAGATTTTTTTAAGAGAATTAAATTAAAGGACTCTTAAAATTTGAATCAAACCTTTCAAAAAGTTTTATTTAAATTTTTGTTATTGTATGCTTTCATTTTTTTACAAGTTAAATTAAATTATTTTTAAAATTTTAATTTTGTTTATTTCAAAAAATGTTATAAGAATTTGAACAATTTTCCCAAAGTATAATTTAATATCAAAAGTGAATTATTGAAAAATCAAAAGTCAATAAATAGAATTTTTTTAACTTGACAACAAAACACAATGATTTGCTTACATTTATTTTGTCTGATCCTTTAACTTACCAACTCAATTAATATCCTTAAACCCAACAAATTTTTAGAAAAATCAGAATTTCAAAAATCCTAAGGCTTAGTTAAAAAAATTTAAAGACGGAAAGGAACTATTTGCTTAATTTTAAACTAGATTTTGTGTATTCAAAATTTTTAAAAAAATCACTAATCGGTCTAATATTTGATTGTTCGGCTTGATTTCGAACTTTATTTGTACCTTTTTTAGTTTTGATGTTCTGGCTGCTTTTATTTAAAACTTTTCCACTCGAAGGGCCCAATCTATCGATGTCTTCGATTATCAATTTGGTCGTTTCTTTATTTGATGAATTGAATTCAGAATTAACTTCAATTTTTTCTTCAACAATTGCAACTATGTCATCTATTTCGTCTTTTTCAATTACATCTTTTGAAAATTTATTTATCTTTTTAGCCGAAAACTTGCTCAAAAGATTAGAGGACTCGGAACTTTTTAATTTTCGTTGAGAATTGTCATCACTATTAAACGACTTGTCAGTAACAATTGGAGAATTCAAAGCTTCCAATGTAAATTTTTTTTCATAATTAAAATCAGTCTCAAGACTAGAAAATAAGGAAAATAAATCTAAAATTTAAATATTTAATTTTTGTGTACCTTTCTAAAATGGAGGCAGTGCACTGCTTCGGACTTTTATTTTCTTCATCTTGGCTCAATCGATTCAACAACTGACTAGGTCTGTTGATTATTGGAGATCCAAGTTTATTCGAAGCATTAGATGAAAAGTATCCACTTGATTCATTTGATGATTCAATTTCAATATTATTACACTTGGCTGACGAATAATCATCCAATAAACAATCCAAGTCTACTCGGATATCATTCATTTTAATCCGCTTATTATTCTCTTTACCTTCATCAGAATCAATTTTTTCCAAAGCTGTCTCATTTTTTTCCAAAGCTTGTAATTTTCTCTTATTTTTATTCACAAAGTTATCATCTAGAAGAGGCTTAGAGCTTATTGTTTTGGACATGCCATTGGTGTTTGGTAAATTAACTGGTTCTTTTTTAGCCATAAATTTTGAAAAGGGGTTTGAGTTTTTGAATGTTTTGTAGCTTTTTGACCAAATGCTTTTCATATGTGCTGGTGGATTGTTGGCATATTTGGCTGGAGGCTTGTACTAAATAAATTAAATTTTTAATCATTAAATTAAATTAGTTCAATTTGCGGTATTGTGAAATTTAAATACAAATTAAACAAAAATATTTAAAAAAAATGGTGCAACATGCTTGGTTTCACCTTTTTTACGGTAATGCGAAAACTTGGTACATTTTTTAAAAATTGAGAATTTAAATCGAAAATTGTAATCGGCTAGTCATTTTTTTTATATTTAAATAGATTAAATGTTTTTATCGTTTTATATTTTAAGTTTTTTAAAATTTATAAATCGTAATGCAAAGAAAAATTTCAATTAGCATTTATGAGAATGCATATTTCAGTTTTTTATATTTTTTACATAGTTTATACATTACACTTTTTTACCTGGAATACTTTTTCTAATTAGAAAATAGACAATATGATATAAATTAATTATTGATTTGATTCACTTAAAAAAAAGAAAATAAAAATTTTTTTTTTTGGACAAAAAAGGTACAACAAAGTATGTTGCAGTTTTTTTTTAATTTATCAAAAAAAGTAAATATTTTTGTTAAATTTATATTTGAATTTAACAATACCTCTAATTGTGTACATTCCAATTATCCGGATTAAAATCATTGACTTTTTCTCTAGTATTAACATCTATATTTCCCAGCGAATGCTGAATTGATAAATCTTGATCATAAAAGCTTATAGGAATCAATTAGAAAAAAATTGTTTTTTTTGAAATAATTAATATTTACAATCCAGCATAAGACACATCTTCGTTAGGCTCGATTTCGGGCCCGTATGCATGCAAAGGGACTAATTTTCTCTTGAGCGGATCAAAAACAATTTGATATTTGAATGTTTTATCAGCTTTTTTGAAGTTTTCTATGTACTCATTGGTGATAATCAAATTTGGCATTTTCAGCACTTTTGGCATTTGTTTTACTATCTTAAATTTTCAATATAGATTAACTTTATTGAATTTGGTAAAATGAAACTATTACATAATCAATATCTGACTTGGTAATTGATTTGAGCAACTTTTTAGCTTTACCGAGACCTATACCGGGTAAATTTTCCAAGTAATCACAGCCACTTAGTATACACATCCACCTAAATCTTTCAAAATTATCTGCTGAATCAAATTGAGTTATGGATATTATTTTTTCTTTTTGAACCAACTGACCAAATCCATTTATATCAAGTTTGTACATAATCTTTCAAATTATTGAGCCCTCTATCTTAATTTTTATTATTTTTAAATAGATCATTACTCACTTTTTCACATCCGAATAAAATAAGATCTGAATCTTCGGTAATGATTATTTGAGCTACATCAATCTTGTTCAAATAAGCTAATTGCGCGTCAGCTTCGTATGGAGCAACCAGAATATCAACACCAAGATTTTGCAATGCCTTAATTATTAGAATAATTTTTTTGTTTAGATATCCTCTCAATAAAATCTTGCTTTTATGACTTCAAGCGCCATTTTGGGAGTACATTCAATGCACCTTTGGAAGTATTCTCTAGCTTCGTTCTTGCGGCCTTCGGCCAAACACTGGGCAGCTTTTTTTCTATACATTTCTTTAGATCTTAAAAAAGCAAGATATTCAAATAAATCGTTTTATATAATTCAATATTTGTATTTTTCTATACAGTTCCTACTCTTTTCTCTTTAATTCGGTTCCTTTTTTACTTGGAAGACAACTGCCATCAAATATCATAATTGGTTTGATGCCCCATTCCTGTAATTTATGAACATATTTCAGAACGTATTTTACATGACTTAAATAAGTTTAGATTAGAGTGGTCAGTTTAAAAAAAAAGGAGATGACGAACCCGTCAGCTGGTTGACCAAGCGCTAATTGTTCAGCACAGCTGAATGCGCCGCGATAAATCCAACAATATGTATCGACGGCAACAGTAGCACCTTCAAATTGCTTTATGTTCGCATTAGTGGATGCCTCTTTTAAAAATGGCAATAGACCGGAAATACCCATTAGCCGGGATTATTATTTTTGATAAGTTTTGATAAATGAGATTTTTTCAAATTTCAATTTTATTTTGGAATTTTAAATTTTGAATTAAAATCATCACTTTAAATTGTAACAAAACCTTAACCTTTTCTCACAAGATTCAATTTTATAAGTAGGTTTTTAAATTTCAAAAATGATTTTTAGGATACCGTTTTAGAATCTTAATTAAATTTTCGTCCAAATATGAACCTTTAATTTTCATAGTCTAAATTATTCTCATATTCAATAAATCAATTTGATTATTTTATTTTTTTATTTAATGTTCATTAAAAAAATTTTAGTAAACTAAAGATTCTAATCTTTTAGAACACACACTCAAATGACCTATTTGTTTATAAATTTTAATTAATATTCTTGTTTTGTAGTCAACAAAAAAAAACTAAAATTAGAACTAAATTTGAATTAATGAGAAAAAATTAAAATCAGTTAATTACTAGATAAAAGTGTATACAATTTTCAATATTCAGATACTATGAATAATATTCTGAGTTGCATTTTTTCAATAAAAATTTTTAGCTTAATTTTTCTAATTTTTGGTCAAGAAGTCATTACTGGAAATTTTGTTCAAGCTTATTAGTCAATGTGTCTATTATAGGTACTAAGTTATATTGCCTTAATAAATATAAGCCATATGATTAAGATAAAAAGATTCTGTTTTATATTCCAAATAAATTAGCAATTACTAATTCTATCAGTCTAGAAAAGAAATTTTAATAAAGCAAGATTTGTTTCTAAAAAGCCTATTATGGATTTTAGGAATCGATAAAATAGCTCCTGGAAAATATTAGCTTTCAAGCTGATTTTGATGACAAAATAATGAGTTAGATAAGTTCTAAGACCGAGTTGAAATTTGTATCCTTTGAGTATCTTATGAGTGTAAGTGTTTACTTACAGTCTGGACAATGATTTGTAAGCAAAAAATAACCGAAAATTTGGCTCAAGTGTTTTGTATCTCACGAAAATTATGTTTAAAAGAAATTTTTAATGTTTCTTTTAAGTTTTATTTTACAATTTATTTTAATTAATAAAATCTTCAAGTTGTTTTTTTTATCGAAACTTTTTTTTTTTCAAATTTCAACAAGAATCTAAATCAATTTGAGTATAAAAAATTGTGCTACCCAAGAATTCAAACAAAGTGAAAACAATTTTAAAATCAACAAACTTGTTTGTAGAGCTTTATTATTCCAAAAAAATTGACAAATTTAATTACTATTCTAAATAATCAGTTAATTATGAATTTATCAATAGTTTATTTATAAAAGTACGAGAAAAATTCTTGTGACTTCCACTCAGAAATAACTAGTATCTTAAATTAATTAATATTTAACATCAATATACACTAGAGGTATGTTTCTTCAAATAAAAAATATTTAATTTTTATTAAAATTTAAAAGAAATTTTATATCATTTAAGAAGCATTTACTTTTCAAATTGGACATAAAGAAATATCGGAATATTTTTCGGATTCGTTTCAGTTAGAGAAAATGTAAATAACCTTACATTTTTACATTTTCAAATATTTTTGTGCAATGTTTAGAAAAAATTTATTTTGGATTTTCATAAGGATTTTTTTTAATCTTCTGAAATGTTGCACAAAAAATATTAGGTATAAAAAAATGTAAGATTATTTACATTTTGCCTTTAGATATCTGTAATTTTCGGCTCTAAAAAATCAATTTTTGTTCTATAAGGATTCGGATATTTAAGTGCAGATGACTCAATTTCTTCTTTCAAAGAAATAATAAAGATAAAAGTCAATTTAAATTTTTCTAATTGTGATTTAGATTTCAGTTTTGCATTAGAACGAATTGACAGGATAAACTTGAAAATAAACATAAGCCAATATTAAATTCTGATATAATTGGATCATATTTTGTTTTGTATCTGTTTTATGTCAAAATCTAATCTTTTCTAGTAAAAGCTCATTTGCAACAAAAAAAAACAGGTCTTAAGAATTTTTCATCTTGACTTAAAATTAAATTTTTAAATCTTGCTAATTACAACAAAAATAAATTGTGAGTAAAAAACCACGAGAGTTACGGCTTTTCAATTGCTTATATAATACATAACAAATTTTAATGAAAATTCGATTAGTAATACTTATTTTTTTGTTTGTTAATGAAAAAAATATTTGTACCTTTATATATACGTAATTTTTATTTAGTTTTCATTTTTTATTTATCTTATATTCACTTATTTCATTTAGTTATTTTTATGATTAAAAACCTAAATAAATATGTTTTGATACTCGGATATAGAGTTATTTCATATTCATGTTTGCTAATAATAGGCTTAGTTTATTATTTCGTTTGTCCATTTACAAAATTTTCATCTAATTAACTAAGCATTCCAGCACGAAATGTCCCTAAAAAGCAAGTTACTTTTCCCAAAGTCAAAGTTGGGTCATTTAAATTCTTTTTTTTTCTAAAAGTGATTAATATTCGACCTGAGTTTAATTTAGCTGACGGTTCAAACTTTATAAATGATTAGAGAGGAGTGAAATTTTGATGATTAAGAACTAAACAATATATCTGGTTAACCTAGATTATTTGATCAGGATACGTGTTTATATTGATAGAATATTCCGGTCAGTCTAGGTTTTGGCCGGAATTAACTGTAATTTATGATTAAAATCCATTTTTCGAATTAATTCACATGAAGCATTCTGATAGCTAAAAATCAATAATTTCAAACCAAAGAAATTATAAATCTAGATTAACTTTATGAAAGAGATCGTAAAAAATGATGTCTTGAGGTGTTTAGATTCACAAAATAAAAAAATATATTTTTTCTTGTTGCTTTTATCAATTATATTCATTTCTAATTGATACAGAACTAAATTTAAAATATTAATTCATTTTATAAAATATTAATTTAATTAATTCAAAGTAAATTTAAGGTTTTTAAGATAATTTTTTTTAATAAAATATCTGATTAGTTAAAATACATCTATCTAGCTGTAAAACGAGTTGACAATTTCAACATTAAGCTTCCTTTCAAATCATTAACTTAAATTGTGTTGACATTCTATTTATAAATCAAATTAATAATAGTAAAAAGGTACAACAGTGTTTTGCCTGTATGACAAGGTCCAAAGGTTTCACTTTTTTCTAAATGTAAAATTAAAATTTTTACAAAATAAAATTGTGCCACTAATTATTCACATCAATCTTTCTTATATCCAAAAAAATTCTTCGATTTAAAATTATAGTTTTTAGATATTTAACATTAGAGGGATTTATTTGAAAAATTTTTTGTGTATTTTCTTTTAATTATAAATAATGCTTTTATTTGAAACTTTATTTAGCTTCTCATAAATAGTCATTCATCTTAAATTTTACGTCCTTTAAGGCAGGTCTAAGACCATTCAAGACTGTCTGGAGTTTTCTCTTAGAATTTCCATTCAAAATAAAATCAATCAATTTTAATGTTTAATAAAAACTAATTTTAATTTTATGTTTGATATGTTGATTCAATTTTTCTTGAGCATGTGCTATTGATTATTTTACCAAAGAAATTCACTTCCAAAGATAGATTTTTTTTCATTTCTTTACCAGAATTAGTAGTTAGTATTTTATGATATATTTGTCAATAGTCCAAGAAAAGATTTAAAAAAAACTCTGCTAAAGAAAATTTTATTTTTTAATTTAATTTGGAATCGTGGTGCTAATATGGCTTACTTAATATTAAGAAAAAATAATTAAATACGATAGGATTAATTTTTATTTTTTAATTTCATTTTGTCTATAAAAATTTCTTCTTTTCATTTACATACTAATTTTAAATCAATTGTTAAAGGTGTCTGGTTACTCAGTACCATTGTAAAAATTAAATTAACTATCTTTAAAAAGTATTAATTCTTGGCCATAGAAAATAGTCCAAGCTGTTTATTTATTGAAAGCGTTTTTATTAAGTAATCATTTGAATAATAAAGCATTGGAAAAAAAATAAATTCACAATGAAAATAAGCGTTAATTGTAATTCAAATAGATTTTATTTTATAACTTCCATAAATTTATCTTATTGTGTAAAATTTCTATCAATAAATAAATTTGATGAGTTGCATAACTTTGAGAATTACGCTAAAGAGGACTAGTTAATCAGCTGCTATAAACAAAATCTCATTAGACATTTGTTTAATTTGGCTCTGAATATTTTTATCGGAATTTGGCTCATTTTTTTCATTTTTAAATAAATAATTTATACTGAGATAAGATTTCATGCATCTGAACACATCAAAGAATCAGTTGAATGAGAAAAATGTAAATCTATGCTATCTGCTAGACTATGAGTCTTTATCAATCTTTTGGTTATCTGTAGACCGCGATTCAGTAGATTAAATCTACAAGATAGACTTAAATTTTACTCTAGCCAAAAACAATTCAGATAGAGCACGTATTTGACAATTCTAAGCGATCAAAAATACCGCAAGGTAGTCGACATACTTCTTGGGTGCTCAAGATTAAAATCGATATTATTTCAATAGAGATTTGTAATTATAAAACTCTTTCGATTTAAAATGCAATTAATAGTAAATCCGGAAGGAAATCAATAAATTTTTTTTTTCTCCATAGGAAGTAATCAAATAATAGCCTTTGTAGAAATTAGTTTTTATTTCTCATTATATGCGAGTGGAGTCCAGTGGACATGGTATTTTACAAAACAAATCGATAAATCACCTAACTATGTTCAATTGTGGCTTAAGGGAGGGATAACTTGGCTTTTCCTTAATTTGTTTTGTTTACAAAAGATCAAATTTTAATTTCAAAAAAATATTTCCTATCTTTATTTAAGTAAATGGGCTTAATCACTTGTTATAGAGTTTAATTATTGTTTTTTTTAAAAGAACAAAAATATTTTAAAATTATTACTACTTTTTACGCCTAGTTACACGTCATTTAAACATACATAATGGTTGAACTGTCCTACTTTGATAATTAGATTGATGAAATCATGCGTAATATTTTGGATTTCGTGGCGTGAGCAAAAGTTAATTCTAATTTAAATATTATTTTAATAACAAACAAAAAAACTTGACTGGAAACAAAAATGACTTTTCATGTCATTTTTAATAAATAATAAATAATTTCAAGATGCCTTTGAATGATTGAATTAAGAAAATTTTTTTTGAGACAAAATTTTTTAACCACGTGATCAATTTAATTTTATTGATTAGAAAAGTGTTCAGCTTCAATTTTTTTAAACTTTTTCTTTAAGGTTATAAAAAAACGAAAAAACATTAAATCTTATTGAAAAAAATGCTTTATGTGCCAAGTGTTGTTATTAATGTCGCTAATACAGGTGAACTAATTGAAAAATATTTTTTTCAGGTGAGTATTATTTTCAAGTATTTTTTATAACAAAAAAATCCAAATAAAAATACTGGCGTAATTTCATTCTAAATTAAAGCTTATTTCAATGATTTCAAATTGTGGTCAAAGTTAATTTTTGAATGATTAATTTTAATATTCAGATTTAATTATAAACGAATAATCAAGATGAAGTTTTTCGATTGAGCCCAGAGCAACTGATAGCCGATCGTATTCGAATCGGGGCGATTTTTAATGCATTTAGATATTTAATCAATATGAACCAAGTATTTCAAATTAACATCCTATTTTTTAATTAAGCGCTTTCAAATGAAATATTTCTATATCTCAATTAATCTTTTTCAATTTTGTTTTTCTTTCCCTTGCAGCCCATTAATTTCAATTTTCTAATTGATAAATCAAATGGTTTACATTTTGACTGGATTTTTAAAATCGTACATTAATGACCCTTAACTATTTATTTTAATTTTTGATCTAAACCAAAGATATGCTCCTAGTCTTCTTTATATCGAGCGATTTAATTACTTACAACCTGTTTTAGGATCTAATCTTAGTAAAAGAACTAAGTAATAAAACTTTCCTCAAAACTGGATGCAAAATCAATTTTCAAAATGAAAGGTTTCAAAAACTTGACTATTTAACTGTAAATTTTTAAAAATTCAACAACATTCGGCAAAATAGTTTTATTCTATTTTGAAGAGAAACTTATTTAAATTATACTATTCAAGTAAAAAATTTTTTTCAAAACATTTCAATCAATTTTGATAAAAATTTTATTTTGAATGGTATTTATTCAATTTAATTCAATTAAAGCGGTCAGATCTTTATATTTTAGAAAGTTTTTGATGATGAATGTTTTTACTTACTAAAAAGTTTCCCAGTCTGAAATTTTTTTAATGTTTTATTAAAATTTATCTTATGTTAAAAAAATCATATGGTAGACTAATCGATTTAATTAATTTGAATTTACAGTTAAATTACAGTAAGAATCTCTTAAAAATTAGAACAATATATTTTTCGTTAATTTTTGAAATTTTAAAAGATAAAAAAAATCATTTTTTTTCAAATTAAATTTACTTAATTTTATTTTTAAGTTTCTGATTTTTTTATTAACATAGATGAGTTTGACGTCATTTATAAAATTAACAATTATTTATTAGAATGGAAAATACTCAAAGAATAATTTTTTTGATGATTTGCAAAAAGATTAAGAAAAAAAAATTTTAATTTTATTCTTTTAAGACATAAAATGGGACAGGACATCTTCCTGGAGAATAAAAGTTTATAAATGAATTTCGTGAATTTCAAAAATTTTTACTTATAACTAATTTATAAGGTATATTTTTTAGGTAATTTTTAAAAACACAAACAAACTCTTAATTTTCAAGTCGAAAGAAGGGCCTTTAAACATAAGACATTTTTGAGTTTTTATTACATCATATTAATTAATAAATTTCTATGGAACCGACAATTTTTTTTTTAAAAAGTATTTCAAGAGTCATAATTTTGCTCTAAATTGAAACAGGTAAAATTTTTGAATATACTTCGGACATGGAAATTTAGATAAATTTTCGATTTATTATTTTTGCCTATGAGGCTAAATCAATTATAATAACAATAATAATAAATTATTTAATTTTCCAAATGAGTCTCTCGCTGATCTAAATTTATATGCTAAAAGAGTAATTAGCGGCTGCTAGATCGCACAGACAGGAAATTAAATTTCAAATGAAAGAACAAAAGTTATAAAATTTAGATTAATTTTGGGACAATCATTTCTATGGCCAAATATCACAAAAATTACCAAACAAATGCTTAGTACAGAAAGTTCATAAGAAAAAAAAACTAAATTTTAAAGGCTTTATTTATCAAAATGAAATTTAATGCTTTCAAAAGTTTTGAAATTTTTTTTTATAAAAATAGATAGGCAAAATTTCGCTGCAGGAAAATTTAAGGGACAAATTTTGGTTGCATTTGCTTTTTATCATGCTTAATTAGATTAAAAGGATTAATTTAATATTTTTATTATTAAGAGAGCAGTCAGGCCAGCAGAACCCGAGCTTAAATGAATTAAATCCAGATTTTACGTTTGACTTAATTCAAATATTAATTAGAAATTATTATGATGGAAGATTACGTTGGACGGAAAGAAAAAACGCTGGCCTCTGCGTTTAACATATTTTTATCATAATTGCACGAAAAGCCCAAGCTATTTGGAGCGATTTCAAGCCAGCCATAAACTGAAACTCAAAAAAAAATACCGGAATATTTAATTCTAATTTATGCTAATTTGTAACTAAAGAAAGAAAAACTAGAAAAACAAGATATTAGTAAACTAGTAAAATATTTTTTTATTTTCAATTAAAGATTTGCATTAAATGCGATTGTAGGAAATGTGTCACTTGAAGTCACCAAAATTTGGCCATGTTTTCCGACTCTCTAAAATCAGTCAACAATTTTTTTTTTATTTAAATTGGCACTAAAAAATCTCTAAATGAACAAAATCTTATTTTAATAAATTTAGATATTTTAAATGCTTTTATGTTTAATAAAGTTTAGTTAGAATTTTTTTGCCAATTTTGTTGTGTACAAAAGCATTATGGAGTCAAGTCTGAGCGAGGAAGTGAAGCCGCAAAAAAAAGCCCAAATAATCATTCACAAATTTAAATCGTGCAATTCAACCCATTCTTCGGTGTCGGCCGATTCCGCCTCCACAAACACCGCCTCAATTTTGAGCAACAATGCATTTGCCAATCTGCCGCCTTTGTCCTCGCTAAATCTAGACCGTTTGCCATCGAATGTAAAATTCGAGCTCGATCAACTCGAACTTGAACTGCTCGAGGGTGACATCACCCAAAAAGGCTATGACAAAAAAAGAGCCAAACTCATCGAACCGTATCTCAGTATTCTCGTTAGTTCTAAAGAAGAATCAATCCAGAAAAATGTGAGTCGAACAAGTGCGCAAATTGTAAGTGAGGCAAGCGATTTGAACAAGTCCAAAGAAAAGATTCGAATACCCAAAAAGAATAAGAATCGAGAGGATCCAAACGCTAATCGCTACCATTCGGGTAAGTCTCATTAATATTAATTAAAAATTCCTTAAAAAAATTTTATACAAATGCCATTGATTATTTTACTAAGTGTTATTTGTTCCATTCTAAGAGATAAATTGATTTTCGCTACGTTCAATCAAAAGAGCAAAAAATTTTTTTTCTTTTCAGTTCTGGTTTAGTTTAAATCATTAAAAAAACACTGCTTAAATAAATAAATTAAGTTCTCATAAAAGTGAATCAATGAAATTTTTGCTTATTTTATTTTGAAATAAAAATTTTTTTGGTTTAGCTCAGGGTTCGTTTGAATGCCCCGAGTCTTTGTTGAGTGAAAAATTAATTTTTTCCATTTTAAAAAATAAATTATTAATTTATTAAAATAATAAAAAATGTAATAATTTATTATAATAAAAAAATATTAAGCAGTTTATTTTAAAGATTAGAATATTAGAAAAAAACTGAGCTGTTTATGAACACAATAACAATTCCTAAATTTTTGATCAAAATAAAATATTTTTCAAAATTTTCTATTATAATTTTTTAAAACCAAAATATGAAAAATTTTTTTTCCAAATGGTTGACCCCTTATCTAACTTAGCATGAAATTTTTAATAGCTAAAATTAGTTTAAAAAAGTTATTCAAACTCACTTGAAGAATTCGCTTCATCCTGAATAATAAGTAAAGTCTTGTCTGATGAGTTTTCTTTAAATTAACTGAGTTTGTACAAGAATGATTGAAGAAATTGGTATTTTTTTCTTTTTCTGAATGCAACATTATTTTATCATCAGTGAACACATTTACTAATCATATTTATTCAATAAAATAAAAATAAATTATCTAATTTCTAAATATATTACTTAATAATTTTAAACATTTTTATTTTAATAGAATATTTGATTAAATTAAATTATTAATTTCTGCGAAATTTATCTTAAAGCTTTGCTAAAATTTTCCAAATTCCAATTTTTTCACTTACAGATAAAAACAAAATAAAAATTTTAATGAAAAATTAAATTTTTTAAAATTAAAGAAAAAAATGCGTTTTAATAAAGATAATCAAGAAGAAAGCAGAGTTGTTTAAAAGTCACAAGTCTCATGTCAAGTCCAAGCCCGGGCTTTAAAAATTTGAATACTGAAGAAGAATTGTGAAGACTTTTATGCTAAAATTGCAAAAAAATTCTGATATGGCAAATTTATTTGCATTACACAACCCAAGAATATATAAATTTTTTGAAAAGATCTAGCAAATTTAAAAAAAAAGTCCCGAAAAAAATTTTTTTTTTAATGACTCTGGAAGAAAGTAGAATATTTAGTTATTTTATCAATTGGTTTAGATTATCATTTTCATTTTAGTGAATTACACCGCTACTATTTTTTAGTAGACTTTTCCTTTATGTGACCAAAAAATACGTGTTTAGTATCTAAACACAAATAAATTATTATATAAATTAAAATTTTTATTTCATTAAATAACACAAAATAATATTAGAGATTTTTTTATTTTTTGTAATAGAGTTCTTTGGTTGATCAATTATTTTTTTAATAGATCAAATTTTAAATTACGTGACCAGTGGTTGTATTATGAAAACAATATTTGAATATGGGACCAGCATTGGTTACTAATCGTCAAAAAATATTGTTCACTTAATGGAAAAGATCCGTTTCTTGATTGATTTTTATAAACCTAAATGGGTATCCATGATCGAATTCAAATGTTCCACAAGGGACATTGAGTATTGTTATATCTAAAATTTCTAGATTTATGAGAGTCAGATAATATTATTTTCAAGAGGTCACTTGGCTTAACTCAAATTTATTCTTTATTATTATAGTGGATAGATAAAAGAATGTTGGTATTCAAGAACTAATAAGTATCTTTTGATTTAACAAAAATATTGGTGAAATTTAAGCATACATGGTAGCACTAGCATTTGCAAAAATTTTTATATGCCAGGTTCTTTTAAAATTAAGCTAAAAATTTAATTCTGGCTTGTGAGTTTCTCTTAAGTTTTATTTAAAAAGAAATGAAAAAACAAAAAGAAAATTTAAAAAAATTTTATTTTGTGAATAAACAGACCAATTTGTAAAACAAAATTGAAAAATTTTTAAAAAGTAAAAGAAATATTCCGAATTTATTATAAAATAAATAATTTTCTTTCATTTGATTTATATTTTGCGTAAGAAAAAATCAAAAAAAAATTTTTTTTGAATCCACAAAAATTTTAATATTGTATTAAAAGATAATTAATTTGAATTTAGTTAAAAAAATCTAATTTTAAAAAAATTTTGAATATTAATTTTTAAATCACGTAGACGCAAATATTTATGTTTAGCTTTTAAAATATATTATATCATCAATTCTCTTAGGAAGTAAAAATAATGTATTGATTTCGAGGTGATAAGATATTTTTAAAATACGAAGGTTACGTAATTTTTCTAAAAATACTAAAAAAGACTTATATTTTTGAAAAATGATTTTTAAAATCTTGATCTATGATGATATAAATATTTAGCTATTTCATTATTCAACATCATACGCTAGTTAGGCTTTTTTCAAAATTCCAAGCAAGTTTTGTTATTTCATTTTGTAAATCAAAACAAGTTTTATTTTTTTCAATTGATTTCTGAGCAAGAATATTTTTTAGATTAAAAATAAAATAAAATTTTTTACTTATTCTGGTCGCTGTCAAAATTTTTCTAATTTTTCAAAAATTAAAAATTAAGTATGCTCTCAAAAACAAAAAATTGATTAAATAAGTGAACAGAAATTTTTTGTTTAAAGAAAATAATTTTTATTAAAAAATTAATTTTTTAAGAAATTCGTCAAGAAGCCGTCAAAGCGGCACTAGCAATGTATTCAAATCAGAAGCAGTCTTGCATAGTAGCATCAAAACGAACTACTGGATACATGACGCCCCAGCAAATTACACAAAAAGAAAGTAACATGGACACAAAACAGCAATTTTCTGATTCTTCCGAGGAAGAAAACGGTAAATTAGATTTAATAGAATCTCCGGCTAGCAATTGTAGCACTAACGATAGCTATGCTAATAAGTCTAACTTAAAACGCGAATACTTTGGTAATCAAGCATCGGAATTTATAACACCAAAACTAAATGATATATTAACCGTTAACAGCACTGGCACTAGTAGTTGCTCAGCAAGCACTGGCTCTGCTAGTAACACTAGCAGCAATTTAAGTATTCCCAACGAAACTAATAAAATTAATAATTGCCACATAAATCAGTTGTACTTTCACGTACAGGATCTTAAATCTACTAAACAAAATTCTAATAAAATAAATTACTCAACACCGTTTCAAAAAACAGATCGTGTGGTGGCCATTAAAACTTCTAATCAGGTAAACTCGAAAAATTTGACCAAATTACATGCTCAAAATCAACAGATAAAAATAATACAAACATCGAACCAAAAAAATATAGATGCAACGAACAAAGAACATCAACAGAATACCTCAGGTTCAAAAAGTGCTTCCAGTGGGCAGCTAAATCAATCTACTTCTTCTGAAAATGGTATGCTCTCCTTTTTTTTTTAAAGTCTTAAGGCTTAATAAAACAATTAATGACGTAATAGAATATAAATCAAATATTATGAATTTGGCCCGAATTTAATTTAATTTTATTTTCAAATCTTTATTTTATTTAGCATTAATGAAAGATATAAAACGGTTAAATTACTCTATTCAATGAATTTAAGTTTTGTTTGCTTGGGTAAATAGATTATTTGGATTTAATCACGAATATGCCGATCCAATATTTTTTTATTTTACAAAATTGGTAAATCAAGACTACGAAATGAATATTTTTTTTTAAATTAAAATATTTAATTTATAAGGCTATAAATTTTTCATCATTTAAATTAATATATTTTAATTAAATGTACAAGTCATATAATTATAAAATTGAAAAAAAGTGTTGGTTTGATGCGAGGATTTTACAAAATTGTACGATTATTCATGTAAAATTCAGTAAAACTTTAAGAAAAAATTCACGAAATTACGGAATTTATCGTAATTTTACATAAATTTTGGTTAATTTAAGTTAAAATAATAATTGTCCTAATTTTTTTAAAAAAAATTCTCATTTAATAATAATAATAATAATAATAATAGGCTACGACAGGTTTTATCCTGTAGAGGAAGACACTAGAGTCTCACTATGGTAGCTAAAACGAGTAAATTTTTTTGATATTCCGATCAAAAACACAACACAATAAAAAGATCAGAAATTTATTTTCAACTTTTTACTTAAGATGAAAAAAATTTAATATTATTGAGAAATTTGACTGATTGATGTCATAAATTTAAAAGAGTCAAAGTTTGTTTTAGACTAAATGTTTTAAGCAAAATGATACTTTTTTAATTAAAGCTAATCTTTTGCGTTGTAATAATATGCCGCCAAATTTTAATTAGTGGTTATATTTATATTGTAGATGCTTTATTTTTTTAAAACCTTCTAACTAATTTCTACATGAATTTATATTTTATTAAAAAATCAAAAAAAAATTAAGCAAGTTTCAACTTTTTCTGAAGCCTAGTTTAAAAAAAATTTAATTAAATGATATTTTTTCTGTTAAATTGGAGTATTATAAATTATATTTATTTAGTCGTTTATTTATAAACCATAAATAACAAATTCATACTAGTTTCCATCTACCAGATTATTAAAAAATGCCGTTTTATTTTTTTGTAAATCAAATCTAGAATTTAAGCTTGAAAAAAAATCTAAAACTAAATCGAGATTCTTAAGCTGTCAAAATTTTCAATTAGAACTGAAAAAATGAAAATTTGACAATTTTTTTCTCTTTCGAAAATTCAAATGATTTCATTGTGAAGATTTTTTTTAGCTCGATTCTCTACTATTTTAATCATTTAAATTTAACTGCGTAAATTATTTCTAAATTAAAAACAAAAAAAGCTGCATTTGCTAAATAATTTGATTTGATTTGTAAGCCAAAGTCTTTCTAAATTTTTTTCAATTTATTATAAATTTGATTTAAAGATGTCAATTAAAGCTTTTCATTTAATGCGAATTTTGATCAAAATGATAAGAAAAATGTTTTTATTTAACTTTCTCGTCATACATACAATCCATTACGTGACTTGTTATTTTTGATAAGGAGTATAAGATTAATTTTAGAAAGTCAAAATTGATACCTATAATCGCCAAAGCGGATTAAACAAAGAATTTAAAATATTGGCCATTTTAATGGTCCTTTGATAATGTCAAATCGTTTAACAATATCTTTTATTTATTATGCTCATAATTTTTCGCAAAACCTACAGAAATCTTATTTAAAGCGACATAATTTAAGGCTTGTGGAAACTTGAATAAAAATTAAAATTTTTTATTAATTATATTACCTACTTATTTAATTTAATTAAAAAATTTTAGAATTATTCAAATTTTCATATCATGAACACTTTTTATTCAAAATTATGTTTAGTATTTTTTTATTCTAAGCATCAAAAAACAATTTTTTAAAATATAAATTGAATGACTCAATCGTGGCCGAAAGAGAAAATTAATATTCATTCCAAATAGCCAAAGGATTTTTCAGATTTTATTAAAATAAATAAATAAGTAAAAAATTTTATCTATAATTAGAACCAGTGGCGCAATCAGATGGACCTGAGAAACCTCATTACCTAAGGGTCTTTTGAGCTAGAAATTAAAAAATATAATAAATTTTATTTTTAATTTGATTTCTCTTTAATGCTTTTTTATTTATTAAATTTGTGAAAATTCCGAAGTTTTTAATTTTTTCAGAATACTTAAAAAAAAAAATTTTTTTAATTCTGTAAATAATCACTCTAATTAAATAAAATTTTACTAAAAAATTAAAATTCTTAAATTTTTAAGATTCTCTTGAAATTCGTGTCACATCTAGAGTATCGGCCAAGATTCAACAACTGCTCAACACTCTAAAAGTAATCTATCATCAAGTCTAATTAATTTCACATAAATAAATTTAAATCCAACCAAAGAGACCTAAACGTCGACCTTTGAATGAATATTTTGAAGACAATCAAGAGGAAATAGACAGTAAGTTAAAAATTTAATCTTTTAAAATCGATTTGATATTTAAATTGACATTTCCGATCACCTTTCCAAGAAAGAGAGAGAGAGAGAGAGCTCACAGCTTTTCCTCATTAAGCAAATATTTATACCTTAATCCTTTCTAAATCACAGGGCGTTTGAGATTAAGCGAGCCAAGAGAAATGGCTCGTTAAATTAAACGCTTTCTAGTCTCATTCTATCAACTATGAGCCTAAACGAGTCCCTGATTCATCCGACTCTCATTTGTTCGCCAACTCTTCAGGCCAAGATCCATCTAAACAAAAAGTATAATCGCCAAAAAGACTATTATACTTTGACTGGCCGTAATCAGCAGCAGTCGCGTTTATTTTCTAAATATTACGTGCAAAGAGTTGGCACCTTTTTGACCCAGTATAAAATAAGAGAAAATTTTAAATTTTTACAAATGATTTCAGTACCGCCATTGGATCCAGCAGTGCCGAAGCCCGAGGGCGGCATCAGTGTGCCGGCGTGTGGCGAGCCACTCGTCGTGCCATCCTCCTTTCCGCAAAGTCTAGAAGCAGCCATTCACAAATTTGCCAATGCGTCCAGCAAGGCTGTTTGTCTCAGCGTCATCGACCAGCATGGCAAATCCATAAACTCAATTACTTTTGTCAAACTTTTGTCCAGGGCTCAGAAAATCGCCTACCATCTCCTAAACAAGCTGTCCAGCACCCACGAGGACATTCATTTGAAACAAGGCGACAGAGTGGCCCTCGTTTTTCCCAACAATGACCCGGTGGGCTTTGTTGTCTCATTTTGTGCGTGTGTGCTCGCTGGCCTGGTCGCCATACCGATCGATGTTCCGCTGGCTCGGCGAGACGCTGGCTCCCAGAGTCTGGGCTTTTTGCTGGGCCAAGTGGGCGCCACTTTGGTCCTCACTTCGGAATTGTGCTTCAAAGCGTTGCCAAAAAATTCCAACAACGAAATGGTTGAGTTCAAAGGCTGGCCCAGAATGTCATGGATTGTGATCGAAAATTTGACCAAGTCTCCGCCAAAAGACTGGTCGCCTCCCAATCGAATACCAAACGAAGCAATTGCTTACATTGAATACTCCAGCTTAAAAGACGGCAGTGTGACTGGCGTGTCCGTGACCAGAGAACAAATGCTGGCTCATTGTCAGACTCTGAATGTCACTTGCCAATACACCGAGGGCGAATATGTGGTATGTGTGCTTGATTATAAGCGCGAGTTTGGTTTTTGGCACGGCATTCACTCGGCCATATTCAATGGCATGCACACTGTTTACATACCGTACTCGGTGATGAAGATAAACCCGGGCATTTGGCTGAGCACAATTAGCAAGTACAGGGCGTCTGTGGCACTTGTCAAGTCACGTGACATGCACTGGGGTCTGATGGCGCACAGAGAGCAAAAAGACATAAGCTTGGACTCTTTGCGCTTGTTGCTAGTGGCCGATGGAGCCAACCCGTGGTCGCTTTCTTCATGTGACACTTTTTTGGATGTTTTTCAATCTAAGGGCTTGAGAGCAGAGGCGATTTGTCCGTCGGCTGGCTCGTCCGAAACTCTGACTCTGTCGATTCGAAGACCGGACAGAAATGGCCCGCAATCGAGCGGACGCGGCGTCCTCTCCATGTCCGGACTAAGCTATGGAGTTGTCCGAGTCGACCAAGAGAACAGTCTTACCTCGTTGACTCTGCAAGATGTTGGCCAAGTGATGCCAGGCACAGTGGTATGTGTGGTCAAAGTAAACAGCTCGAATATGCACCCGACTCTTTGTCACACAGACGAGGCAGGAGAAATTTGCATCAGTTCAAAATCAACTGCTAATGCCTATTATGGACTGCAGGGTCTGACCAACACAATGTTCAAGGTGGCGCCGCACGGCTCCGACAATTTGCCCATTGGAAATAGAGAATTTGTCAGAAGCGGTCTAATTGGGTTCCTAGGACCCGGTGGTTTGTTGTTTGTGTGCGGGTCCAAAGAAGGCCTGATTGAAGTAAGTGGACGCCGTCACAATACTGATGATGTGATAGCCACAGTTCTTGCCGTAGAGCCCATGAAATTTATTTACCGAGGCAGAATAGCCGTATTTTCTGTAAAGGTCCTGAAGGACGAAAGAATCATAATTGTTGCTGAACAAAGACCCGATTCAACTGAAGAAGAGGTAGGATTTTTTTTTTTTTTAATTTTTTTTTTTTTCAAAAATCAATTTATTCAGCTTAAGAAACAGACTAATATTAAGAAATTAACATCGTCCTTATCTTTTTTGTCTTCGACTGCTAGTTTGGCTAAAAAAAAGCCCTACAAATCAAATCAAGATTTAAATGCTGAAAATGTGAGTGATAAATGGATTAGGTTTTTGATTTAATTTTACTTTAATTTTGTGCCATTGTCTCTTTGTATCACTTAATACATTTTAGATTTTCTTTTATACACTTATCTTGAATTTGACTTTTTTTATGAGATATTTTGAATATTTTCTTAAAAATGAAGCAAGTTTAAAAATTAAAATTTTTAAAATTATATTGACCAATTGAAGCTAATATAAATAGAGAATTTGTCAGAAGCAGTCTAATTGGGTTCCTAGGACCCGCTGGTTTGGTAAATTATTTATATTAAATTATGGCAATTTGAAGTTAATGATCAATTTTTGATGCTCAACATAATCAAATCAAACTAAAACTATTAAATAAATTGTTATTTCTTAATAGAAATTGGCTGAAAGGGAGAATTAATATTCATTCCAAACAGCCAGGGAATTTTCCCAAATTATTTTTTAAATAAATAAATAAATATAAATAATAGAAATAATGCAGATGTACAATTTTGGATTTAACATAATATGTTAAATAAAAGAATAAACTCTGCAACATCAAAATGCACATTGCACAGTGCACACCATCAAAATCATACTCTTCTAAGTGAATAATGGTTTTGTGAAATTTAGTACAAAAGAACAGAACAAAGTGTAAAAAAATTAAATAACTTTTTTTCTAAAAGTTTAAAATTAATTCTGTGAATGCAGAATGGTGCAACATTCAAAGTTGCATCAACTGTAGAAGTCTGCTAATGATGTGCAAAATCTCTGCAAAATGCCCTACGCTCGCTCATATTGAAATTTAATTTCTGCTAAACTCTGCAAATTTAGTAGATCTTGATATTAGATGCAACTTTGAATGTTGCACTAAGTTGCATTCACAGAATTAATTTTAAACTTTTAGAAAAAAAGTTGTTTAATTTTTTTACATTATTTTCTGTTCTTTTTATCATTTTGTACTGAATTTCACAAAACCGTGAATAATTTTTTGCAGACTTTTACCTTTAGATTTAACAAAGTATTATTATTATTATTATTATTATTATTATTATTATTATTATTATTATTATTATTATTATTATTATTATTATTATTTATTAGTTTAAAGCCACATAGGCAAAAAAAAAAGAAAAAAAAAAATGCTTAAAGTATGCTAAACGGGAAATTTACCTCTGCACTAATTCTATTATAAAATTAAAATTAATTTTATAGTTTTAGTTTGATTTGATCATTTTGAGCATCAAATATTGATCATAAACTTCAAATTGCCTAAATTATTTAATTTATAAAATGTTTTTTTGCGTTAAATGTTTTAATTAAAATATTTTAAACTTTTTTAAAATAATTAAATACAGTGTTTTATTTTAAACCGCAGAACAGGTAATATTACATCATTTTATGTAATTTTACATCAAAAAATGTAAGATTACATAAAATTAGATCAAAAGTAGGGTGTAATAAAATGTTAGCTTACCTAAATGATGTAAAATCCTTAACTTAAGGATGTCGAAATTTATTCATAAGAAACAGAATTTAGTGGAAATTTAATTTTATAACAAAAAATTACCTTTTTTTACAGTTAATAATTTTATTTTGTGTAAAATTATGTAATAAATGTAAAAAAATTTAAAATTTCATGCTGAAAGAATGTTAAAAAAAATAAAATAATTCAATATAAATCAAATTTTTGTACGAAAAATTCGATTTTGGTCGTCAGCATTTTTGCTAAGTTTTACTTCAATAACGTAATATTAAGTAGTTTTACATCATTTTACGTAAGCTAACATTTTATTACACCCTACTTTTGATCTGATTTTATGTAATCTTACATT
Source organism: Brachionus plicatilis (assembly GCA_010279815.1). Classification (NCBI taxonomy): domain Eukaryota; kingdom Metazoa; phylum Rotifera; class Eurotatoria; order Ploima; family Brachionidae; genus Brachionus; species Brachionus plicatilis. Next base: position 1,089,479 of record QEOQ01000460.1, on the reverse strand, counting down.
TTTTGATGTAAAATTACGTAAATTGATGTAATGTTAAAGTAAAACACTGTAATAATTTAATTATGGTCATTAACTTTATTTTGTCAATACTTTGTTCTTAAATATTGAAAAAAAATAGTTAATCAATACTTTGTTCTTAAATATTGAAAAAAAATTTTAAAAGCTTTTAATTAATTTCTTTATGAATATTAAAAATAATTTTATTCAGCAACATGATACCTAACCTAAAACATGTTTTCTTACAGTTTTTTAATTTTTTATTTGTATTTTTTCTAATGAAGCTCAATTAAATTAATAAATAAATATGCCAGAATCATGAAAATAATCAGTTTTTTCATAAATAAATATAGCTAATACAAGTTAATTAATTTTAATCTTTTAGCTTTAATTTTATAAATCTAAAATTAAATTAATTTTTATGCAGCAAATTACTCTTGACAATAGAACGCCTGGAGACTAAAATTTAAAAACTTAAAAATTTAAAAAAAAAAACGAGTTAAAAGGTGGATTATTTTATCAATTATTCAAAATTTAAAAAACAAAATATTAAGTATAAGATCGCATTACAGTTATTAATCAATATCAAGATTTAAAATATTAAAAATTGGGTCTCTATAATCCACGGGACGTTCTAGTTCTAAAAATTTCTGATTTTTAATTTTAAAAATTAAAAAAATTAAATTTTAAAAATATTTTTTTTTTTGAAATCACTTAATGTTCTCTTTTTGAAGCTTACTTTAGGCTATCTTTCCTTTGCTTTTTGCGTTAGTTTTTAATCTTTTTAGTCGTTGATCTAAAGTTTATCAATATTTAAAAAATGTATATTTAGTGTTTCCAGTGGATGAGCAGAGTACTTCAAGCAGTGGACAGTATCCATCACGCTGGCGTTTATTGCCTAGCTTTGGTTTCTCCAAACACACTGCCAAAAACGCCACTTGGAGGAATACACATACCCGAGACACGTACACGATTTCTAGATGGTTCACTTCATCCAACCAATATCCTAATGTGTCCGCATACATGCGTTCTCAATCTTCCGAAACCAAGGGAACACCATCCAGAACGAGAGGTTGGTCCTAGCGCGGTCCTAGCTGGTAGCATAGTTCAAGGCCGACGTCTAGCTGAAGCCAAAGGCAGAGATTTATTCGACGATGAGTCTGACACAGCTAAAAAATACCAATTTCTCGGTGACATACTTCGATGGCGAGCAGCAACTAATCCAGACCATGTTCTGTACACTGTGATAAACGCTAAGGGTCAAGAAATACAGAAGCTTACTTGTTCTCAACTGCACAAAAAAGCGGAAAAAATTGCCAGTCTCCTATCTGAAAAAGCTCAGCTAAATAGTGGTGATCACACAGCTTTGATATTTCCACCAGGAGTTGATTTAATTGCTGCCTTCTATGCTTGTCTGTACATTGGAGCCATACCTGTTCCGATAAGACCCCCGCATGTCCAAAATGTTCAAACTACTTTACCAACAATTAAAATGATTATTGAAATGGCTAAAATAAAGGCAGTACTTACACAAAATACTTTGATCAAACTTTTCAAATCTAAAGATGCGAATTCTGTAATAGATTCGAGATTGTGGCCTGTATTGCTGGACATTGAAGAGAATACGAAAAAAAAGCTTTCCGCATACCATCGTCCGTCAGATGGAGATAAATTGTGCTTTTTGGATTTTAGTGTATCTACGACCGGCATGCTTGCCGGCATAAAAATTTCACATGGTAGTAGCACTGCTCTATGCCGAGCCATTAAGCTTTCGTGTGAACTGTATCCATCACGAGAAGTTGTCCTCTGTCTTGATCCATACTCAGGCCTTGGCTTTGTTCTTTGGTGCCTAAACAGTGTATACTCTGGTCATCATTCGATCCTAGTTCCGCCAGTTGAAGTAGAGGTAAATCCGTGTATTTGGCTCGCAACAGTATCTAATTACAAAGTGAGAGATACTTTCTGCTCTTATTCAGTGATGGAATTATGCACAAAAGGACTACGTTCGTCTGTCATTGACTTAAAGGTAAATAATGTTTTTTTCTCTCTTTTTTTTTTAATTTTTATTTAAATACAATACAAAAATTAAAGCCTACGTATTCTCATACGTCATCATCTAGTCTATCCTTAAGCTCTTTTTTAGAGCCCAATTCGAATGGTACTCTTTTAAAGCGATACCTAAAGGTTATTATCTTTTTTTTGTGTTTGTGTTGTATGTTTAACCATGTGCCTGAATTTTATCTAATTATTTAGAATTAATACTACTTATCGTTCATCTATGGTTTTAACTTTGATTGCATTCTTTTTGTGAATATATCAAAAAACTTAATCTAATTTAGATCAAATCACAATTAGAAATTTGTAAATAAAAAAAAAATTTAAATAATTGATTAATAAATATTTAAAGATCGTCATATTGTGAATTTTACTTTCTTATTTATATGTTAATAAAATGAATTTTTATTCTGGATAATAATAATTATTTGCCATATAATCTTTGTGTCTTATCAACGCTTAAATTATTGAATAAAATTTTTTTCTTTCGAAATTTTATCAAACATCAAAACCATTTTATGATGTATCAATTCGTAGAAAAAAATATTAAATGGGATTATTTAGATACAAAATTAAATTAAATGAATTAAATGAAATGCCTGTAACTGGTTCAACTGAATTACTTTTGTTGTGTTATGAATTTATTTTAATAGACGATCAAAAGAAAACTAGACAAATCGGAAAGTTCTATAAAATGCTTAATGTTTAAGCAACTTTGCTTAATACGAAAATATATGTCTGCAAAAACTCTGCAAAGTAAGCGCACAATTGATTTGAATACTTTTTAATGGCGTGCAAAATGCATAAAATTGCATAGTATTTTGTAGACTTATTTCACTGAATTAAGCAATTTTGTTAATAATTAAGCATTTTATAGAACTAAACATAAAAAGAATAAGCAGCTAAAATTTAAACTTTAATTGTTCCTTTTTTGGTAGCGTTTCTAATTTTACCCAACCGATTCTTTTAGTTCTAAAGATTCAAAAATAATTGTTTTATTTTATTTTAAATTTAAATTTTATTTCAACCTAAAAGATTAAAATAAATTTTCATTTCAATTTAATTTTAATTTATTTATTTTTCTTGGGAAAAAGTTTCAATTAAAAATTCACTAAAAATAAATTCCGTCTCTATTATATTGACATTCTGATAACACTTAAGGAAAACCTATGTCAATTTTAAATTATAATTTTTGTTAATTTTATTTTATGTTTTTTCTCAACAAAACAAAAGAAGAAATCGCACTTTATTGACTAAAATTTTGAAGCATTTAAGATATTTTCAATTTTTGTTTTTGAAATAATTAATCATTAGTTTCAATGAGTATTTTTCTATAGAGCTTTAAATTATTGCAGTTCTTAATAGATTTGAATCAGACTTGTGCGTAAGTCAGTAAGTCAAAGTCAAATTCAAGTCAGGGACTTGACTTGACTTAGAATGACTTGAATTTCAAAAAATTTGATTGTGTTTTCGAGGGAATTTGATAAAAAAAATCTTCTAATTAATTTTCTAATATATACAACATTAAAATTTAAAGAATCATAATTAGGATTGGATGCTTGTTATCTGTTTTTTATTGACTTTGCCAAAAAAAATTAAAGTCATTCTAAGTCAAGTCAAGTCAAATGACTTAACTTTAAAAAAAAATTTTCTTAATTCAAGTCAAATCTTTGACTTCATTAAAAAATGACTTAAAAATGACTTTAATTTGTGACCTACGCACAAGTCTGATTTGAATTATATTAATTTAAAGAACGTTATTGAAATAGATTTTTAATAATTATTTTTAGGTTTTTCATCTTTTAATTAACAATGAAAGTATTAATTAATTAGTTTTTTTGATGGAAAAAAATTCGAATTGGTTTTTAAAATTTTCAGATTGAAAAAAATATTATTAATGAAAACAAAGTGTCAAATTCATTTAATTATTTATTTTCCTTTTTAAAATGAAATTAAAAATCGAGAAAACAATTAGTAAAAATCTGTTCGAATTGTCGTTCAATTTATTATCAAAAATTCAACTAGAAATCTTTAGCTTTATTTAAGTTATTTCAATTTTTAAACAAAACAGTCAACAAAAAAAATCACTAAAGAGACATCTTTGAATATTTTTGTTGTTTTTTTTTAAAATAAATTCAGGATTTTTATTGAATTGTTTAATTCAAAGCTTCAAATAAAAAGTTAAAAAGAATATTTCCAATTTGTTCAAATATTCTATTAAAATAAAACTTTGAATTAAAACTCAAATCTGAACTTCAAAAAAAATTTATTTGGTCACAATTTTTTTTCAAAATTTTTGTTTGATTTTATGTGTCATAATTTAATAAAAAATTCAAGCCAAAAAATATTATTTTTTATTTTAAAGTCGCATGGAATCAACTTGTCATGTGTAAGAACTTGTGCCATAGTGGCTGAAGAGCGCCCACGTATCCAATTAACTTCATCATTTGTAAAACTATTTCAAAGCCTAGGCCTTCCAGCAAGATCTGTTAGTACTACATTTGGTTGCAGAGCAAATATAGCTGTTTGCCTGCAAGGAGCATCTGACCCGGACCCAATGCCAATCTATGTCGATCAGCGTGCACTCCGAAATGATAGAGTAACTATTGTTGAAAAAGGAAGTCCTCATAGCCTGTGTCTTCTCGAATCTGGAAAACTTTTGCCGGGAGTCAAAGTTGTAATTGCCAATCCAGAGACCAAAGGTCAATGTGCTGATTCACATCTTGGCGAAATATGGGTCCAAAGCGCACATTGTTCAAATGGTTACTACAACATTAGCGGCGATGAAGTCCAAGATGAGAATTTCAATTGTCATCTAGCAACTGGAGATACGCTGACTTCGTACGCTCGAACTGGCTATTTGGGCTTCGTTCGTCGAGTGGACTCAAAATTGTCCACTAGCGAACCTCATGATGCCATTTACATTGTCGGCTCTTTGGATGAGACCATGATGATCCGCGGCATGCGATATCATCCAATTGACATTGAGACTACTGTGTTACGATGTCACAAAAAAATCTGCGAATGCGCTTGCTTTACATGGACCAATCTTTTGGTCGTTGTCGTGGAACTAGATGGTAGCGAAAACGAAGCTTTAGATGTAGTACCATTAGTTACAAATAGTGTTTTAGAAGACCATTATTTAATTGTTGGAGTGGTAGTTGTGGTCGATCCGGGCGTAGTGCCTATAAACAGTAGAGGCGAAAAGCAACGCATGCACTTGAGAGATGGATTTTTAAGCGATCTGTTAGATCCTATATACGTGGCTTACAATATGTAATTAGAGTGCATTTTCACCAAAAGAGCCCGATGATGATTTATGAGTTGAAGTGTAAATATTGGCCGCATGTAACTGGATCGATATTGCTAAGCAAGCTATTGATTTTTAAAAATCAAAAAATTAAATGATTATAGCTCTATTTTTTTTAAATAATTCGTTTTTTCTTTTATAATATTTTATTTGTTTATAAAATTGATCTATTATCTAATGTTATAAATTGTATTTTATAATAAAATTATAAAATTATAAAATTAATTTTTTCTAATAATAATTAAAATCAAAGATTTTTTAAACTTAAATTAAATTTTAAAATTGATTTATTCAATTTACATTGAAAAAAAATTTTTTAGCAAAGGATCGATGGGTCCAACTTTTGGGGCTACTCGTTGATGTTATCAGCTGATTTTATCTGATTGCTGTTCATTCAGCAATCAATACCTGCTTTAAAACTGTTAAAATTAGGGGGCTTCAAGTGATTTATTCAGCAGCAAGTTCTATATGCTAGCGGTTCTGTTTAGTGTTGGGGGCCGGTCGCGAGGCCACGTGACCGGCCAGAATAAAAAATGGCCGAGACCATGGCCGGCTGGCCAAGCCGCGGCCAACTGAAGGACCGTGAAATGGCCGGCCAAATTTTAGAAAACCTTGAGGTGGCCGGCCAACTGAAAGACCGTTAAACGGTCGACCGTGCGCAGACCGGCCGGCCACAAAACGGTCCAAAAAAAAATTTTACTTAAATGTTTAAAAAAATTTAAAGGCATTAAAAAAAAATTACAAATTTTAAAGAAATAAACATTAAAACTAATTAGATTTTCATCATCGATTTTTATAAATTTAATTTTTTTTTATTAAAATCGTTTTTATATAAAAACTATCTAAAATACCGAATTATAAATTTATATATGAAATTTAACGATTTTTGAAAATATCAAAAAAATTTGTGGTTAATAATTAAAAATTACCTGATCCAAAATTTTGATAAAAATAAATTCTACTTTTAATACCTTTAAATTTTTTTTAAACATCCAAGTATAATTTTTTTTGGACCGTTTTGTGGCCGGCCATTTCATAGTCGGTCTGTCTTGTGGCCGGCCTTGGAAAGGTCGGCCTTTTTAAAAACGGTCCACAGACGGTCGGCCAATTCACGGACGGTCTAAAATGCGGCCGTTAAATTCACGGCCAAAATAGGCCCTTTTAACTGGCCGCCCAACACTAGTTCTCTTGAAAAAAAAAGCTTTATCTTTTTTGGAGCCTCGGAATTTCTTTGATATTTGAAACAGTGACCTCTCTCTTGGTTTCTGGTGTTATTAAAATTGTTGGTTTTTCAACTAAGTCTATTCCATGCATGAACTTGTACAATTAAATAAGAATAATATACAGAATGATGTATCATACTTTATTTTTTAGTGGTTTTTCAAGAGATTCCCAAATCATACTTTTCCACTCGGATATTTGAGCATTACTAGGGGATTCAGTAGAAGTTTTGTCTGAATTTATTAATCAATTATTCCAAAATTCACGGTTCAAGCTTTCAAGAATCTAAAATAAGATAAATCTGCTGGCTGTAATAATACGTTTTTTACATTATAAGTTTATGAATTTATTAATTTCTTATTCGTATGATTTTAAATTCGATAAATATAAATATTTATTAAATTAGCTATAATTCTATTATAGAAAAAGACTGATGCTATAACAGAAAAAAAATAATACATTTAATTTTATGTTATGACTTCGAAGTTTTGCCAAGTATCACTCCTTAAGCAAAATTTTATTTGAATTAAATAAATAAAGTGCTAATCAGTCTTTTATGACAAGGACACTTGCCTGTTTATTAGCCTAATAAAATTTAATTGTCTATAAAAAAACAATTTCCACGGTTCAAAATTTCTGCCGGTAAAATATTATCCATAAACGGGTGTAGAATAAAAAATGGCACAAAATTAATTTTATCATAAAAATTTTTTTATTTAACAAAGGCTTTAAATTTTTTTAAAATTATAACTGAACCCTCCTATTTTGAAAAAATAATATCAGTTAAGGTATTGAACTCCATGACGACGTATGATATCGAGCCTAAAGCGAACAGTCTTGGCATGGTCTTGTACAACCTTTGGGTCCATATTGCTCGGGCAAGGGCGAATCTTTATTGATGATTTCGTACATTTTTTACTTACAACTTGTCGAAATTTCAACTTTATGATGTAATTTTTAAAGCTAGGATCAGCCTGATTTAAATTTGAAAAGAATTGGGAAAGGTCTTGTCCACTTTTATAGCAAATTAAAATAAATTTTTGTACCATTTTTTATTCTAGACCCGTTATATTAATAGAATTTTAAATATCTTGTAATTGAAAAATTGTCTCAGTAAATTAAAATATAAAAGAATTTTAGGGTATTTTTTCATGATAATTTTAGTTGATGACTTTTTTTGACATTTTTAAATAAGAAAAATAAAGTTAGCTATATTTTAAAGTTTAAAAGTCACCGACTTGACTTAGAAAAGGCTTAAATAATTCTTTCTTTATATTTCAATTTTTTGTTCTTTTTTCTTAATGTAATTTTTTATAAAATAATTCAGTCGAATATAAGCTTTTTATTTTATTATCAATTATTTTTTATTTTATCTAATTTATCAGTAGTTTACTAAAATTGTTAATTGATAATATAAGCATTCTTTTTTAGCAAGATAAGAAAAAAAATTTAATTTAAATTTTTTTAAAGTTATGACCGCCTATTTACTGGTCATCACATTTATATAAAATTCAAATGAAAATGTTTTTAAAATATTCATTTTTTAAATATTTATTTAAAATTAGACTTTTAATTAAAAGGAAAAAAATCTATTTTTAAAATGATAAAAAATACAGCCAATTTACAATTAAAACTAAAATGAAAAATATTTTTTGAAAGTTTAAAATTAATCTTCCTTGTCGCTGATTGAAATTTCGTTCAAATCCTCAGAGTCACTGTCCTGGTAGTCACTTTCATTGTCCATGTTTTTCTCCGTGTCATGTTCGACATTAGACGAAGAAAACGATGATGATCGGGAAACAAAATTTTGACTTTGTTTTCGACTTCTTTTCCATTTCATTCTTCTATTTTGAAACCAAATTTTCACTTGAGTTTCACTCAAACTCAAAGCTGTCGCAACTTCAAATCGTTTAGGTCTAGACAAATATTTGTTATCTTTGAATTGTTTTTCTAGCTCAAGTAACTGTTGCGATGTAAAAGCGGTCCTTGGCCGTCTTGACTTTGTCAATTGAATATTTGCGTGACAACCTAAAATAGATCATATATCAATGCATTTTATTTGATTTTTTTACTAAGATCAAAAGAATGCTAGTTGGCGTACAAGTAATAAAAATTCCTAAATTGGCAAATAATAAAACAATGGAGAGTTTAGCAGAAGTTTGACGATTTAGAAAAAAACAAGAATTCGACAAATATTTAACTTTAAAATTAACTTAGAACAACACGAAAGATAAAATAAAAATCAATTGAGCAAATTAATATTGTTTTGAGATATTTACTCTAAAATAAAAACAGTTTGCTTAATCAAAAAATTTTATTAATTAAATCAAGCGATTCTCATTTAGAACAATAATCCTAAAAGCTATTTCTTTTTATTTTAAGTACACTAAAATCAATATGTTGAATATTTCCTATCTTTTGATAGTCAATCAAACAAAATGCATTATCGAACTCTTTCCGTCTCAAAAACCCAAAAACCACTTTCATCTAAGTGTCTGCCTCTGTTTAATTAAATTAACAAAACATAAGCTAATTTTAATTTTAAACTTAAAAATAAACTTTTGAAATCTAACACAAAATAAATTGAATAAAAATTTTATTTTTGAAAATTTGCTTCCCAATGCTTAAAAGAAATCATGGTTCCAAAAGTGAACCTAGTACAGACACATATAAATTTTAGCCATAAATAAGTTGATTCAAATGATAAACTGATTCTTTGAGAAAGACTTTTTAAACTTTGTCTTATCGATTTAAACAAAGACAATTATATCATATTCATTTATTTTATAGTGTCCAAAAAGATTTTCTTGTCCTATTCTACCTTTTCCTCGTTTACTAGGATATTCATCTGATTGATCAGAACCTGGCCAGTGGCAGCGTACTACGAACTCAAGTTCCAACATCTACCATTCTAAACTTTTAATAATTTAAATTTAGTTTTTGCTAGACTAAACTAAATTTATGCAATTTTTGAAACAACTTATTTTTACTTATAACTTTTGAATGCGTTGTCAGTGTATATCTTATGTGTTCACCATTCTCTGATGCTAATTGACACCTTTTTTCCACGGATATTAATTCTTATACTTTTTGACACCCATTTAACAATTTTAAGCTTTAAAAAAATATTTCAATACAGTGGTGATTTGATAACAGTATTTTACGAAAATTTACGTAAAATACCGTAAATTAACCAAATTTTACCACATTTTACGTAAATTAACGTAAAATCCGAAAAGTGAAAAAGAAGTATTTTACGAAAAATAACGTAAATTTTAAGGATTTTGAGATAATTTTGGTAAAATATGGTAAAATTAAAAACGGCCAATTCAAAATTCAAAATTTTTTGAAAAAATGTCTTTTTTTTTTTCCAAAAATCGAAAATTTAAGAAGGTATTTTTTATAACAATTTAAAAATAACTATTTTTTTGACCAATTTATGAAAAAAAAACTGTCTTAAATTTTCGATTATTTAGTTAAGCAAAAATTTTAAGCACAGAATTAAAAATACACCAATTTTAACAGTGGCAGACTATGGTTTTAAATGAATGGTAAAAGCTTAAATTAAATTTCTTTCGAAATCCAACATAGCCCTTTGGTCCATTATTTGTACTTATTTAATTTAAATTAAAAAAAAATAATATTTTTTTTGGCATATTTAAAAATTATTAAATAATAATAAATTCTTTCAAGAGAGTGTGTGATTCATTTGATATTTGTGAGATTTTCTTTTCAGTATTTCTTTCGTGTGAATACATGAAAATGTTAAACATTCTGAATCAATGAATTTATCTGAAACAATACGAATAAATAACACTAAATCAAAAACTATATATGTTCATTCGTTTTGAGCCTAATAATCAATCAGTTCTAAGATGATATATAAATGTATTTGTCAGCATTTCGGAGAGTCTATCTTCTCAGCCTTGCACATATATGTGTACATCAGTAAATTAATGTTAATAATTTGTCCCATACTATTCAAAAGGATAATATGGTCATCTCCTTTTCCAGTACCTTTTTGAGCGACAGCTCTGACACAAAAATTACTGCAACGAATTGATCTTCTACCCCACAATTTTTTAGCCCGTATAGCCGAGTGGTTTATTAGTCTTAAAAAGGGAGGACCAAAGTTTCAAAATTCATTTCAGATATCGCTGGTCGTGGGGCATTTTTTTGGACCTCTTTCATTATAAAAAAGGGGGACCGGTTTCGGCCAGGTAATAACTGCGGTGAGCATCAGTTAAGAGACTGATTATTAAGACTAAGAAAATATTTTAAATCCTCATATCTTTTGAACATATTTTTTCAGATAATAAATAAATAATTATTTTCTTTAGATTTGTAGATTTGTAAACTGTGTTTTGTATTCGATAGTTTATTTATAAAAATATAAATTTATAAATAAAAAAAGCTTGGTACTTCTAGCGTTTGGAAATTATGTCTTATTATTTTCTTTCTTTTATATTTATTTTAAGAACATTTGCTCTACTATTTTTACTTAATAGGGAAAAATCAGAACTTTGAAAAAATTGACTAAAAGGAAGGACTAAGCTCCATTCCAGCCTGCCTGGGCATATCCCATACCAAATTTAAAATAAAAGTCAACAAAATAATTTTTGAAAAATTCATTCTATCAAGTTTGCAGCAAGTCACAGTAGGCCTTGTAACAAAAAATGGACAATTGAATGGGATATTGAAGTGGCACTGCTTAACAAAAAATTGAACTGGTCCCAAAAAATTTAAATGGTTCAAAGAAGTTAATTTTAACGTGCCGAAAGTGATCAAATAAATTAAAGGATTAACTTGCCATTTTCAATTTAATCATTAGATCAAAAATTAATTTATTAAATAATGAGATGATTTTAAATTTTTTTTCAGTTAAAAAAAAATTACCTTGAGTAGAAGAAGCATTGGGCGAGGCGTCATTAGAAGAGAACAATTTTTGACTATTGAGAGTCATGAGTGAATAGAAATCGATTAACTTTTTGGAAATGTCACTTTTTTCGGTCTCCGTACTGGAATATGTTGAGGCAAGTAAGGACTTGTTATGAATGGTTGACTTGTAGAACGAGGTGAGCAAGTCGACGGCCAGACTGGCTTTGGATGTGTCTTGGCCAGTGCTGTTCGACAATATCGAGTCAATTGAGAATGATGACTTTTTTGCGTAATCAGTTGAGTTTGATGGTGAAAGAGACATGTTAGTTTGGTAAGTAAGCGAAGAAATGATTTTTTTGTTAATTTAATTTGATAGAAAGACACTAAAAATGAATTAAATGAAATTTAAAATAAAATTAGGGACGATTTTTTTAATTGGCTAAAATAACAGATTAGAGCCAAATTACAAACTCGATTGATTGTAAATTAATGGATTGAAAATAAGCAACTAATGAACTAAATCTTGTGAGCTCACGACCAATCGAAAAATTTTGTGCTATGGCAAAATTTTTGATTGGATCAACTAGATCATAAACATAGATGAGAAGTATCTCAAGTCATCGTTTTATTAAATTAGATTTAATTAAATCGACTTTTATTTAATCACGATTTGTAAATAAATACATTGAGAAAGCTTGTTAAAATGGCTGAATTAAGTGTCATTTAAGATGATTATTAGAATACAAAATATGCAAATTATCACGAGCTCTTAATTTCATAAGTTTAAATGATTAAAATTATCTTTTCTTTTTCTTTCTTTATCTACAGTGTTTACATCTTCTATCAAAAAGCAATCTTTACTAGACTACAAACAAAATGGTAAAGTTAATTTTTAAAGAAGCTGCTTAAATTTTCAAGATGAGATTTTTTTTAAGACTTTAAGCACCAGCGAGTCAAAATGATAACCTTTTTGATTTTTAATCTCTTAAATGTTAGTTTATTAAAATTTTATTTCAGCATAAAAACGAGTTTGTTTTGCAAAATTAAGGCATTGTCTATTTTACAAAATTTAAATTCTTAATTAAAATATGGATTTTTTTACAAGTTTCAAAAGATGAAACCATCGTTGTTTAAAAGTCACAACTCTTAAGTCAAGTCCTATTCCGGACTTAAAATTATTTTTCTCTAGAGTCCGAGCTAAGACTTTAATTTTAGTAACTTTGAACTTAACTAGGCCGCTACAATAACCACTTGGAACTGCAAAAAATTAAAATATCAATTTTGAAATAAAATTGACTTGATGAGATGAATTATTAAGTCAATCACTAAAATTAAATTCCAAGCCAGGGCTAAAAAAAATAATTTAAATTCCGAACTTGGAGTTAGCTAATTAAAATTTTTTAACAAATGTGGGTGAAACAATCAATGCTTCTTTTATGGTCCAGTTAAAAGAATAAGATAAAAAAAAATTTGCCAATGAATTTATTAGTTTAAATCAAATTGAATGCTAATTTACAATTTTTTATAAACAAACAGCCTTAATCTGTAAGTTGTACTTTTATACAACTAAAACTATTGAATTCAAGGTTTTTAAGCAGCAGTGACTGGATTTTAAAATTTAAAAAGATTCAATTTACAAAATGCAAAAAAAATTCCAATTCGAATAAATCATAGATATTAAAAAAAGAAATCTCAAAATATTGATATTTTATTTATTTATTAAAATCAATTTTTATTTTATGAATTTAGTGACGAAGTAAAACAATTTTTGTTTCACCTGCTGCCGAAATCTGCAAAATTGCACGTTTTTCATTTCAGGAGTTTTCTATTTATGAAATCAAAAAACTATTGATGAACTACCAGGTTTTGTAGGTATTTATCCAAAAATCTTAAAAAGCCTTCCTGACTCTTGTGTTCCTTTTCTTCATTTACTTTTTAATGATTTCTTTAAACTAAAAAATATATCAGATGACTGGAAGCTAGCAATTGTTATTCCATTATTTAAAAATAAAGGAGATAGATCAGATATAAACAATTATTGGGCTATATCATTTTCGTTTGAAAAACTATTAACAAGTCAAATTTCAAAATATTTTGAATCAAACATTTTTTTTAATGGTCAACATGAATTTAGACGTGGTCATTCATGCCAGACTAGTCTTCATGAATATTTAAGCGTAATAAATAAGCTAGATAACAAAAACTTACAACTATATCATTATTTACCGATTTTAGAAAATCTTTTGATGTGATTAATTCCTATCTTTTGAATTTAAAAATTTTTCACTATGGTCTCATATGATAAAAAGGTCTTCTATCCAATTATTTTACAAATAGATCACAAATAGTTCCTCAAGTGAAAGAAAAATCTAAACCTTCTTTGCTCAAGTTAAGTGTACCGCAAGGTTCAGTACAGAATTCATCAAAAGTCAAACTTAAAAGTCAGAATCATTAAAATCCCAAGTCAGAATCAGACTTTGACTTTAAATTTATTTTTATTTTTAAGTCTTGACTTGGACTTTTTTTTTAATGATTTAGACTTGAACTAGGCGGCCAAAAAAACCAGCTGGAACGGCAATCCATCTGTCAGGATCACAGTCATGTGAATTTTTGCTGTTTCAGGTAGCTATTGTAGCGGCTTACTAAATAAGAACCCAAAAAAGTGCCGTTTAAAGAAAAAAAAGCTTTGGCCCTGACTTTATTTAAAAAATTAAAGTCAAAGTCCAGACTTGATTCTGACTTTTTTACCAACTCTGGTTCAGTATTAGGTTCACTTCTTTTCCTCATTTTTATTAATAATTTTCCTTATCTTTTAGGTAAATTTAAAATAAAAACGTTCGCTGATGACACAACAATTAGTTATTGAGATAAAGATTTGGAAAATGCTTTAATAAATTTTTCAACTACCATTAATATTCTTAATAAATGCTGTTCTTATAACAAGATAGATATTAATTGGTGCAAAACATATCGTATGATCTTTTCGAATAAGCGATCTAATTTTTCTGACAAGGTAAATATCTTGGAAACGAAATTAGTCTCTTAGGTTATAAGATTGATCAAAATCTTAATTTTTCAAAGCTTGCATGTAATATCTCATTAGTTGTAAACAAAAAACTGTTTAGTATTAGATGATTTTTCAATCTGAGTACTTCTGTTAAAATTCAGTTTTTAAAACATTTTTTTTAAATATTGTTCACTTATTTTGTGCAATTTTTCAATAAATCAATGACGCTATAATTTAACTTGCTAATTATTTCTCAATCTTTAAATTATTTAAATCAAATTTTGCCTGTAAAACGTTATTTTTTCATAATTCGCCCAAAAATTTGAGAATTTAATTATAGAAAAATTACTCAAGGAGTATAAAATCTGATTGAACCGATGACAAAACGGCTAATGGTGAAAAAACCTCTGAATATTTTTATACAAGACTGATGAATAGCTTTGGGATCAAGAGATCAATGTTGAAGTTTGCTACCTTCATTTTTCATTTTCAATAGGAAAGCCAATATAAATCAAAATCTGTACTTGTTGAATACTGAATGTCGTGAATTTAACATATTTTTGGCTTGTAGTCACTCAAATTTTCGGGTCTGGTCAAAAGTTTGACCACCTGATCACAAAATTTACTTTAAAAAATTCTCCAGTAAAAAATATGAACACATGATCTTGAAATTGACTTTTAAAATTTACATAGTCAATTTTATGACATATTTCATTTGATACTAATTTTTTTTATGAATTTTTTTCAATTCAAAAATAAATGGATCTAAATGAATTCCTTCAGATCGACCCTTTAAATCAGCTAAAAATATTGATGATCATTGGAGTTCTGTGCCCAGAAAGAGAATGTTTAAATTGTAAATGCAAATGTGCTTTTAGGAAAAGACGTGTCCTAGAAAAATATGGTTGGCGTTGTCCTAAATGTAAAAAATTTTTTTCGGTTAAATTTGGTTCATTTTTTGAGTTGTTTAAATTATCAATTATTTGTACCCTACAAACAATTGAATATTGGGCAAAAGAAAGAAAATTGATTGATACACAAGAAAGTTTGAATATTTCAAAACCGACTGCTATTAAAATTTGTAGATATTTGAGACAAATAACTTATCTTGATCTTAATAAAGGGAACTTTAAATGTGGGATTCCTCAAAAAATTGTCGAGATTGATGAGTCTGTCTTTAAATATTTTATTGGATTTTTTACAAATTTTTATTTGGATTTATAATAATAATTTGAGAAAATTTTGTGATCACTTATTTTTGCTTTTGGAAAATAATTTTTTTTAGTTCATAAAATTGACTGTGTAAATTTTAATAGTCAATTCAAATAGTCAAGTCAAGATCATGTGTTCATATTTTTTACTGAAGATTTTTTTAAAGTAAATTTTGTGATCAGGTGGTCAAACTTTTGACAAGACCCAAATTTTCAATAATTTAGATTCTGAAATTTTTTGGGCATTTTTAATTGACTTTTTTATGAAAAAATGATCTCTAGTCGATGTGAATACTCTTTTCTCCACTTTTTTCTAAATGCACACTAAGAAGTTTTGTTAGACTAGAAATCCTTAAATAAATTATTTAATAGTTTTCCTCTTTTAATATTACAGTTCAAATCACCAAAAATTAATAATAATTTAGTAGATAGATATTGTAATATTCTTTCTGACATGGAAACAGAGAATTGAATTCCACGAGTCTATCTTGACTTCCATTATCAAAAAGCATCTAAGTGACCATTTAACTATGGATTTTAACTTTTTCTTATTTTAAGACAAAATTTTAATATTTTTTAATAATCCTACTCATTCTGTCAAAAGGTCTTTTGAAGTACTATAATAATCTCTTTTAATATCTAATTTTATGTCATTCTCTGATAAAGCTTCTTTCCGATTTTAAAAATATAAAATGAAACTGTCATTTATTTCAGTTGTAGTTTTGTTATTTTTTTTCGTTTCTCTGAAATTTCGGAATTATGCAAAAATCCAGTTTAAAAATGAAATATTTTTTTGCAGCTATTACTCTCTCAGTTTCTCAATGAAAACCCACAATGTCTATGCTGATCTTTTTCCTTATCAAATCAACACTATTCTCATGGCTATTATCACCTTTTCTAGTGGAAGAAATGGGCTTCGAATTTTTCCGACAAAAGTTTTCCATGATACATATTGAGTTGGCTCACTGGATTCAGGACCATGATTTACTTTTTTCCATGATTTCTTGTACAATTGATTACATGGATTTGATTACTTTAAAATTTGTTTCATTATAAGCATAATCAGATTCAAAGACAACAACAGAGTGTTCTTGATCTTTAACCATATCTCTGTTTATATAAACTATAATTTTTCGATCTAAATTGATCACATATATTTTTTTAGCTTTGAGTTTTCCATTTTAAGACCTTGAAAGAATTTGTAAATTTGTAAAATTAATCGAACCGTAAATTAAATGATACTGGAAAATTAAGGTTTAATTATCGATAGTTCATGAAAAATAAGAAAATTTTAAATATTTTGATGATTTTAAGTTCTACCATTTTTAATTTCGAAATTTAACAAATCTGATGCTTCTAGTGTTAAAAACATTTATTCGAACTGATATTTTAGTCCTTTTAGCATTTCTTCGCCTTAATATAATTTATTCAATTTTAATCGTAATCGATTTTTTTACAAATTTTCAAAATCAATTAATCAAATGACTTTTTTATCAAACTTAAAAAAATTAATTTTTTTGAAAAAAGCCGCAATTTTTTAACCGAATTTTTAATAAATGATCAAATCAAAAACTTCAAGTTTTTTTTTTAATCGTGATTAAAACATTTTTAAATCGATTAAAATATAACGATATGACGCTGATCGTCGACGATCGATTAACAACCCTAATACTAATGGTTTTATCGAATAATATCATTCACAATTAACTTCTAAAACTGCTACAAGTCCTGCAAGAAGCAGCAATCATTATGAAAAGAAGATAATACAAAAAAAAACATTGTTAAAAATGGGTTTTCACTTACAAGAGAAGTACAGTAGATCTCGCAAAAATGTAACGTTACCTAAGGTAACGGTTACCGTAAGCGTTACCCTTCCGTAAGCGTTAGCGTTACCGTAAGCGTTAGATTAAGATTTCCCATAAAATTTTAATTTACTCATAATTTTTCTTTTTAAGTTCTCATAAAAGTGGAAATTAACAAAGTTTTTTAATTTTAATTTTTATTCAAAAAAAAATTAATCTTTGTTAAACTTAAATTAATTAATAAAAAAAAATTGATAAAATAAAATAATAATAAAATAATAAAATTAATTTATTTATTTCAAAATTTTGAATAGTTTCGATAATTAATTTGAAAATAAAAAATCATTTAAAATTTTAAATTTGAGATTTTTTTATAAAATATTTGAGAAGGTAACGTTTACGCTTACGGTAACTGCTTACGATGTGCTTACGGTAACGCTACATTTTTGAGAGATCTACTGTACTTGATGGTGGTCCTTACTTAATTGCCATATAATGTTTTGGCTTTCAGAAACAGTTTTATTTCATCTATTTCATTATTGCTGAATGGCTTGGAGTAGATTACCAAGGAGGTTTATTTACTATAACTACAGCTAGAAGTTAACTAATTTAATCAGATCATATGTTTAATCAAGAGATAATGTATTACGCTGAAAAAACATAGGAATTAAGTACCCACTGAACAGCTGAGTAGCTACAGCGACAATAACACAATTTCACCATAACCGGTAAACCTAAGACGAAAGAAAAAAGAAAACAAATAGAATGCAAGATTATTAATTGCATATAATATTTGTATTTATTTATTTGTAAATAAAAAATATTTTTTCATCACTAAATCTTTATTGAAAAAAATAATAAAATAAAAATTAAAAACAAAATTAGTTTTCTTTGGTTTCAATCCATATAATTTTCATCATCATTTAATCATAATCTTCTTTTTCAGATTTAAACCCTTCCGAATTCTATTTTGATGAAATTATACCAAGAGAAGGCCACCCGAAGAATTTTTAGGAAAGCTAATTATTTTTTAGACAGAGAAGCTGTTCGCACAAATCAGAATCGTCAAGTTGAAATTATGCGGGCAAGAAGTAAAAGATACGTACCTGAGGTTTCTGTAAGCGATTATGTAGCTCTTCCTTCATTTATCGAGGTTTAAGTGAGGTCCAAAACCTAATTTGAAGAGTTGAAGCAGGTGTATTAGATACTATGTCTGCAAGAAATAGTTTTGATTTAGTAAAGGATTGTAGCATAGAATATGAAGTTAGACTAGAAAAGAAAATTGGTGTCAGACAAGTAGTCCGAGGAATTTCAATTGATGGCAGTCAAGGAATGGTCAGATGTAATTGTACAGATGTAGAAAAAAATGGCATTAAAAAAAAAATTATTTACTGATCAAGAATTATTTTAACTAAGTTACTGTAATTAAAAAACTAATCACTCAAATAAAATATTGTTAATTAAACAATTTTTTTTTCATTATTTACTCTTTGTGGATTCATAGGATCATTCCTTTTGATTTCCGCTCAAGTCGATCTTTTGCCTTTACCTTTTCTTCTCTCCATGTCATTCCTATTTCGATGAGCTCTTTCGTGATTGTTTCTCCTCCATGTTACTGTTGGTCGTCCTACCTTACGTCGCCTTTAAGATGTCCACTGAAGGGCTCTTTTCGGTATCCGTATTTCTTTCATTTTATGTACATGCCCAAGCCATCGCAGTCTTTTGTTCTTAATGCATTGACTTAATGGCTCAGAATTTGTCATTCTGTATAGGTCAGCATTCGACAATGTCTCAGGCCAGTGTATCCCGAGAATCTTCTGCAGGCTTACAGTGTGGAAGGTGTTCAGACTTTCTCTGCCAGATTCACACATCCTCCAGCATTCACTTCCGAGCATCTTATCTTCTTTTACTACATAGCTGTACAGTTTGATTTTTGTTTCCTTGGTAAAGCTGGTTGATTTCCATGCTGCTCGGAGACTAGCAAAGGCACTCTTTGCTTCAGCAAGTTAATTCTTAATGTCTGTGTGTGTTCTAATCGTTGTACTGTACTGATGGTACTTCCTAAGTACGTGATTTCGCTTACACTCGATTTGTGTCCCATCGATAATGATTAGGATATCCAATTTGTTGTTTATGCACATAACCTTCGTTGTGGCCCTATTTATTTCGAGTTCAGTTGGTTTAGCATGTTGTTTGCCTTGCGTCTTCATATGCATATGTGCCTCTGTATTAGATTTTAGCACCATATCATCCGCAAAGTCTGTCTTTAAGCTTTGCTGTTAATCCCCATTGAATACCCCTCGCGCTTACAGTTGTTTTCTTCATGGCATAGTCAATCAGTGTTAGGAATAGTGTCGGAGATAGAACGCCTCCTTGTCTGACTCCTGTTCACAATTTGAAGCTCTCAGATTGTCCTTTTCCAGAATCACGCAACACTCGAATTTCTCGTAGAAGAGTTTTATCAAGTTAACCATCTTCTGTGGCTAGCCATAAGATCTTAATATTAAGATAAAGAGGGCTATTCCGTTCCAGACTTTGCTCTTTGATGTTTCTAAGCCCAAATATCTGGTCTATACATCCTTTGTCTCGTCTAAATCCTGCTTGTTCATCTCTAAGTATAGCATCCAAGGAGTTGATTCTTTCCAGAATTATGCTGCAGAACCCCTTGCTTGCTTTTGGTAGCAGTGTAATTCCTCGTCAATTGTCACAGATCATTTTTTTACCTTTCCTAAAGAGCTAAAACTAAAAGCTTTCATGAAGGCATACAAAGGAGAAGATATCTTTAAATTTTTGACGAAACTGCTTTTTTTTAACCTATGGCACTAAACAAGTAAGAGAATTAAGCCCCTTGTGATCGCTAAAAACGAAGTCCAAAATGTCTTAAACACTTTGAACTCAACAAATTTGAATCCTATTTTTTCAACAAAAAAAAAAAGGCCGAAAGAGGCTATTTTTTTATAAGTGACGCATGGAAGCGAGTGAAAAAATTTAAATTAAAATTAAATTTTTAAATAAACTTTTAAAAATTTTTTCTTTTAATCGGAATTTTGACTTAAAAATAGGAATTCTGGTTTATATCTATTTCAGAAAAGTTTATCGGGAATGATTTTTTTTCGGTCCAAATCGTTTAACGAGAGGTTGACTGTATTCGAAACCTTCTCTATATTCTTCCACCAGTTTGACAACCACTGGAATGGAATGATTCAATCCTGCCTAGACATATTCCTCTCTTTCAACTCAAAGAGTCGATTTGAAACTGTAAATAGTTTAAGTTTATTTTTGCCCCTAATTTGAACAATTTTTTTTTTTACGAATAATTTCTGATTTTTTTTGTAAATTCACCATAAATTCTTGCAAACCAATACTGTGGCCCAATTTAACTTAGAATTGGTGCATTTTGCACAGATTTTGCCAAAGATTAAAATTTAATAATTGATTCATGAATAATATTGTTATTTACCCTATTGCAGTCAAAGATAACATTCTTATTATTAATTTATAATCAAGAAAAATAATTAAAATAAATTAATACAAAGTCTTTTAAAGGATCATAAACAATTGGGTTAATTTTAGACATTTTTTAAGGATCAAGTTAAAAAATATTTTGTCAGTTTATTTAGTCTAAAATTTTTTTGAGTTTTTATCAAAATTAAAATTTAATCTTTTTTTATTAATTATATACAAGAAAAAATTTAAATAGAAATTTTTAGGTTTTCCATTTTTCAAATCGATTTAAGATCACCAATTCGGACATTTTCTAAGACCTATAGAGAGACTGTTGTCATGGTAATACATTTAAAAGAATTTTTTTTTCAAAAAATATATTTGCTCGAAAAATATTCAAAATCTGAAAAATTTTAGCAAAATCTGAATCTGCTTAAAAATGTCAGACGAAGAGAATAAAGATAGAAATGCTGGAAAGCATGAATCTAGTGATATTCAAATTGAGAGAAGTCCGGGAGAAGCCTATGTTATTTTCATTGAAATGAACAATCTTTTGAACAAATTAAAGCTTCTCAATTATGAAGACGAGTATTTAATCAAATGGAAAATGAAAGCTCTATCTAGACACTACTTTGCTATTCAAACAAATACTGGCGAACAATTTCATAGCTTTATAACTCTGGCAGCATGGCTAATACAACAATCTGGTCATAATTTTGAAAAACCACAAGAAGTGACTAAAAATTTTTTTAAATTCAAATTAGTTTTTAATTTATCTACCCATTAAGTTTGATGATCCGAACACAGTAATTTCTGGAATTTTAAATCAATTAAGAAAGTTTGGTTATGAAGTAAACTTTGGTACGAACAAAGTAAAAACTGGATCAGGAGAGCAAGTCATTTATACTTTGAATAGACTTGCAGATGAAGCTCTCAAAGTTAAAGGATTTTCTTGGAAAGAGTAATCTTTCTAATTTTTACAAAAAAAGAATTTTAATTTTTGAATGGTTCAAGTCCAGAGTATGAAAACGAAGCAGAAGAACAAGATGATGAACCCAATGGAGACGAACCTGATGAAGCCGAGCTTGATTTAAATAAAATTGAAGAAAATATGCTACGAGTATGAATTATATTTTATTATTTTTTTGCTCAAATAATTAGATAAATAAATAAAAACATATGTTAATAACAGTAATAATTTTAAAAGTATGACAGCGATGACCAAGATGCCGAGGACGAAAATATTATGAACATGGAAGCTTTGAATAAATTGAATACAATGGTCAGTGGCAAAGTAGGAAGAAATAAATCTTTTGGTCTTAAAAAAATTAAGATTAATTTTTTCAAAAGAACTTGATGACTGAAAAAAGACACGAAGAAATTTTGGAATCAAACACAGACGCCAATGAATGGAAGCTAGAAGTTGAAAGAGTTTTGCCTCAACTTAAAGTGACCATAAAAACTGACCACAAAGACTGGAGGACCCACATTGAACAAATGCACAATTATCAAGAATCAATTGATGAATCTTTAAAAGAAACAAAAAATTATTTTGAAAAACTGTACGATGAAATATCTAGAACATTGGAGAAATTAGGTTCCAGGGAAAAGTACATTAACAATCAATTAGAAGAGCCAATGCAAGCATTTAGGAATTATCAAGACCGGTTGGCCGAAATAAAAGAGACCTACAGAAGTCGATCGACTGGAATCAATGAAAGGGCTCAAATTTTGGCCAAAGTGACCAGTGAACTGCAACGAGTGAAAGAAGAAATGGAAGAAGCAGGTCAAAGCATGACAGATGGATGTAAGATTAAATGAAATTGAAAACTGAAATTAAAATTTATTTAAATAAAGCTCCATTGATCAAAATCAAAAAAGCTATGGAAAGCATCAAATCAGACATGAAAAATATGGATGTTCGAATTGGAGTTTTGGAACATATTTTAATTCAAGCCAAGCTTCGTCATAAAGATTTAATTAATGATAATAAAGATAAATAATTTGATTATTTTTTGTCAATTTTTAAATTTTAAATAAAAGTATCTAAAATAATTATAAATAACAATGGTTTAATTTTTTGTGTTTGAATCACAAAATGTATCCAATGTTGAAATAACATTGAAAAAGTGCGATGTTTCAAATATTTTTTTTCAGTTTCAAATAAAAAAATAATTTTAAGTTAATATTACAAGGATGAAAAACTTGTTTTTTTTTTAAATTTTGACTTTGGGTTTGTGCTATGATGATATTTAAGATAATATTTGTAGTTTAAAACTATCTACGCTCTGTTTTCCATATTTTATAAATTGAGTATTTCTTAATATGCATCAAATGAGCCTCAATTATCACTAAAGTCAAAATTTTTAAAGAAAAAAACTAAGTTTTTCGGGTCGATTAGGTGAACTATGGTTCATCTTTTAGTGGAACAATTCTTGCTGCCAGATTTAAGTAGAGAGGGCATTTGGGTATTTTTGATTGTTGAAAGGGTAATACCAGGTCAACTAGATCAGAGCAAATGCTATTTCTAAAGCTCCTTCAAATAAAAAAAAAAAATTTTTCACCTAATTTGAGATTTGATCACCTAATTCGATAAAAAAAAATTAGGTGAACTTAAAGTTCACAAACCCGTGAACAAGAATTTATGGCAAAATATGTGAACTATGGTTCACCAAACCGACTAGATCGTGTTTTTCAACGATTGAATATTAATTTAAATTTAAATGAATTATTTATCTTTTTTTTCATTATATTTATCTTATTTTACTTTATTTTCAATTTTTTTGTTTCATATATTTTATTTTGAAGGTTGGTAAAGGTACATATAAACAAATAAATAAGTAATTTATAAGTTTAAAAAAAGAATTTTCAATATTTTTTTCAGATTTCTAAATAAAAATTAAACTCATTCTATTTCACTTAAGAGTTTAATTTCAAATATGAAAATGTCTGCAATATTAACTTAAAATTATTTTTTTATTTGAAACTGAAAAAAATATTTGAAACATCGCACTTTTTCAATGTTATTTCAACATTGGATACATTTTGCGATTTAGTAACATTGTGAATTTTCACATAAATATTCTAATACAAAGTTTATATTCTAAATATAAATTTGGATTTTGAATTATTTTATTTTTCTGTAATTGTTAAGAGATGAAACAAACAATATTTAACATTTCGTTTCTAAGAAAAAGGCAAAATAAAAATTTCCAAAAAATTGGTTAATTTTAATTAAATTTTATGCTAATTTAAAATTTAAAATTAAATTTTTATCACATATTTATCTTTTTGAAAAACTAAAAGATTGAGAATTAAAACTCGACTGGTACCATCAGAGAAGTATATTGAAGATTCTATTATTAAATGAACAAAGCATGGGAGTGATTCTATTGGAATTCGGTGCTGTATGAACCATTATGGTCTAATAAATTTTTCTATATTTAACGGAGGGTTTAATTCTCACAGATATGTTGATATTTTAGGAAATAACTTACTTCCGTCAATAGATTTATTGAGAGAAGATGAAGCCTGCATATTTCAACAAGACAATGCCACTTGTCATCGTGCCAAAATAGCGATGGAATGGTTCCAAGACTAAAATATTGAAGTCTAATCTTGGTCTGCGAACAGCCCAGATCTGAATTGCATTGAAAATTTATGGAGTTGGCTCTATAAAGAAATTGCAAAATATGAGCCAAGATCATTAGATGAGCTAAAGAAAATGTCCCAAGTGTTCTAAATAATGTATCAAAATCCATTTTTGAGAACTTAGTAGACTCAATGCCAAAAAGAACTAGTGACTGTTTGAAAAAAGGCGGATTAACATATTTTTAGAAGCTTAATTCAATTCGCTTTTTAACTTTTTTACAATATTTTTAAAAACTAATTTAATTTGATTTTATTTATTTATTTAATTGATTAACCTCCTACAAGAGGAGCAAGTATAAAAGAAAACGATAATAAAAGATTTTATAAAAGTTTTTACAATTTAAATTAATACAAGATAGAGAAAATAAAAATTGACAGTTTATTAATTTGTTTTTAAAAAAATTTAATTGAAAATCCTATTATGTGCCCTATGAAATGTTTTTTTTTTCTTAAATTAAAGATTGAATTTTTTTACTTGTATAGCTTTTGTTTAAATATTTTATGGGAAACATGGTTATTTTAATAAAGATAATTAAAAATTATTCATTCGTTTCTTAACTTTTTCACAATATTGTAATCAATTTGATTCAGAGTTTTTTAAAAGCCCTAATCTCAAGTCGCGTTCAAGTTCGATTTTCGAAATCGGATTGATTTAAAAAAGTTTTAAAAAACTTTTTCTAAACTGTTCTTATTGAACCGGTCTACTAGCCCTAAATATAACATATCATAGAGATAAAAAATGCGTTTTTGAATTTAGTGAAACACATTTTTTTTCATGTTTCTTCATCATCTAAATTTATTAAGCTAAATTTATGAATTTTAATCACTGAAAAATAATTTTATTTTTGTAATTTTTGGAAAGTTTTTATAAAAAATTTCAATTTGCCAATAATTATTTTACCCATTTGAGTTTAACATTTTTTTTTACTAATTAAAAGCTTCCACAGACTAACTGGGGAATAAAAAATAAATAAAATTGATATTCTAGAGAAAAAAATTCAAAATTAAAATTAATGTTTACACATTATCAATTAACATTTTCTTATTAAATGTCCAATTATGTCAGTTTCACATTTTCAAATTGAATTAAAATTAAAATTAAAATAATTTTCTTTTTTTTCAATTGATTTAAAAAGTACAAAATTACTTATTACATATTTACAGATGTTTGTAGAAGTGTTCATTTTTATTTAAAAGCAGATAATATGTGATGTAAAATAATTTTTGGATATAATTATGCAATTATCAGTAAGAGTTACCAGTTTAATAAAAAATTATATTTTAATTTGATAAAATAAGCAATTTATTTTTTTTAATTTTAAAAATTCAAAACCGAGTATTTGTTTGAACCAATTTTTGCCTTAAAACAATAAATAATTTGTATAAAAAATAGCTAAGTTTATTATTCTATTTAAATTAAATTAAAGGATAAATAATAAATAGATTCTAAATTAGAATAAAAATTATTTGAATTTTTCTAAATTCAGAGCGTTAAATTCAAACAAAAAATAGTTCATTCAAAAATTTTTTTTTTATTTTAATACATGAGACTATACTAAATTTTTTCAACGATACTTATTGAATTCGCTCGTTAATTAAGCAGTTTCTTTTCTGTTACATGATAGTTATCTAGAGTCATTAAAAATTTTCTCAAATATCAGAAAATATTTGAAAAATAAAGAATAATATTTCGAGAAAAAAATTAATAAAAATGAGACGAGTGAGCTATCTAATTACAAATATTAATACATTTACTAATTATTTGTTTTTTTTACTATGCCTACTATGTGAATTTTAAATTAAGGTGGATCTGGAAAAGAGTTTGAAAATTAAAATTTGATCAAATCTAAAGTAACATGACAAATAATTTCAGTGAAATTAGTAAATAACTGATATTCTATCGATTTTACTTAAATTACTTCCTGATAAAATTGATCTACAGGTTTCATGTGACAATAATTAAAAAAAAATAAATTTTATAAATTCTTGCTTTTAATTTCCGTTATCATTAAATTTTTGAAAAATGGAAGAATCTAGTAAAATTTTCTCAATATTTTTTATTTTAAAGAATTTAAATTAAAAAATTTAAGACAACAAAAAGACTATTGTTATATGTAATTGGTGCATGAGGCCAGGAGAAGGAACCTTAACTATTAATTTACAAGAACAAATTAAAAAATTTTGTAGCGAATCGTGTTTTTCAAGATGGCGCCGATCCATTTTCAAATATGAAAAAATATGTGACTCGTGCAAGAAAGATATTAAATGTGTTCAATCACCTTTTTTCTATTATCTAAAAGAATACGACCAACATTTTCAACAATGCAGCTATTTATGTTTTCTCAGCTTTAAGGAAATTTTGTCTTATAACATGATCAAATCAAATTCTTTTAACAAATTTATGAATCGTTTCTTTTCTCAAAATATGTTTTATGGCATGATGAAGCAAGAGTCGTCTTTTGATTTTAACTTTATGGAAAGCAAGTTTGATTTGGATCAAATACGGAAAGACTTGACAAAACAAAACTCAAAAGTAATCAGCATTATCGATATTTTTAGCCGTAATTGCACTTGAATGCTTTAGCTTTTATTAGATTTTCATTAATATTTTATGTAATATTTTTTTTAAGGAAATTTAATAAAATTTTTAACCAATTTTGTTTCCTTAATTAGAAATAAGAAACTAATATCCGATTATAAAAGTAGCTAAAACATATTTTATAATAAAATCATTAAAATTTTTGAAATAACTTAATTTAAAGATACTCAACTAAATCTAAAATTTTAAGTTCAAGCTAGATAAAGACATTTGAAAAATTAAGTGACTATAAATTAATTGTAATTGATTTATAGCCTTAGTCTTAAAAGAAATCAAATATTTTAAAAATTCCTTTTGATCTATTGATGTTATTTAATTCTAAATGTTTTCTTTATAGAAATTAAATAAAATAAAATCTAATACAAAGTCTAGCTTAAAGTGAGAAAATTTTTAAAAAGAAAAATAATGAAGAATTTCCAGGATTTAGATTTTCGTTCTAGAAAAAACGTCACAACTATCGCATTATATGAAATTAAATTTTAATGTTCCAAGATAAATATCAGAACAAACTGAAATAGATTTTTTAAATAATTTATAAGGGTTTTATCAAATATTTGCATTCAAATAAATAAATGTTTTTCTATGTGTCCGTAAATTTAAAACGAAGTTATTTGTTGACAAATGTAAATTTTATTAAAATTTTCCTCAAAACGAAAAGAACAATTAGATAAAAAGTTATTTGTCTTTTAAAAAAATTAGAAAATAAATTTAAAGTGTTATTGTTTCAAATTTGTATTGCGTAACAATGAACGAATTTGGTTACAAAAAATATCTAATAATTGTTAAAAAAAGTAATCAATCATTACATAACTTGGATACAGGTTAAGCACCCTTTTAACTCCATCTGAGAATGCTTACATTAACAATGTTTTATTTAAATTGATAGATATTAATCAAAAAAGTTTATTTTAAAAAATAAGCTTTAAGCCATTTGAGATAAAAATTTTATGGCTAAAATTTGCATGCCCAGTATTTAGGTTATTGCACGATATAACTAGAATTTAAGCTATCGGTTGTTATAGCATTCGATTTAATTTATGATAAAAGTCCATTCAAATTACTTCGGTCTAACTCCATATAGAAAAAAGCCTAACAAAACTCTAGAGCAAAAATAAACTGAATTTCATTTAAGTTTGCTTTTTAATGGTCGAGTATTTGAATTTGTCGAGTCTTTTAGCAGTCATTTCACAAAATCAACTTGTAATTTCAACTTAATTATTCAGCTCTGGCTATCATACCGAAATTTGTTTAATTTAAAAACAAAATTAAATGATATTTTTAATTTTGTAAATAAGCAATCCGGTTTCACTTGCACACAAACAATCGAAAACGAAGCCGTATGACACATCCTTTTATTTCTCTTTTAAGTTGGCTTTTTTCATAAATTTCAGTTGATTCTAGCACCAGTCCAATTTTTTCCGTTTTTTAAGACTTAAACTTATTTTCAGCTCGCGAACATCAAATACCAGTTTGTTTGGAAACATAACATAAAGGTAAGAAATGAAGAAAATTTTAAAAATTTTAGTATTTAACAAGGCAGACACTTTATAAAAGCCATTAATTGGTCAAATATCAACGTTGGCTTCTTATATTATTTTCAAAATTTTAAATAGAATTTTTAAAAATAAGACCTGTGCTCATTAGGAATAAAATATTACTTTTAGAAGGTAAACTAATCTATTTCACGATCGCTAAGGTCTTGTAGGTAAAATTAATAAGAAGATTTAATTTAATTTGTATTGGAATTTTTTTTATAATTTTGGTAACTAGGACTTATATATTTTTTATGAAACAAAATTATCTCGACTCAAAAATTTGCTAAGAATATTTTGTTATCAACAAAATTTTGAGTTAAAAATTTAAATGTTAAATTTTATAATTTTTTACAGTTATTAATTGAATTTTTATTAAAGCTAACATGCAGCTTTGAAGTTTAAATTGAGATATTTTCTATGACGTTTTCTATTGAAAGGATTCTTTATATTATAGATGTATTTGGTAACATTTAATAAGTAGGTGAAAGTTATTTGTTTGTATAAAATAGCAGTAATATTTATTTAAAAAAAATTAATGATTGTTATATAAGATTTCTTCTCTATTTAATCAATTTTTTTTTACTTATAAGCAAAATTCAAAATCTGGTTTGTAACATTCTGAGGAAAAAAATTGATTAAAAAATCTGAAATTTGGCTTTTTCGGCTACTAAATCAGCTTAAATTATTAAATAATTGTTTTAAATAATCAATAGTTAGCTGTTATGACAAAAAATTGTAATATAAGGTATGCAATTGATTTTATAGAAGAGTTTTAAATTCCATCAAATTAAATTTTTGTTATTTTTCTAAATAAAAAGTCTAATTTTTTTAAAAACGATTAATTTGAACGCGAAGTCAATTTACAAATTTAATAAGTTCGAAGCGAAAATTATTGCATAACTGAACCATTTATTTGGCATCCAGTTTTAGCTTAATTTAACAACAAAGCATATAATTTCTTTAAAAAATTACATTGAAATTTAAATCCCAAAAGAGAAAAAAAACATCAAACAATAGCCAAGTATATATGTGTGCGATTGTTTTTGGAAAACATAAAAGAGTAGGATTTAATCAAAAGGTACTCAGCTATTAATTTGCTTGCTTTTGGCAAATTTACTTGATTTAGTGTTTCCTTAATTTGGCCAAAATTGTATTTTTTTTATACTCAAATCACTGTTAGCTAAAAATGGTGCATAGTTAAAAGTGTAAATTTTTATTCACTCATTATTAAATTTTGCCTTTCGTCTTTAGAAGCGTCTATTTTTGATTCAAGAGACTTTATATAATCACACAATTTACAAGTAAGAAATCAAAAAATTTACCATAGGTTCAAAATTTTACAATATCAAGAATTTTATTTTCCTTCATCAAGCTTTTCATGTTGTCTAATTGGAATAAAATTGTTTTGAGAATTTTTTTTCATTTTTTTAGAATTATCTATGCTCTAATTCATAGATCTAAATTTTTACAAAATTGTCATTAAATTGTAAAAATTTGAAAAAATATAATTACATTGTTTTCTTAGCAGAGACTTAGTTTTAAAAAAAATTTAAATAAATATAGCATAAATCGTGTTACTTAAATCTTTTTTAAAAATTAAATTTTTTTTTGACATCTTTAATATCAAAAAACTATATTGGTCATTTTAGAGCGGTTTTAAAAATTTTCTTTTTTACCAGATTTTTTTTAATCTTGGCTTCATCTTATTGAATGAAGCAAAATTTGAATCTTTTAGGTGAATTTTTTGAGTGAAAATATTTTTGAGTTTTAGCCTTTAAAAACTCTATTAAAAGGTTTTGTTTTAATTTTTATAGTTCAAAAAATCCGGGGTTGTCAAGTTCGTTTCAAATCGATCATTTTATTTATTTATTTATTTGATTATCTGTACCGAGCTAATGCTCCTTCAAAATTAAATAACCTGGTTCTGCAAAATGTAACAAGATGTAACAAGTTTGTTTTACCTAAAAATAGACTCTGCAAAATGGCGTGTATACTGCATTTTACACCCGGCATTTTACACTAAACAGAATTTAAATAAGGTGAGCTAATATTCGGACATTTATTACAGACTTAGGTCCCGTATGTAACAAACTTGTTATTTGCTGTTACATTTTGCACAACCAGTTTATTTCATTCCATTCAAAAGTTATTAGCAAAAAAACGAACTCCACAAAACCAAAATATTCTAGAATAAATGATCTTTAAATAAATAGAAATTAAAGATAAAAATAGATAATTTGTAAAAATTCAGTTTTACACTTTGTAGTCTTCATTTTTTGGCGCAGAATCATCCTCTTCACGACTTTTATCTAGTAAAGCTTTCGTAAAATACCATTCATAAGTTACCATATTTTAAGGTTTTTTTCTCTGTTAGCAAAAAATGGTTTTTAAAAAAAAGCTCTAAGGATTTTTAAAATTAAAATTTGTTAAATCTAATATTGACCTGTCTAAAATATTTCTTAAAATAAAATTGTTAAATAAGTTAAATTAATGAAATTAATTGTTTTTAATTGACTACTTGAACCAATTTATTCTTAAATGATGATTAAAAAAAATTTATTTTTCAACTTTTTTAATTTAAGACCTCAAATAATATTGTTTTCAATAGATTTAGTAATTTAAAAGTTCATAATTTTGATAAATGAACTAAAAATGCCGACTTGCAGTCAAGCTAAAATTATCACCAATCTTGAATCAGACATACACAAAAAATTGTTCAAAATTTCCCAGAATTCAGAGCCAAATTTGCTCGAATATTCTAAAGATGACTCTGAAACAAGAAAAATAACTGTCTTAAATCCAATTCAACGAAACAATCAATCGAATTTGATTCGAAAATCGAATAGTTTGCGCAAATTTCGCACCATTAATGATTTCAAAATGATCAAGGAACATCAAAATGCAATGAATCCCCAAGTGTTCACAAATTCAGTACTTAACTATCAATCAACTGGAAGAAATTATATAGACTTGAGTTTGGAGTTGAAAAAATTAACTTTTGTAGACAGGAGAGAAAGTGTTCCGGTAAATTTCATGTTCAACAGCCACTATCGAGGACGAAATTCATTGATTAATAACCAGATAAAAAGCATTCCTCTGAAACAAGATTTAAGCAAACAGCAGATTACTAGCGATGGTGAAGATTCGGAGACATCCACAAGCTCATCTCGTTCAGCAGCAAGTTACCAAAGCTCGATGTCCTCAAATGATGAAAACTTTATTAACAAACGACACAGTGTGGATTCAAATGCATTTGTCGAGTCAAGACGAAACAGTTTGAATGAAGATTTAGGTGGTTTGAGAAGACGAGGCTCTCTTTGTCTCAGAGGTCAATTGTCATATTTTCCCAAATTGGCTCTGGAATTTGAATCAGTACAATCAGAAAAAGAAAAGCAAATTTCATTTAGTCAAGCCAAGCGTTTATTGGCATTGGCGTCCATTCGACCATCCAAGACTTTTCACAAATCAATGACCGAGCAAGAAATTGGAATGCTGAAAAAGTACTATGAGAGCATTAAGCCACGAGTTTCAATCAGCAATCAGCTAGGCCAAAATGAGATAAATAATCTGAAATTAGATAATTCGCCTCCATTGGTATACAACACGGCCAAAGTCAATTCAACGTCATTGGAAAGTGTGAGAAGTTTTCTGTCCACTTATCAAAAAGATCTTG
Source organism: Brachionus plicatilis (assembly GCA_010279815.1). Lineage (NCBI taxonomy): Eukaryota > Metazoa > Rotifera > Eurotatoria > Ploima > Brachionidae > Brachionus > Brachionus plicatilis. The sequence continues at coordinate 1,057,096 of QEOQ01000460.1, read as the reverse complement.
AATGTGGCACTTACAAATTGGATTACGATGGTGCCAATGATCCAAAATGTTTTGTGCTCAAGAACAAATTAGAAGAGAGTGTTCTCAAATTTCCAGAGGAATTGAATGATACATTTTTTGCTTTGGTTGCAACCACAACAGACCGAGACCGGCAGAATATAGGTGAAGCTAACTTATACCGCATAGTCAATTGGAACGACACTTGTGTCGCTTCAACCGAACATGAAAACAAAAAGATCTCCAAACTATCTTCAAAAAATGACAACCATGTCGATTCACCAAAGGCATCGCCAACTTCATCAACAATTAGTTTTGAGTATATCAAAAATTTGACCAATCTTGTTTCGAATGTAATCGAGCCAAAACTTTTGGATCATCTGACAGTTAGTGGGGTCGATGTTGGGTAAAAGATTTTTTATTTTTAAATTTTAAGTGAAAGCTTGAAATTAATAGAAAAATTTAATAATATGTTTTTTAGAATTTATTTAAAGTTGATTTAGACTTTTATATAAATTAAAATTATCAAAAAAGAACCTTGTAAAAAGCAATAAAAAATTCGATTTTTAAAATAATTATTAAGACATTGACATTTAAATATTTGTCTAATTTTATTTATTTTTTTGTTATTAATTAGAAAAAATATTTAATATGACAAGTTATTTTTACTCTTAAAATTATCCTAAAAATCTTTTTTTTAAATTTATCACAAAATTTTCCTTGAAAAAGCTTAGATGACTTTAGATTGGCATTGTGAGATTCAGCACAAAAAATATTAAAAATGTCAAAGCTTAAGTTGTTGCGGGACAAAACATGTTTTGTAAATTGTAGCAACTGATACATCCTTTGTACCATCAATATACAGATTCTGAAAAAGTCTGTAATGAATCTGCAAAATTCAGAAAATATGATATTTGTAAAATGTTGCTACAATTTTGTAAAAATGATTTGCAAAAAATGATTTACTGAAAATGTTTTGGTATTTAATATTAAGTATTTTTTGTTTGTCCAAATTTACAATGCCTTTAGATACAAAGAAAATATTCAAAAATTTTAAAGGAATAAAAACAGCTTTATTTAACAAAAAGGAATTTTTTTCAATTCAAAGAGTCCATTTTTTTCAAATTTAATTTATTTCAAATATTAAAAAAATTAAATAAAATAATCAAATTTTAAATTTATTTATTTTAGAAGCTAAAGAAAAATGAATGAAGCATTCAATATTTAGATTATAAGATTACATTGAAAAATACAGTTTTTGATTTTCATTTTTATCTTTATTTAAGAAAATGTATCCAGTTGTTAGTAAAAGTTATTCATTCATGATTTTTTAAAATTAATTAAGTTAGTTCATGAGAAGAAATTTCTCGTTTTTAATTTCAGAAAATATCTCAAAATTTCTAAATAATCTGGCTTAATTAGATTTAAACATTTTAGTCATTAAAAATCAGAATTTAAAAATTTAGAAATTTAACAAATAAAAGAAGAAAATTTTTCTAGCCAAAAAAACTAATTAAGTAAATGCGCATTAGCGGATTTAAATTTTCAAGAGTGTTCAAGAAAATTTAATGAATAATTTCTACTGTTTAAATAAAACCAAGAATTTAATTAAACTTGATGAAATTTCAAAATTCTAAATCATGAAAAGGACAAGTTATTTTTTTAAATTGATTTATTTTTTTCAATTTTAGTGTTTTGCCTGGTGGTGTGAATTTTGAGATGCCGACTTTTGAAGAAATGGGCATTAATTTGGAATCACTTCTAAAGTCGCATTCGGGCGGAGAACTACCGCCAATAAATGGTGCAGCTAAGTCTGATATTCAGAGCGCAAAATTGAAAAATTCAGCTTATAAAAAATTAAAGGAAAAAGTTTCCAAGTCAAAAGTTATGTGGTTTGCTTCACCACCTGACCGAAAACCGTTTAGTGTTATTTTTGAATATGCTGGTGTAGACATGAATCACGCTACATTACTGGAGGAAGCCAACAATTATTTAAAACACATTGGCGGTCATGTAATCAGCCTTGAGTTTGTGCCTCGAAGTGTTCTCCTAAATTCAGTTTATGTAGAAAACTTATGGATTCTAAATCTAAATGATAACAATACAAAATTTTTTGTAATTACCAATGGTTTAAAAATAAAAGATGAAGTTATTAATTGTAAATCATATGATGAATTTATATTTTCTGAATATGAAAACTTCATTCGCGCTGAAAAATATAAGCAATTAATCAAGAATCATGAAAAAGCAATCGAAAAAAACAACCGAAGATTGCTTAGAAAATAGATTCAAATGGATTAACGATTTTTAGTTCTTTGGTATTTGTTTTTTTTTAGATAAACTTTAAACAAAAAACTTTTTTTTGCTCAGTAAAGCCTTGGTCAAAATATAATTTTTTAAAATAAAAATTTCTATTTTTTAAACCTTTTTATTTTTTATTAAATTTTTTCTAAAATTTTTGAGTGGATTTTTGGAGCATTAATTTATTTTGGAAATCAATTAAAGGATTACAGGTTATTTTTTAAGTAACAAATAAAAAACAAAATTTTAAAACCTATACCTTTTTATTAAAGTCAAAAGTTTTTTTAGACTTTAAATTATTTTTTCGTTCAATTTTGCATCAAAACAAGTTAAACACAGCTATAGCGCTAAATACCATCTCATTCATGAAAAAATTTGTCAATTATGATGCACGCATAATCATGGGTTTAGATCATCACAGAAAGCGAGCTTTTCAAAACATAAATTGATTTTTAAATATCTAAAATTAACGCCTATTTTTTCATATTTTCTTTAAATTTAAATCTTGAACCGGATATTAAATTCAAAAAATAATTAGTCTTTATCAAAGAAATAATGGATTTGGATAAATGAATTATTTTTTGAATTTTTGCATTTTGCTTTATGGTGGGAACTTCGAATTGCCGACTTGTGAGGTCATAAGAAATTTATTTAATTCTATTGAAAACTTGAATTAATTTTTAGAGCAAAGTGAAAAATTATATAAGTCTGTGTTCAAAAAATATAGTCGCATGTTTTTATTTTAAAAGCGTCATCAATGTTTTTATATTTTTATTTTATAAACACTGCCAAGACTGGCATAATTTATGAAATAAATAATTATAATAAAAGTGTTTATGCAGGCGATACCCAAAACTCCTAAAATCATATACATATATAAAGTATAAACTCACGGTTTTTTATATTATCAACAACAAGCTTAGACTTAAAATAGGCCACTTAACCTTGATTTAGGATAAATGGCTTCTATGTCCTTCCGAATTTGAATTTTAAGCTCTTAAGTTTTTCTATACCATTTAAAAGATAATTGAAAATTACTTAAATCACTTGAATGTGACTATTTATTCAGCAGTTATCCAAATAATCATTAAAATAAAAAAATTTTAACAAAAAAATAAGAAAACGTTCTTTATTTTAGCTGGTTTCAATAATGTTGCTGGTCTGAAAGGAAAAAATTACGAAGCAGGTTAAAATTACCACATGATCAACACCCAAAAAAAGCTTAAATTAATTCTATTTCTAATTTAATAAAAAATTTCAAAGGCTCTTTAGACCAATATTCAAATTTTAAACATTCCAATAATTTTAAAAACAATTAGATTTATCATTTTCAAGTAAAATTCATAACTACTCTATTAAACCTTTAAAAATTTTAGATGACTTTTATGGCGGACAGAGCTGAAATAAGTCAAAATATAAAATTTAAAATTTCGTTATTTTTAAATTTATATCGGTATATTTTTTAAAAAGTATATTTTTTGTTTTTTAAATTTTTAATATTTCCCAAACCGGTCATTTTCAAGTTTAGGCTGCCCGTTACAAACTTAGATTTTCGAAATGCAAATAGAAAAGGAGGAAAATATTGATCGTTAGTTGGTTGCGATGCAGGCAATTATTGGGAACAAATAAAATGGTGTAAGCAATATTTTTTTTAAACAAAAAACTTTTTTGAAAAAAGTTTATCAGTTTTGATTTAATTTTATTCTATTTACATTTTTTCAATAAATTTTTTATTCGGCATTCTGTTTTTATTTTTTTTCTATGTTTTGAGTTTCTACTTTTTTATATTTGTTAATTATTTACATTTACCTTTTTAAAATTTAGTATTTTTAATTATATGCTACAATAAAAACAGAAATAAATAAGGGAAAAAGCAAAATTTTTTTGTAGAACGATGCTTCTATATATTTTAGTCATATCATTAAAGCCTCTAATGATATGACTAAAATATATGTTTGCTATAAACAGAGAAAGTATGGAATCAAATTAAAATCATAAAAAAGTCAAATTAAACAATTAAAATTTTAAAATTTTTAATTTTAAAAATCGAATTTAAATCGAAATTTAGTGATTTTGTAATGAAAATAAAACTGATCAAATCAAAATTTTGTTATTTAAATAAACTTCAAATCAACCATTGAAATTTCATATTAAAAATTTTTATTATCTGATAAATCAAAATGTTAAAATATTTTGATTATTTTTTATTTTTATTATTAGCATAATCAATTAAGGAAATAAGAATATTTCATAAAATGTTTATATTTTAAAACTATAAAAACTAAAAATTCCATGTTTGCCGGCAAAGTAAAATTTTTGTTCAATTTTCAATTTGCTCTTTTTGCTCAAAAATTTCAAATGGGCGATTTCATTGCATTACATTTAACACAGTATTTTAAATTTTGAAACTTTCAAATTTATGACATCTCACTTTTATGTTTTTTCAATATTGTATGAAAATTTTAAATTTTTAACTCAAAAAATGTTCTTCTTATATTAATATTATTTTTAAAACTCCCTAATAATACAGAATTGTTTAAAAAATAATTAGTCTATTTTATAATTGACATAAAAAAATTTATAAGTTAATCAATTATTACCAACACTAATTTTCTCGTCAAATTACATATCCACGAAAATATCTACGCAAGATTACATTAGCTTACTAAAAACAATGTAAAATTACGTAAAAGTAAGTAATTAAGCCAATTATGCACCTTTAATAAAAACATTTTATCTTTTTCAATTTATTTTTAGTCTCAAAACATAGTAGTAGTAGTAGTAATAAGAACTGCATTATAGATTAAATCTACACTAACACCAAACGGCGTTTAGCTCAAGTTGAGCTGTGGCAGTCTTTCTTCGCTTTCTCTGCACCATACCAAACACTTCTTTATCAATAGCCGATTTAAAGCTATTGACTGTTTCAGCATTCACCACACTTTGTGATAAATCATTCCACCTCGACACAATTCTGTTCGATAAAAAATTGTACCTAAATGAGCCGCGTTTACTAATTTCTCTAACAAGCTTCATGTTATGCTCTCTTCTTAGATTCATTTTCAAACTTTTTGCAAAATTCACTCCATTCACCAAGTTGATTTTCTCATGGCCGTTGACTATTTTAAACATTTGAATTAAATCTCCTCTTGTTCTGCGCTCTTCCAAGTTCATTAGTTCTAGCGATTTAAGCCTATCTTCGTATGATTTTTTCTTTAAATATTTGACTTATTTGGTTGCACGTCTCTGAACTTTCTCAATCATATTTATACTTGCTTTGGTTGAAGGATTCCACATACTAACGGCATATTCGAGATGAGGCCTGACAAGTCCGGAGTATAAAAGTCTAAGAGTCTCACTATCCAAATACACGAATGAATTCCTAATTTGACCTAAAATTCTGTTAGCTTTTGCTGCCGCTGCTGAACATTGTTTGCTCCATTTAAGATCATTCGACAACACCGAGATCTTTTTCTTCCTTGGTTTCTTTCAAAATGACTTCACCATCAGCGTTTGAAACCGTGTAGGCCATTTTGTCTCTATTTTTTCCTATATACATTACCTTGCATTTCGATACATTCAGTTCGGTAGACCACGTCTTTGTCCAGCTATTTAAAACATTCAAATCGTCTTGTAACTGAATTGATCCTGTTTGAACTTTACTTGAAATCCCTAGAATCTTTCTTAAATCGTCTGCATAAGAGAGACTCGGACTTTGAATCAACTCTAATAGGTCGTTTATGTACAAAACGAACAAAATGGGACCTAAGACCGATCCCTGTGGAACACCACTTGAAACTTCCTCCCACTTTGATGTTACATTACCAAGGACTATTCTTTGTGATCTACCTACAAGAAATGATTTTATCCATTCGTACGGCTCCTCGACTATACCATAACCTCTCAATTTAACCAGCAATTTTCTATGTGACACTTTGTCAAAAGCTTTTGAAAAATCTGTGTAAATGATGTCAACGAAATTTCCGTTTTCGATTTCGTATGTTACTTTATCAATAAACTCTAATAAGTTCGTTGTACACGATTTTCCGGGCATAAAACCATGTTGTTTTTCGTTTATCAATTTATTACTGATTAAGTAGTTCATAAGCTCGTCTCTTAAAATTTTTTCCATTATTTTACCAACTATTGAGGTTAACGAAACGGGTCTATAGTTGGGTAACTCAACTTTTGAGCCACCTTTATGCAATGGCGTTACATTTGCTAACTTCCATATTAAAAAATTTTCAATTTTTTACAAGATTTAAAAACGCATGATTTCTAATTCATTTAAATATTTTTTCATCAGTTTATTAATTTAATATAACTGTTAGTTCAAGCATAATCTGAAGGTTCTAAAATTGTGGCCATCATTTACATTGTAAATAAAAGAGATAACCATAGTTTGGAGAATTGAAATTAATAAAAATGAGAAGCTTAAAAGTAGTTGTAACTACTTGTAAATACTGGCTTATAAATTTCTTTTGTAAGCATATCATAGCGGTGTTCAGGAGGCCAAATTTCTGAAATCTCTGTCAAGTTCCTCTTCAAGCAGAATAATTACCAATCTTCAAAAACATGACTTTGATTACAACATCATCCATCAAAACATGACAATGAAATTAAAAAAAATTAAATTTCAACTCAATCAAAGAGACCTAAGGTCAAAACCCGTAATGGGATGATTGAGCCCATTTATTAATAAAAAAAAATACACATAAAAATTATAATATTAATAAAAAATTAAATTTCTGAAATTTACATCAAAATTAGAAAAAATTTTACAAAATTTTATAAAAATTAAATTAATGTTATTGTTTATTCTTCGTTTAAATAGGGTTAAATTAAAAACGTTTAAACAGTTTTCAACTTAACAGAAATATAAATGAATATATATTGACTAACAATAATGAAGAAAACGAACAAGATGAAACATTTTATCGATTAAATTTTTTTTTTTTAAATTGTTATAAAATACCCAAAACATTGGTAATTATTTGTTTAAAAAACTATGAATGATCTTTTTGATCCCAAAGCTTATGAAAATCAAGTCAATCTTTACATCATTACACATTCATACAATATTCAAAATCCTTTATTCGAAAATAATAGCCGATAAACAAGTTATTATGTCTATTGAAGCAACAACATATTATTTCTCTATTTACAACTGATTAAGATGAATAAAAAGCAAAAAAACATGATATTTGGCTTAGGTCAATAAGCCAATTTCGCTTTTCTTTAGCCAAAAGCAAACTACTTAGCCAGACTGGATAAAAAGGTATAAGAAGCAGTTGCAAAGTCCATATTTTACATAAAAATTTTTGGTTGAAAAAAATTTGAGATTTAATTTTTTAAGTGGACTAGTGGGATTCAGAACTTCTTTTTTTTTAAAAAAAAGATAATTTAAGACAGCGATTAAAAATTTCAATAAAATATGCAAAAGTTAAATCTTCCTTGAATATTAATCTTTTTGGGCTTTTTTTTTCTTTTTTTCCAAATTTGCTTTTCAATAGTAGATTGTGTACCATTTGGGTTCGAGTCATTAGAATGTCAATTACGGAAACGAAGGATTTAACTCGAGATTATCTCGCCTATTACGAAATAACATATTGACTTAAGTTTCTGAATCAAAACAAATCTCAATATTTATTTAAAGTAAACAATTAAAACTCTAATTAAGAATCAGCTAGTCTCAAAACTAGAGGACAAATTAAATAAGAAAACAAAAATTCTTATTTGATCCTTCTTAATGGGCAGTAAATTAATGTTTAAACTGGATTTATCCAAAATAAATACTTTAGTAGTTTCTTGTGAATTTCAATCAAATCGATAAATATCTTCCAGTATATATTAACCATTTAAAGAAATTAATATTTTATTTTTTACATTTCTTTAATTAAACGACTTGACTATTGTGAACCCAATTTTTTCTTATTTTCTCGATAAAAAATTAATTTATTTAAACACTGGGGCGTTTCTTTATTATCCTATATTTTAACCACAATTTATAAAAAACATAAAATTAGCCTCTTTTTTACATTTAGTAGAAAACTAAAAATTAAAGATAACTAAATCATTGTTCTATGTCGAATCCCGCTAGACCACTCAACGAGAAGTTATTCTCCATCAATTCCATAATAAGTAACTATTCGTCTAAAATAGATAAACTTATCAACAGCACTAGTGGAATAAACACTACTTTCACCAGTGGTACATCCAACACTTGTCTTTCGCATACCATAAACAAGTATTTGAGTCAATCGGCTGACTATTTGTCTCGATCAGTAACCAATTCGTCCATTACCAGATCAACCAATTTGTTTACTCTACAAGCAGGCCTTAAGAACAGCACCGAAGAGTTGGACACCTATTACCGCCAATTGCCAGAAAATAAACTCATTTCGAACAGTGAAAAATCGGAAAATTTGCACACTTTTTCTCCCATAACTCCCATTGTTGACCAATCTGACCTCTTCTCTGATTGTTCTGGAGATAACAATTCAAATTCGGACAAGCTCATTTACAAGTCCATAATGATCATCGATGTTCTGAACAAAATGTCTACCCCCGAGGCGGCTAAAGAAAATTCCGTGCTAAATGATGAGTGTCAAGTGCCCTCAATTAAAAATGTATTTCGAAAAAGCTTTAATAATTTTTATTTGCTTAATCAGTTGGAAGGTGATTATTTTTCATATGACTTGGTGGAGCGTGAAGCTCTTGAAATAGATAGTAAATCGAGCAAAAGTAATTCATTGAAGAGAAAAGCCAATATGTTCAAAAAGACCGGAAAAGTAACCATAAATTATACGCGCAATTTTCGTAAGAAAATACGCGAAAATCCGTTTGTGGTTTACAATCAAAATGGTAGAAAATTGGTCAAAAAATTGCTCAATAAATCCAAAAATCCAGACATGGCTTTGAGTCCAACAGATTTGGATAGTCTTTTTGCCACAATTAACCACGAGTATGAATATGCTTTTGAATATATGAATCCAAGACGAAAGGTTGCTTTTAACAAGAAGAAAAAATTGCCCAGAAAAACTGTGGTCAAAATTACCAAGCTTTGTCCGTCTGAAAAGAATAGCTGTGATAGTGAAGGATCCGAAAGTTCCAGTGAACATCCATGCTCGATTTGTACCGACAATGACTACCAGAATAACATGAATAACAAGAATCACATTGATTTGAGCTCAAATGAAGTGGATGCCAGTGCAGAATTTGCCAGAGCAGATGATGACTTTGAAATAAATGGTCATGTTAAATCATCGGACGACGAATTCACAGAAAGCTATTGTGATGTCTTGGCCACTATAGATGAAAAAGAAGCAAATGAGACGAATTTTAAAGAAAATGTAGTGCCAACAGAAACAAATGATGAGCCGGAAATTTTGGATTTAATTATTAATCGTTTACCGGGAGAAAAGCTTGGTCTTAATCTAAAAGTTGAAGAAAAAGGTTCTGTTTTAGTAGTGAGCGTAAATGAGAATAGCGCTGCCGATCGTGCCTCTGACATAGCTGGAAATAGACAATCAATTCAAATGAATGATGAATTATTAGAAATAAATGGAGTTTCTCTTAATGTATTTTTGATACATTTTTTAAAATCTAATTTAATAATTATCTATTTTCTTTCAGAACATGTCCAATGATGATATACTTTGTGTGGTTCAAGAGCTTCCATTGCATGTTTCATTGAAACTAAAAAGAAGTACCTCGCTGGTTGCAATTTCACCAAATGAGACAAACTCAAACAACAATGCAATCGAGTCTGGTCAATCAAGTCCAAACGATTCTGCTACAAAGGTACTGTAATTTAAAAAAAGCCTTTTGCAAAACTAATTATATGGTTTCTCCAAAAAAAAATATATTTTGGATACGAATGCTTAAAATTCAACTTAATTATTATAATGTAAATTAATTGCTCTTAAGAAGTAATAATGTGTCAAAGAGTAAAAAATCATTTTTTTTCAGCTTTACTTTTCATAATTTCTTTTTAAAAATCAAATTATATTTTTCGCATTTTTATTTTTTTATTTAAAATAGCAATTTGTTTAAAAATTCGGTTTAATAGATCAATTTAAAATTAAAAATATTTAGATAGGAATAAAAAACTCTCCATTTACATTTAATAATATTATGGTAATATTAAAATTTCCTTTGCACCAAAAATTCAAATAGTACAATAAATAAAAAAAAAAAGAATAGGAAAATGGAATAATCAAAAAAAATCGAGTATTAAAAAAATTATTAAACAATTAAATTGGATTGATAAATGATAAGTTCAAGTTAATAATTATGATTTAGAAAAAAATATTCTTAAGTTGACAAAATAAAGAAAATAAACATTAAATTGTAAATTTTAAAGATTGACATTTTTAGTTTCTACTGTGTTCTATTGATCAGGACTAACTCAATTTTTCTTCCTTAATTTGTAAATGACTCTAATCCCATCGAAACCATGGTTTAATTTTTTTTAGAATGTAACTTAAATGTTATAACATGGTTTCGATGGGATTAAAGACATATACAGAGTTAAGCCTCAAATTTTTGAACTCTCAAATTACTATTCAAGAATATGCGGTATATATAAAAATAAAAATATTCAATTATTTTATAACTTCACAAACATACAAATAAATATGGATTATCTAAAAATTATAAAGGAAATAGACATTTAAATATTTAAAAATATTTTCTCTATTAATGAATGATATTTATGATACTTTAGCTTAAGGAAATCTATTCAATTATTAAATCCACATAGATACCGTATCAATAGATGTGGATTTAATGAATATTGGCAATATTCAATAATATTTTTTAATTTAATTGTTAAGTCTACAATTTCCAGCTATTAAAATAAAAATAAAATTTTAAATATATTTCATTAAATAGTTCAAATATTGACAGATGTAAAAATTCGTTAGTTTTTATTTTTTTCAGAGAACATTTTCAAGAAAAAAATTATAAATTATTGTCTCAATATAAAAAGTGTAAATGATTTGATAAGACTTTAATTATTAAAAAAAATTTATCTTTTAGGTCCCAATTGGTTTTAGCTTGATTACAATTTACTTATCCAGCTTGGAGACCAAGTGTATTATGCCTTCGGATTTAAAAGAAAGCGCTGATGCTGACGGCCTTTATAAAGTATTTGAACAAAAAAAAACTAACAAAAAAATTAACTTTTATTCAAAGATGCAAAAAAGTACTTTGCAGATTGGAGAACAAGATAACTTAAAAAAAGGCGATATTATTTATTGCATAAATGGAGAGAATATGGCCTATTGCAACAAATTCGATTTGGTATCCAAATTGAGCAATTTGAATGGAATAGCTGAGGTGTCAATTTTGCGTAAGTCGAATTGTTACGGACCACATAAGGACCAAGTTCCGTATCACAATGGCATATTTGCTCAAAATTCAATTAAATTAGCAATGCCCAAATATGACAAGCCATCAATTAAATCGAATTCAGAAAATGATATGCACAATAATGGAATAAACTCATCAAAAACGGACATTTTTTCCGACGAATTCCGCCACTCAATGTACAACATCAGAAGCGAGATGGACAACAATGATTCCCAAGTTTTCAAAGCAACATTGGTTCAATGCAAAGACCTGGAAGCGGAACTGAACACTATTCAGCCAGAATCGATTGCCAACGATAACTGGCTGTTGTATGACAAAAATTCAACTGAAAAAATTCTAAAATCTTCTACAATCGATTCAAGAAAATTTGAAAAAACCGAAAATTCAGTCACTCAAACTTTCAAAGACACGGATACTGCAAATCCGGTGACACATTTAAGCGAGCCAAGTTTGCTGTTTGACCACGGCACTGCCAGGTCATTGACAAGCTCTAGCTGTCACTCGGAGCGCTCCATGATTCAACTGAACGCGGTTTGCATCGAAAATGACCTGGTCAGCAAAGATGATGAAAGTGAATCGGAAGTAAATGCCAAATCAGCCAAAGAGTCCGACTCCTTTCCAGACTATTCAGTCATAGCTCCCAAAAATGAACCAACTCAATCAGACTCAAATAAATATGTCAGCATTTGTCAAATTGAGATAAAATCTTCCAACACAGCCCCAAATAAATTGGCCAATTTGAAAATAGTTAAGCCATGTAGGGTCACATTCGATCCGGATTTGTCCGATTGTGAAACAGTTAGGGAAAAAACAGAGCCAATAGTTCACCCAAAATCAACTGATTTGGAAACTTTGATAGAAGACAATTTTCCAGTCGAAATAAAGGACATGACTGAAAATGACTGTGATCTCAATAGTCCCAGAATTACCAGCCATTCCAGTGACTACTGTAAGCTAAGCACAAAGGGTCTCAATGACACTTATCATGATAATTACGAAAAGTTTGACCAAGACTTTGACAATGATGCTGTTAAATTGGTTTTGGACAGAATTATTGAGCAGATTGAGTTGATGAATGAAGAAAAAGACGAAACGTTGAGTGACATGTCCAGCTTTGGTCTTAGGGAGACATTTGAGGAATTTGATGAGTGCAAAGATATCCATCCTGATGAAACATCGGACACTATTTTGGAAGAGGCTGATCTAAAAGATACAAATAATTGTGAATCAGTGTTTGAGTGCGAAGAGCCAAGACCTGAAGTTATTAATGAGCACAAGACAGAGGAGTTAAAAGATGAGTCGACCCTGTCCCGGCTTCTCAAGTCCGATTCGGATAGTTCGAGCTCTTTGTTGAAGCATTCGACCCAGATAGGGCTCGATGACACCCAAGCTTGTCTAAACACGAGCATACCGCCTGCGCCACCTTTGCCTGAAAAAATGTTCTCATCAATTTCCGATGTATCGGCCATCCAAGCTTCGTATGACATATGCAGGACTTTTGAAGCAACACAATCTTTAGAAGAGTCCAATTTGCACCTGAGAGAGTCCAGTTTGCCAAATATGAGTTTGGAAAATGACTATGATAAAGTTCGATCACCGATCAAAAAAATGAGCAAAGTATCCGATAGAATTAATTCACTTATTACAGCTCGTCCTTACAGTTCACTGAAAAGTCCGATCACCAAACAAGATAAAGCCAATAATTACTGCAAAGCCTTGCTTGCTTTTAAAAAGCAAAATTCTACTTTTTCCAAATTTTTCATTGTTCAAACTAGAGCCTTGTTCAATGACCAAATGGTTTGTAACAGAAGCACTTCTTCGTTCAGTAGATCAGCATCCCCTAAGCAAGAAAAAATACATAATCAAACTTGGAATAATTTTATTGGAGGTGTTGCCCAAAAAAATATCAATTTAAAAAGTGACAAGAACCGAAAAGGTAAACAAATTTTTAATGAAATTTTTTTTTCAAAAATTAAAGTTGATTTTTAATTAAACAAACTAATAAATTAACTATATTAAAAACAAAAAATAACAGGATAAGAGATAACAATCTTTTAAATCTTTTCCTAAAAATAATTGTTGATTATCTAATTTTAAGAATTAATGAAATTTTTTGGAATTAAATAAGGCTTAGATTAATACAAATTATTACTTGAGACAAAAATATATATTTTATACTAAATTATATCAGTTTAATGTATTTTTCGTAAATTAACAGTTTTGGTTGTCACAAAATTTAGATAAATGTCATTTAATGTATCAAACAAAGTCAAGTTAAAAAAATATCATCAATTAATAAATCGGTTAGAAAAATTAAGTAATCAATTGCATAAATAATTTTTAAATAAAAAATAACTTTTAATTTTTTTGACTTCTTTTTTTAATTGGCTTACTCCTAATATATTTCCTTAATGGATTTGCAATGCTTCAGTTAGGAAGGAATCGAATTATTCTAGACTCAATGAATATTAATGACTATTAAATAAAATTTGTACCGGTTGATTATTCTCTTTCACAATAAAAAGTTTTAAGTTCTGTTTAATTAACAAAAATCCTTTAATCCTTTTTAGTTAAATGAAATATTAATAATAGCTATTTAATATTTAAATAACTACTAATCTTTTAGATGGATATACATTTAATTGACATTTTTTCTATTGACTTTTTAATCAAAATAAATGACGCTTTAATTGTGGTCATTATAAAAATACTAAACAATTTTTTTATATTTAATTCAAAAGTTAATTTTTTTCCTTTTTTCTAATTTTTTTTTTTACTTATTTTTGTGCTAGTCATGATAATTAAATTCCTTTACTTTGTTCATTAACACTCTTTTTTCATATTATCTCAAATAAAGGAAACCACATACAGAAAAAAGTGAAAACCTTTAAAATCCAAATCAAGATCGAATTAATTTATAATTTTATTTTATTTAAAATTTTCAAAATGGTAATTAAATCTGAATTTTTTCATCAAACAATCTGTGTTTTATTTTAAATCGTTATTGATTTTATTTTTGGTCAAAAATTTTCTTAGTTTAAATTTTTTGAAATACCAAGTAAATTTTATTTTACTATTAATAATATTTAATTTTTTTTGTTTTTCACTATCTAAGAAGTTTAACTAATTTCTTTACAAGAGATTTTTAAACATGATGAATTTCAACTGATCTAAAATTATTTTATCTAAATTTTTTTTAATTTTCTTTCTTACTTTTGTTGGCATTGTGAAATTTCATGCAAAATTCTTATACAAAAAAAAATTATAAGTTTTGTTCTAGTGGTCAAGAATTTGTTCTGAAGATGAAAAAAAGTGAAGCAATGGAAATCTTCAAAAACGAATTCGATTTAATAGTATTAAAAATAAAACGAAATTAATTTGCACAAATTTGCATAATTCCACATTAAGTGGAACATAAATTTTTTGAAAAAGCTTTGTTTCATCGCAAGTTAGCAAAGCAAGTTTTTGACCATTAGTATAAAAGTTTTAATTTTTTTTATGGATTGGAAGTTTTTTATTTAATTTAACAATCCATCCTAAAAAATAGCATTTTATTTTTTTATTAGTGGTGAAATAATCTTTAAAATATTAATCGAATATCACTAAAAAAATCATGATCCAACTAGTCTTATTTAATTAAAATGAATTTTAATAATTAATTTCTTTAAAATTTTAAAGATGAATTGGCAATTGACTA
This sequence comes from Brachionus plicatilis, assembly GCA_010279815.1. NCBI lineage: Eukaryota > Metazoa > Rotifera > Eurotatoria > Ploima > Brachionidae > Brachionus > Brachionus plicatilis. Next base: position 1,041,726 of record QEOQ01000460.1, on the reverse strand, counting down.
TGTTGAATCTGCTTGTGACAAACAAATAAGACAAAAATCTATAAATCAAAACAGTCTTTCATCATCCAACCCAGCTATTTCTAACATCAATTTGTTGGTAAACAGTCCAGCTAATTGCACCGATAGTGTCAATAAAAACGATAGCTTTACATCAGTTGAAAAAAATGATCCAAAAAAACTTGAAGATTTAAAACAAATCTGCTCGGTAAAAGAAAAAATAATGCTTTTTACCCAAAATTCTGATAGTAAATCAAAAATCGACAAAACTAAAATATATGAACCAAAGTTATCCAAATCAATACTGGCCACGTCAACACCTTCAATTAATGAATCCATATATGTCAAATCAAACGTGTCTATTAGTATACCTAAAAACTTGAACACTTCCAATACAAATTCAAAACAAAACTTGAACGATTCCAAAAAATTCCTATCAACATCAACATTGAACAAAAATTTTGTTTCGCAACCAAATATCAGCTTAATTGAAAAGCGTTCTGAATTGGTCGAGAGCATTATCATCAAAGATGAGTCGATTGCCAGCATTCAAAAAGACCAAGAAGACAGCTTACCCAAATTCAAAAGCATCAAAGATAAAATTGCTTATTTTAGTTCTAAAAGCTGCAAACCAGACACAGAAAATCATTCACCAATTGTCAAAAAATTGAATGATTCTTCAAAAGTATCTCCTCACCAAAAGTTGCCGAACAAAATTGAGATCATCGAGTCGAATGAAATGCCTTCATTTGATCCAGTCTCTGAGGACTACGACAGTCTAAAGAATGCATACAGATTGAATTCAATAGCTCATTCTACTATGGCTAAAAGTAAGATTTTTGGCTTTGTATATATTATTTAATAAATTATTTTCTTAATTAAACAGATAGTTTGGGTAAAAGCTGCATGAATTTAAAAACATGTCAGAAAGAGTTTATGCGAGAGGTAAAACAAAGGTACTCAAGCACAAGTTTGTTGAATACTTACAATAGCTCAAAGTTGGAACTTAAAAATTTTATTTATTCAAATGAAAACAAAATAAGCGATTTGATCGAGAATATTGAGCAAAAAATGAAAAAAAATTAAAAATTCACTTTGATGACATTTAGCAAAAACCGGTCTTGGAGAAAACAATTAATTAAAATTACCTCTTTATTATTTGATTACAGTAGTTAATTTAATTATGATTAAAACTCGAAAGAGATTAGTCTTTTTTTTAATATTCATTTATTCAATCTAGTATTTTACTAATAATTTCAATTAATTTAATAATTTAGTCTAATAAAATTTGATTTCTTTAAAATTAATTTGATTTTTAATTGAAATCGTGTTCAAAAAATTAGTTCTTTATTTTTTTTTATTTTAGCATTTTTAATTGTTTTTCAATGCTAACTAATTTATTTTAGTTTCTCTTATCATTTACCTCTGTTGTGCAAGGCTATCCGCAAAATTTTTGAAAAAAAAAAATAAATTATTATTTAATTTTTTTTATTAAAAAAATCGTCTATTTTAAAAATTTTAATCTATGGGACTAAAAGCGCATTGTTTCTTATATACACTTTAGGAACCCCTAAGATTTAATAAAAAGTCTTTAATAAAAAAATTTAATTTAATTTAAATTAGTAAATTACCAATTATAATATTTGCTTAGTGTTTTAAATTAGAAATTGATTAGTACGAAGTATCTAAATTAAAAAAAGTCTCTCTTATGAAGTCTCTTATCGAATCAGTAATGTTTTACTTGACAAACTTTAAATAAAAAGTTTTATTCAAATAAATTTATTTTAAAAAATTTATTATATTTATTTTATGCACGGACATAATTAATTAGAAGCTAATTTAGTGATTTAAATAATTATTTTTTTTTGTAAATTTTTTGATTCGTTTGCGTTCTCATTATCATTTTACACAAGTAGTTGCAATTGAGTCTTTGTTGCTAGTTAAAAAATTTATTTCACAAAATTTTCTTTATCATTGAGAGGAGAGATAGAAGACTGGCACAGGTATATTTTTATAACTTTTATTTTTATAACTGTAATTTTTATTTTTATATATTTTTATAATTTTGTTTTATAACATTTTTTTCATAAAAAGCCCAACTGTTTTTCGGAGCAGAAATTCAAATATTCAAATCATGATAAACTTAGTTTGTTTGATTATATCTATCGCTTTCTAGCTTTAAATAAAAGCATATTTTTTTTCTAGTCATGCGTGATGCAAAAAATCTCATGCACTTAAAAGAGATATGTTCAGGATTCCAATCAATTTAGAACAAAATTAAATATTCAATATCTCTTTGAAATTTTATTTTGCTTAGTTAATTTTCATTTAAAATTACAGACGAGATATTTTCCTAAAATAAAAGTGTTCAAAGATAAAAAATGTTCATCAATTTGTGATTTATTCAAATAAAAAAAAGCATTTTTAAATTTTTTTTCCCAAAGCCATGAGAATAGGTTATTTTAATTAAAATTGAATCAAAAAAAAAATCGAAGATAATTTTATTCCAATATTTCGAAGCTGATCAAAACTGCTTGAATACTATAAAAAAAATTCCTAAACAAAAAAATTAAATGTAAAATTAAAATAAATTTATATTAAAATACCTAAAGTAAAGAAAAAATTTTAAGTTAAATTGAAGACGTTTTCGAATTAGTTAAACATGTATTCTTTTGAATTCTCATTAAGAACCTGTAGTATATATAAACTTAATAAAAATCATTTATTGGCAAAATATAAAAAATTTGTTTGAACATAAAATGGTGTCAAGAACTGGTAAAGAAAGTCTGAATAGCTTGAGTGGCTACAGAGATTTGGATGTGGTGGTGGACAGTGCTTTGAGAAAAGCCAATCTAGCTGATGAGCCTGTAGCCTATCAGACTGTTAGCGAAGCCACACTACCCGAAAGACAATTCACTCGTCAAATTGTTTCTCCTCCTGCTCCTGTTCGTGTATCTACCGAACGAAATTGCACGTTTTTACCACCAGTTTCCTTAGATCAATATAAATTGAACAGTGATCCTAACCCAGAAGTGATCAGAAAAAAACCAAGTGAGAAAATTAGATACCAACAAGACTTGTCTGTCAGATTTTTGGAACCACCAAAAGCCCCAAAACCAGGTGATATTGTTGTCAAGCAATTGCCCAACAGACAAATTGCTCCAGCTCCACCTCTAATTGTTCGTCAAGCTCCTCCGAGACCAACTACTCCTGCTCCTTTGATCCTTAGAGAACAACCACCAAGAGTCCCAGAGCCAGTGCCAGAAAAAGTTGTTCTTATTCCTGGTAAAGTAATTCCTCCACCAGCCAGAAAAGTGGTCGTCGAGAGACTACCCCCAATTCCTCCAAAACCACAAAATGTTTTCTTGGAAAAATGGCTGCCACTTAAGTCTCAAAAAAGACGAGTGGTTTATCAACGAGCTGAACAAGAATGCGTTTTGCCAAATCCAAAAAATGTTGTAATTCAGTGGGAAGCACCAGAAGTTGAAGTTCGACGAGAATTCAAAAATCTTGGAACTCAACAAGCTGATCCACAAGAATATTCAAGAAGATTTGGTTCTGAATTATTAAGGCAAGATGATTTTAGACAAGCTGCTTCAAAATTAGGAGCCCCAGAAGAAGTATTGAACTCAAATAGCCATGCTCAAGTTGGCCTACCAGATTTGGAGGGTGATGTAGAATCACTAAGATTGGTGGACTTGGAAAAAGCTGGTTTGACCGAGTACAGATCTTATTTGAATAACTTAGGAGTTTCAACCAACTATACCAGATCTAGCACTGGTTTGGGACAAATCACAACAGCCGATGCATCCAATTTACTGTCCATGAGTCAAGCGCAGAATGCAGCAAATGACCTCAATGGTGGGACTGAAAAATTGATCACCGAAACTGATCTAAGAGCTTATTTCGAATCATTAGATTCTAATAATGATGGTGTTCTAAGCTTTGAAGAACTCAAAGCTGCTTTGTAACTTTTTTTTTCAATCTTATCAATCAAAGCTTAGATGATTTGAAGAGTTTTTTTCAAATTTTTTTTTATTATTAAAAGTATTAGAATAAATTTATTTTAAATAGTTTATTAAATACAGACTTGGTGAATTAATTAAACGTCATTTTAATCCGGTACCGACTGCGCTAATTTGATAACTAATTTTAAAGCAAATTGGCTATCATATGGTTTATTTATTCCGTCGGTTTTTTATTTCAGACAGGATTAAAAATTTTCGAATATTAATGAATTTTTAGACTTACATATTTAAATTAATCAGACTCTATTATTTAAATAAAAGCATTTTTTCTATTTCTTTTATTGACCACAAAGTACCTAAATAAAATGATTAAATGAATTGTCATTTGCAGTCTAAGTTTTTCAAGTCCATTGCAAGAAAAATCATTTAATTTTGAAAATGATTTTAAAAAATTTAATCAAGTTAATGATATTTTTGAATTAGTACTTGACTTATACAAATAGTCTAATTACTTTGATGCACAATGAAGTGATTGAATTAACAAAAATTGATTTTTTTTCTGTTTGAATAGTGCTCGAAATGCTCAATAAGTCAATAATTGGCCTCGGATGAATTTGTCCATAGAATACGGATAAGATTTAGGAATATTGAGCGGAATTTATAAATTTCACTAAATTAAATTCAGCCCAGTAGTGTTAATTAGAATTCATTATTTCAAAGATAAAAGATGAATAAAAAAATCAAGTCAAATTTAAATCAAGACTAGGAAAAATCAGCACGCAATCAATCTAAATAGTGAGAGGCTGTGTAACGGGAATTCATTTGTTTTATTTCTCGAACAAAAAAAAATACAAATGAATCATTTGTTATAATAACTAAAGAAAATTTTTAATTTATTAAAAAAAAAATTATCTACAAATAAATAAATCGAATTGTTAGCTTTTTTAATTTTTGTTTCTAGCTTAAAATTTCACGGTTTACTTTGAACTTATTAAAATCAATTTATATTTTCTGCCCATTAAATCAAATGAATATTTAATTAAATATATTTAAATTTAACCGGATTTGTGTTTAAATTTCTTATTTTCTCACAGGAAAAATCGATATGGATTATTTTTCTCAAATTTTATTGATCTCTACTACTTTTTGTTTCATTTTAAGTTTTTTTTTTTATTGTTTAAATTAACTTTTAGAAATGGGTGCTTAAATTAAAAGTCAATATGATGAACAAAAAATTAATATTAATTATTATTTTTGGCATTATTTCATGTGATCGAAATGAAAAGAATTTTAAAACAAGTTTAGCCGCAAAACTTGACCACAAAGTAAAGTTGCCATGTTTTGTTGAAAAGGGACACAAATTTATTTGGATGAGATCTGATCATAACCAACTAATTAGTGTTGGCGAAATTGTAATGGCAAATCGTCAGGCATTTAGGATCGAGACAGAATGCGAAAAAACTGAATCAAGTATTGCATTTGGTTGTTGGGTTTATTTAATAATAGATAAATTGGAATTGAGTGATGAGGGTGTGTATGTGTGCCAAAAAGACACAATGCATTCCAATTATATCAATTTAACTATATTGGGTAATAAACGATAAATTAGAGAAATATTTTAAATTTGAAAAATTATTTAGTCCCACCATATATAAAAAATGAGGCTGATTCATCGATGGACATAGAGGTTGTGGAAGGAAGCGACGTTGAATTAGTTTGTGATGCGTATGGAAAACCAGATCCTACTATTAAATGGTTTGCCAAAAATGAATACTACATCACATGTAATTTTTTATTTTTAAAATTATTGGTATTAATCCATTTGATTTACTTTTAAAAATGCTCAGAAGAATAATTAAGATAATAAAGTTAAGTTTTAATAAATTTTACTAGGTCAAAAAAATCTAATAAATTGGCACTAAGATTATACCAAATTTTGTTAATCCTAAAAATGCAGGCAAGGAATTTGAATAAAATAAAATACAAAGTTTTTTTAAAGCAGAGAAATCTGCTTAAATTGAGCAAAAAATTATTAATTTAATTTTGATACATTTTTTTCAACTTTTCGAAAAAAAATTGCGTCTTAAATTACTCAACAAATTTAAATAGCTTTTTTCTGAAAAAAAAATAATATCAAATAATTTGTAATTAAATGGACGGTCAATGTTTAAAAATTTAAATTTTTATACTTTTGCTCTGACATTGTTTTAGCGATTAACCTAAAGTTTACCAATTTTTTTTTTGAATAAAAGAATTCAAAGCAACATTGAACTCTTATAAAAAAATATTTTATTCATTTTAAATTCATTATGCTCTATTCTAAATTTTATTTCTCAAGTGATTCAAAAAAAAAAAAATTTTATTTGTTTGTTTTGTAACAGTTTCAAAATTTTGTTCACTTTTTTTTATCAAAACTATTAACGGGACTAAAAGGGAGGTAAATTACAATTGCAAACTGCCCGGGGTCCATCCCTAACTATAATATTAATAAAAAAATAAAAAATAAAAGAATTCAATTAATTTTCGTAGAATTTGGTTGAACTGTTACACTTAGAAAGTTTTTGATATTATCAAAATTAGAATTTGCGCATTTTATGCGTTTAATTTTCCGTCAAAAGATGATTTTTTCAGAAAAAATATATTAGTCAGTTTTTAATTAATTAAATCAAACTTTATTTTAGGAACAAAACTTTTATAATGTAAATGCTGTTGAATTGTTCACTTATATTGAATTGTTTACTCATAGGATTATTAACGCATTTTTCTAAAATTTTCCAAAATTTACCAATATTATGTTTAAATAATGGCATCACCCTGTAGGCATTTTCTGAAATAAATTGCGTTATTAATTTATATGGATTAAGAATTTTAAACAAATTTAAAATTAGGCCTGAAATTAAATAAAATTAACTGAGATTTAATATAATTTTTGTAATGTCTAAGCTATGATTTTTGAACAAAATTATAGAAAAAAAAATTTTGAAATCTATTAAAATCAAAAAATGGTGATTTGAAATTTAATTTATATCATCCTTTAAAATCCAAATTATTGATTGAGTTTTAAATTTCAAGATCAGAATTATAAGTTTTTTTAATTTTCAAAACAGACACATTTTTATTTTTAGTTTGAAAAACACACTTTTCTTTAAATGGTTGATTTTTTAATTTTTCAGGACAAAATTAAGCCACAAAATTAAAATGTTATCAAACTTAATTTTTCATACGTACGACTCTTATTCTTAACTTGAAAGTTGAGATTTTTTTAAGCGAATTTTAAAAGCTTAAGCAATCGAAAATTCCAAATTTTTTTAATTCATTTTGTAAGTTTTATAACTTTTTTAATTACGGTGAATTTTTAAACTAAATCCGTGAATAATTAATAAATTTCCTTATTTTTTAGCAGAAAAATTTCTCATCATAAAAAATGCATCAAGACACTCAATCAAGGAATATGAGTGTATTGCCGATAACGGCGTTAATCCTTCGATAAGTAGAACTTTTAGTTTGAGAATTTTATGTAAGTATTATCTTCAAATTATATTAATCGAAATGAATAACAAATTTTTTTTAGTTTCTCCTTCAATTATTCATTTTGAGTTGGATAAATCAATCTTTAAAAATGCAGGAAGAAAGGAAATTATTAAGTTATCAGCAAAATTTATCGGAAACCCCATGCCTAAATTTAAATGGATTATTGACGGATACTTGAAAAACACTTCGATCGATTTTTACCACCTTTCAAATGATTCGAAGCAAGATAATCAAATTTTTTTTGCATCGATTGAAATTTATGTAAAATTAAAATTATTTGAATTAAAATTAATTGAACTTTTTTCATAATAGAAGATAAATACAAGTAGCTTGATTGAATTCAAGGTTGAGAACGAACTGGGTGCTTCCAATTCAAGTTTCAGACTGAAAAATATCGAAAAGTTTTCGAAAACAACCTTAAAAAATCAGAGAATTTCGAATTTAGACAAAAAGCGAACTATTTTATCAAGTAAATTTTTTACAAGGCATCGAAATATTTTTCACTTTTTGTTTAAACCAAAGATGCATCGACAAAAAATGTTTATATTGGACATAAAACATTAATCAACAATATGATGCTAGATTTGAGACAGCAAAGCAATGCTGTTCATTTGAATCAAAATTTTAATTTTATTTTAACATTATTCTATAACTATATATTGTATACAATTTTCTTATTAAATTAAATATATTCAAATGATGTAATTGAAATCAAAATTTATTTTAATAATTTACTTAGATGCAAATAAAATTTACAAATTAAAATCATTTTTTTTTCCTAAATTTATTCAACTAATGGATTGTTATTCATAGAATCGATGTTTTGTTATTTAAAAAAAAATTTAATTTAGAATATCATACCATTTCTTTTGAAATGTTGTACAAGTATTTTCCTTCGCATAGATGAGTTGACAATCAGAAAAATATCATGAAAATTATGCTTTAAAAAATTTTTTTTATCAGTAAATTTTGGGACAAAATTTTACGTGATGCATACTTTTAATTATCACAAACCGTGAAAACTCATTCATTTTATTTCTTTTAGCTTTTAAAAAATTTAAAGTCAAACTCTACAATTTTTAGATATAATAGGCAAAATGAATAAACATCAAAACGAATTGGAAAGTAATGAAAAAATGACTGCTCTTGAGCTTGGAGATAAGACAGTCTATATTTTTGACCAGGACGATGCACCTCAAGCTATACAAAAAGGAGAAGGTTGGAGAGAAGCAATGGAGGGCATCTGGGCATGTACAGTTTGCCTAATGTGCATCAATAATTTGTGCTTTTGTATACAATGGTTTTCGTAAAATATTCAAAATAATTTTTTTACAAAATTAATTTTATTTAGAGTTTTTTTTTAATTTTCACAATAAATTCTGGTAAATGTTCGTAAATGTTTAATAAAATTTAATTAAAGTCCTTGGCTCTCTAATTCATTATAAAGTTGAATAGCCGTACACATTGGACAAAAAATTGTTGTCAAAGAATCTCCACAGATTGAGCCTTTGCAAAGTTTTTAATTAGGATATAAATTTTGAAAAAATCTTCATTTACCTTTTATTCGAAAAGCAGTTCTCAACTTTGAGCGTAAAGAAATAATTGATGCAGGTAAAAAAAATGGCGTACAAAAAAATTCATCAGTTCTTTTAAAAATTGAACAGGTAAAGCAAGGTAGACAAAAATAAGCAATACAGCAAATTTTTGTGTTAGAGCAGCAGTCGCACAAGCCTTGAGCCCATTGATTCTCATAATTCCAAACTTAAAATTAAAAATTATTTTAATTAATTAAAATAAATTGACTTATTTACCATTTTCGGAATCTGTTACAACAATTTGTCCAGAATGATTTTTCATGACTAAGCTTATAGTTTTTCGTAATAATTTGAGAAAAAAAAACACTGAAATTTTCCGATCATCCAACACAATTGATTGAAAAATGTTCATTGTCGTTAAACCGCCTGAGATGCTCAGAAATTTTAAAGATTAAAAAAAGTAACATGCTTCTTAATTTAAGGTTAATCATGAAATCACGACAACAATTAAATTAGAAACAGTCCATTATTTTAAAAAATTTAATTAATTTTTTTTTCAAATCTTAATATATTATTACATTTTTAGTTTAAAAAATCACCTAGGAGATAATTATAAAAAATGCAAAAAATTCGGTACCCCTTTTTTTAATGAAAGGGTTTTAAACATGCGTCTCGTACTGCAAGGATATTTTTAAGATTTTTTCTACCTAAGCGTGGTTCGAACCTTCGATCCTCACAAACCATTCGGCTATATGAGCTCAACCTAGGAAATAGCAAATTACTTTAGAAAAAAAAATTTTATTAAAAAATTTATTTAAATTGGAAATTTGTATTGTATCAATGGAAAGTTATCAATTAAGTTATTAACAAAATTTCATTTAATGAATGGAAAAAAATATATTAAAAAATCAAAGTTCTTGTTTGTCCAGTTCATGTTTTATCTGAAGAGCAGCACAAATTGGACAGCATGAAGTGGCCATAAAATCATGACACAAACTACCGCGAATTCTGAAGCCAGTTCTTAATTTGGACCTCAAGCTCATTAGACCACCGGGTATGCACCACATGCAACAACATTCATTTGTTCTCATAAAAAGCTGTCCCAACTTTAAATCAAAATTTTAAAATATTGAAAAAAATGCAGATATAAAAATTACAAAGCACATTGGACAAAATAATGCAAAACAACATGTGCCACAATCAGTACAACAATCAGACATATCTCTACTCCAATGATTCTCAAATTCCCACACTTCCATATTTGGTTGGGCACTTTTGACCCGTTCTTGCTTAGACATATTCGGCTAATTGAAATCGATTTCTTAATTCAAATTTTTCTTTTAAAAATATAAAAAATAACAAAAATGATTGAAAAAAAGTCATCTTAATATAAAAACCTTTAGAAATTTCTAAATCTGAAAAGTGACATAATTACTCTCGCTATTTTGCAAGGCTTAAATTTAAGAATAGCTGATTTTCTATTGCCATATCAACAAAATAAAATTCGATTCAGTCTGTTTTTATTTTTTTTAAATATTTTATTTTTATTAAGTAAATAGTAAAGTAATTTAGTTTATGACGCATATTTCTAGCAGAAAATTTTTTGCAGTTCTTCGAAATAAATTCTCCAAAAGTTCTAGTCACATTTTTACTTAAACCCGTCGATAATTAAATCTTATAAACAAAATATTATTATTGTTTTTATGCACTAATATCAACCAAAAAATGAACCAAACAAAAATTATTCCATCTTTAAATATATTTTGAATCTATTTTCTATCAATTTATTGAGTATATCCATCAATTTATTTTTTTAGAATCAGTTTTAAATTAATTTTAATTAGATTATTGTCATTTAATAATTTTTCTAAGATTTCTTTTGAAATCACACAATAAATAAATTAAATTTAATTTAAAATTTGTTTTTAAATTTAATTTTAAAAGCATAATTTAAGAAAATGAAATTTTTATGTATAATCCAACTCATGAGTGGTTTGTTTTTAGCAAAAAATTCCTATATGATTGACCATGATTTAATGAATTATAATTTATATGAAAGTGTTGATTTTGAGTATAAAAATGTTATAAAAAATGTAAAAAAAGATGGTTCTGTTTTGGAAAATTCAAAAGAAGCAATTGATTCAATTTTGAACAGAGATGAAATTGATAAAAACAATTTATTTTATTCTTTTAATATGGACAAAAATCAAATTAACAAGTTATTTGAGTTTATAATTAGTAACATTATCAATAAATCACATAAATTTGATCAGTCAATAAGGCACGATTCAATTAATTTATTAGTTTTGCTTCGGTCAATTTTCAGAAAATTTGAAAAATTCAAAAGAAATAAAAAAACTTCACCTAATTTTGTCAAATACTTGATTTATTATTTGAAAAAAGTCATTTTAACTCAATATTCGGATAATGAAAATTTTCAAGTAAACAAAGCATCTGTAAAATTGATTTTAGATTTTTTAATAAAATTGGAACAACTAAAGACTTAAAAAATGCTCTAATAAGAAAAATTATCTAACAATTTTTAATTATTATAATAAATTTTTTGTTCTAAATGAAAAAATTTTTTCTTTTTTTTTTTTAGATAAAATGACATTTAATGATATAGATTTTAATTTTTTTAACAAATTTTCTCATGATGGTTTAGTACGCATCCTGAATCAAAATGAGGTACATCCTTTTATTTGTCTTCATTTCTCCTAATTTCCTTTTTAAGTGTCCAAAAAATTTGGTTTTTTCAAAGGAATTGACAAAAATCATCGATGAAACTATCAAATTTAGCGAGCTAAAAGTAAAATATATTATGGTTAAATAAATTTAATAGATACCAATTTTAATTCTATAAGGAGAATGGAGTATCTAAAATGTTCTTTTTGGATGTTTCTTTGCCAAAAAATGCCAATCAAAAGGATGTCGAGTATTATGTTTTGAAAAATTAAACTGAATTTCTAATTTAAATTTTCAAGATGGATTTATATAATGAGACCTTACGCTGAAGATATCAAAAAAGTATGCGAGCATATCAAAGATGATTTGAGAAAAAATATTAGATATAGATATCCATACAAAATCGTTTTTTCACCGAGAAAGGTAAATAATTTTCTAAAAATCTGTTCGGAATTTTTGCCCTTTAAACTTTTAAATAGTTTCTGAATTAATATGAGGATTTTTTTTTCACTTAAAAATCGTTGATAAAAATTCTAAAAAATTTTTTTTAATATTTTTAAAGCTATATATTTGTGATCTATTGTTTGAACAAGAAGGTATCTATGAATACGTAACATTGACTGAGCTTGAAAACGATCTAATTAGGATAGACGACGATGTTTTATCCATGGAATATCCAGATTTTTTACCTAATTATTTCATGGTAAAGATCATTTAAATGCCAAGTATTTTGATTATTCAATAATTGTTCTAATAAAGCACGGTGATCAAAGTTGGCTATGCAGTATTGCAAAGAGTTTGATAAACATTCAAAATTGGTTTGGAAAAATTCCAAAATTTCATCTACATGGTTCATGTGCAAAAGTAATTTTAATTAATTTATCTAATGAAAAAAAATAATTAAATCTAAGTCTGTCTATGAGTTAACTAAGCGTTTAGAAGAATTAAATGAAAACAATTTGATTGATAATCACAAAATTGATCAGCTGATACTGATTGACCGGAATATAGATTTCATAACCCCATTTTGTACACCCTTAACATATGAAGGTATCATAAGTGAACATTTTAAGTTAAATGTTGGCTATATAGAACACATACCGGATGAAATAAAGAGAAAAATAGTCAAGTTATCCAATAATGATAAAATATTTGAAAATATTAGAGGTATGCATATTAGTGAGATATTTTCTCATTTGAAAAAGTTTCTAACAGATTTAAAAAACGTTCATGAAGTAAGTATTATTTTCCAAATTCAAAGTTTCACAAACTAAGATTCTTAAATCTCTTGTCAAAATACACTGATTTCGAAAACAAATCTTTTTAAAAGATCAATTATTTTCAATAAGTTTTTTACAATTCTGACAAGAAAACTAAGGGTTTTGAATATCTTTTTAAGAATATAAAATTTTAATTTTTTTCAACTAGAAAAAAAAGGAAATCAATTCTGTATCCGAAATGAAAAATTTTATTCAAAGTGATTTAAAAAATTATACTGAATTGAGCAATGCTTTGAATTTACGTAAAAAAAATCAACTGAAAAAGAGATTTGAAATAATTTTTCTTTTTTTTGGTAAGATCTTAATATTTGCGAAGTGATCATCAATCAAAAAACGCATCTAGAGCTGTCCATTTATTTAAATGTTGAGCACAATATTTTGTCAAATAGAGATTATAATAAAAGTCTTGAATACATCGAAGAATTAATCAATAGACAAGTAACAATTTATACATTATTATTTAACTTGAATTTTAATTTTAATTTTAGTTTGATTTACATCAAATACTAAGATTAGTAATTTTGCTATCACAAACCAACCAAGGTATCCCGAATAGCCATTATTTATTATTAAGCAAGCAGATTTTACATGTAAATTAAAATTTTTTCAAAAATTAATTTAATTTAGAATTAAGAATTTCGGCTTTGATAAAATTGTTTTATTGAGCAATTTGGAAAAATTGGGTCTTATTCAAATTGATAATTCAGCATTGAAAAAAGAAGACTCCAAAAATATTATCAAAAGTTATAATTTATTTTTAATTTTTTTCAATCGAAATTTTAAATGATCATATGTTAAGTTTCTCAACAATTGACTAGCCGATTGAAAGGAACAAAATACGCAACTATAGCTAAAAAGCTGGATATTGTAATTAGCTTTTTTCATTAATTTCTTTATTATTTGTCCTTATAGATTCCTGGAGCTCTAGATCCTATGCAATTAAAATCTTCTTCAAAATCAGTCGATATTTCTTATGCTTTTAACGGAAACTATAGGCCAATTTTATGTCAATACATTTCTCAAGTAAATAAAAGATAAATATTAAAAATTTTCTAAAATAAAAAACAATTCAAAGATGCTGGATGATAATCCCAAATCAAATTTTGAAGAAATTTCTAAATTATTTCCAGGAGAATATGATAGAATATCTACTTTTTCTAATTCTGTTCGGAACACTCCACTTCAAAATCGGACAGTGTTAATTTATTTTTTAGGTGGTTGCACATATACGGAGTTGGCAATATTGAGAAAGATTGCTAATCAAAAAAGTAAATTTTTATCAATGTGTCAAAAAAAATCTCAATTTTTATTTCCAAGATTATAAATTTTTATTTGCCACAACGTCATTTCTCAATACAGAACAAGTCATTGATATTATTAAAAATTAAACATTATTGTTCACATTTTATTTAATTGACACTTTTAATTTTTATAAACATTCCTAATGTCTACCTACTATCTATTACTGAATTATAAATAAAATGTATTTTGAAAATGTTTTCTTCATTTAAACTAAAAAGGACTAATTTTGCCATTAGAATAATTTTAGTAAAATAAACCCAAACCACAAAACAAATTCTTAAAAACACAAGATTCAAGTTTTTTCTAATATTAGAAACCTTGTAACTGTTTTATTCCAAAAAAAAAAAGATATCATAATATAAAGGTATTTCATAAAAATAAAACTTTTTTTAGTTATTATATTTCTACATATGATAAATGGTACCAATTTGAGGTAAATTCACAAAATTTTTAACATTTATTTTTATTTATTAAAACCAAAATCTAAAAATTTGACTGGTCAGTTATTTTGTTATCTTTTAATTAAGTTTATTTTATTTTGAAATAGCAATCAATTGCCATCTATTTCTTACTTAATTCATTTCCTTTCGGTGTATATACAGTAATGGTGAATAGGAGACTTTTTATCTTAGAAAATTTCCATTATTAATGATGTTAGATTATTTGTAAAAAAAATTGTTGAAAATTAATATTTTTCTATAATCCTTTAAATGAGATTTAAAAATGTGATGTAATTCCCAAAACTAGCCCAATATTGGTGGGCTTTTTAAATATTTTTATTTATACAAATAGACTGCTATCAGGAATTTAGTATGATTTCTTTGAATCGAATAAAAAAAAATGAAGCTATTTGAAAAATTTTGAGCCTCATTACTCAAATTAATTTATTTCATTGTTTTAGATGTTTGTTTTTTTGAATAAAATTTTTTATTATTCTAATGGCGATTAATTAAAATGTTTGTTTAATTTCAGTTATTTGAATAAATCAAATATTTCCTAATAAACTCCCAATTTGATTTAAACATTTTTTATAGAAAAAGTGAGAAAGAAAAACATTAACATCGCTTAATAAAATTAGCCAAAAATATCTTGTTTTTAAAACACGTTTTAAATTAAATTAATCAAATTGAATTTTTTAAAACAAAAGAAAATATTTATTCTGTAATGAGTTATCTAAGTTTGTTTACAATACCACGCAATAAATGCTTTAAAATTCCTGAGAGTTTTTTTTAATAAATTTTTAAAATTCCATTTTTTGGTGATAAATTAAGATACATTCTAGATATTTTAAAGTTAATTGATCATCTAAGCTGTAAGTTAGCATAGTTAAATCTTTAGTAATTTTATTAATTTTCGAAATCTGAAGGAATGAAATTTTCTTTAATTTTGTTGGTAATAATCATTACTTGGCATTTGCTTAAAAATTTAAGTCCATTTTCTAATTTTCTTTTATTTAAGTAACTTGTATAAATTAAAATGGAATCATTACTGGTCTATTTTGGTTTCTTATTTAACTTAAATTATTAGCAAAGAATATGAAAAAGAAAACTATCTCATTTGTTAGATCTTTATAAATCAATTCTGAAGAAAATAAAAAACAAGATTAAATTATTTAAAATTTTTAATTGGTTTTAATTTAAATCAAATTTTTATTTTTAGAGCTACACAATTTTCTGCTTTAGAAAAAATTTAAAACACAATCAGAAATAAAAAAATTTAAAGACTACTAAAAAATTGTTAATCAGCAAAAAATAAATCATTTAATTTTTTGTTATTAGGAATTTTAAAAATTTGCGTTTTAGTCTTTAAATAATTTATAAACGTCACAATTTCTAATTCTTAAATTTTAAGATACCTTCAAAACCCGTATAAGATTAAAAATAGATAGAAATACCCTTTAAATGCTCAATTAATGTCTAGATTTTAGACTGAAAACAATGATCATTCAAGCATGTAATTTTTAGCGTTTTAGAATTGTTTAAGTCATTAGAAGGCAATTATTTCTCGATTTATTATTTCTCAATAAGTCTCGATTTAGTAGTCTAATATCAAATAAAATTTTAATTGATGTTTGTTAAGAATTTAAGATCAATTTTGACAAGAGTAAGTTTTATTTGAATTTAGAAAAAAATTTCTTTAAATTTTTTTCCCTTTTACGATAAATTTATAATGAATAAAGCTGAAGGTTCTTTATCAAGCTGAAATCTGATAACCAGACTAAACAGTATTAAACCTGAATTTTTTATTATAACAAAAAAAAAAAGATATAAATTATGTATTTTGTTCTCTCGTTTGCTTGCTATGATCAGCTAATGTTCACTTGCTAGTGAAATTTTGGCAAAACCATAATTATGCAAGAATAATAATTTGACATAGATTCAATGCTTTTTAGGCTTATTCAATAGTTTATTTTAATCAATAATTTAAAAAAATTTAACATTAAAATAAACTAGAATAATATTAAATCTGGCTATGTTTTTGATCGAATAAAAAATCTATAGCAATTTCAAAAGCACGTTTTTAAACAAGCCTTTAAAGGTATTTTTTTTAATTAAAATGTCTTTTTTTTCGAATGGATGCTTCTAAAAAAGATAAATTTTGTTTGTAATTAACATTTCTCCAACAATATTACAACTTCATAACAATGCTATTAAAAAAAAAACAAAAAATTTTTATTTAAAATATAATAGTTTGAATTATTGTTAGATGATATTAGATTAAAACTCAAATTGTTAATTTTAAAAATCATAATTATTTTTTTTTTACCATTTACTGTGATTTTTTTTAAACATAAAATTATTCATGTGTTGAAATGTAGAAAGTTTAAAAAAATTGAGTAAAATAAATAATTTTATTTATTGTGAGATTTATGGATTGAGAAATCTTTTGATTCAACTATTGAAAAGTTTTAAAAACAAATTGTTTGGCCAAATAAACAGTCAAAATATATATATTTTTTTTATAAAATTTAAAGGTAGTTTAATTATCAGCTGGTAGTAGAACATTCGTGTATTTGCTTGATTAAAATTGAGAAGAAAAAGGGCCAGAAAAAAACATTTCCAGAATAAGTAGATATCTAGGAAACATTGCTAAGTATTAACAAATTTCATGAAAAATCTTGAAAAAGCGTGATAGAAAAAAGAATTTACTTATCTTTTCAAAGAAACAAAATTTTTTTTTGAAAATTGTCATTTCAAATGCATTTTTTTGAATAAAAAAAATTGTCAGTTCTAAAGTTGTTGCGATCTATTTGACTATTTTGATTAATTTAATTCAAAATAAATGACTAAATTAGGATAAAATTTTCAAATAAAGAAATTAAATGAATTCAAATTCAAGTGATAAAATGCATATTAGATGAATTTTATTTTCAAATAAAAATGGAAAAAAATTTTCAAAGGTGTGGTTTTTTTCAATAGTATTTTGAATTTAAAATTTTAGTTATTTTCAATGATTTTAAAAATCAATGAAGATAAATTAATTGAATATTTTCTATTTTGTATCAAATGCTAAATTTATCTATACTCCTGGAGAAAGCTAAATATTTAAATAATTTATTTTTTTAGAAGAAGACTCAATGAGTTTGGGCAATTTGAAATTTTTAAAAATTCAATAAATTATAAGAACAACAGCATCAAACAACAAGAAGGCATGCTTTAAATTTGATCCAAACCAACATGGTAACTAAATGATTAATCATTTTTTCTTATTTTCAAATCAATATTTGATAAGTAACTCTTTCAATATTACAAAGTCTATGACATTAGTGAATAAATTCTTAGGCATTTTGAATACAGTCTAAGATTACATGCTCTCACTGAATGTTGCTTGAGGATTAAAAACTTTTAGCTGCTAGGAATAAACGATATATTTTATTGTATTATAAAATAAATTAAAAATGGCTGAAAAATTAAAAATTATTAGATTCCTGGTTTTTTTCTGCGGAGGCCAAAGAAAAACCTTCAATTATAAGCATTCGTCATTTTTCTGGATTCTTGGAATTTGATGTTCTCGGCACAGATTATGATACAAAATCCCATCCGCAAACTAATTACAAACTGCGCATTACATGTTTGTTAATCGAAAAAAAAAAATTAAAATTTTTCTTTATTTGATATGATATCATCATTACATTCAAATTTTTTCCAATTTTGAATCCGAAGGCAACTACAGACTAGGGCTGGATAAGATCTTGAAAAATTTTGCTGCATTTTTAATAAAAATTCAATTTTTCAATTATTGTTTATTTGAAAAAAAATATGAAATAGGTTTTGATATTTGAGACTAAAGGTGTATTCAGACAAAAAATTATTTTTTTTCACAAATTGTGAACAATTACGAGGTTAATTTACTTAATTTACAGGATTTTTGTTTGTTCAAAATTTTATAAGAATTATTCGAGAGAAAAAAATTAATTTTAAATTCAGAAATTAATTAAAATAGTTAAGTGCAGTTGTTTAAAGCTGAAAGTGCTCACCTCATAGGCTTGATAAATACTCGAAATAGAATAAACAGCATGGCTTATTTGCTTTTAATTATTTAATTTTAAAGACTTTTAGAAAAGAGTTAACTTTCATTTCATTGACGTCAATGCTAGATTTACATAAACATATAAAATACTAGCGTAGGAAAAGCTTAGTGTTGATTAAAATTTCCACTTTTGCACCTGGTTGTGATGATATATTTGGGCTAGCGTGGTAGCCGTGCCGAAGACCAAATTATTTTTATCAAAATTAAAAACATGTTATTTCTAATTATAGCTTTTTTGAAAGCCAGCTAAAAAAAAGAGTAGGCTGCTGCTGCTGATAAAATTTCTATTCTTATTCAATTGGCAAATATCTCAAAGCTGAATTATCATATCTTCTATTCTTATCTTTTGAATTTTTTAGCATAGAAGCAGCCTACTCAAAGCATTTTATTTTCTTGTTCAGAAATTTAACTCCAAAACTAATTTAATTTAAGTATAAAAACACACTTGAGTTGTTCTCTTCCTGATTTAGCGAAACATTTATTAGCTTTCAAATATTTGATTATTGACAAATAAAACAAATTCCATATATTCGGCCAATTTCCTGTCAGAGCACAGAGCATGCGCCAAGTCTTGATAAATCAATAATATATATTAAGAAATTATTAAGAAAATTTTATTATTTATTAATTTAGTTAGTTTGAATTTGATTAAAAACAAAACTAGCATATTAAGCAAAAGATATTGGTGTAAACACGGAAGCAGTTGGGTTGCTCTGAATTTTCACGTCTAATTGACATTAAGATATCTTAAATTAAGAAATAATCGGATAGAAATAAAAATCGATATAAAAAGCTTGCATAATTGTTTATTTTTCATTTAAATTTAAGTAGGAGTACCTAAAAAAACTAGTCTATCTATTTATCAGAATGCTAGCGACAGACAATAAATTTCGAACAATTTGAGCAGGAAGTGATCGAAATTAAAAAGTGGTTGTCAATGTAAATTTTTTTGACAATCATGTTAAATTAAAACAAGATTTTTTGTTAAGGTTTATCTAAAACAATTAAAAAAATTCAAAATTTTCAAATTTTAGTTTGTGTAGGCGACCTATTAACAACAAGTCTGAATTTCTTAATTTTTAGTGCTGATTTGTTCATAAATTTTAGTCGCCTACTTGTTTTCACGCTCCAAGCTTTCCAAAAAAAAAAAATTATTCAACATTTTTATTCACTATTATTTTCCTAAATAATTCTTACTATTTTTAATAAACAATAAAACCTACGCAATTACCTGTTTTATTTAATTGATTATTAATTTTAGGAACCCAGTCACACAACGAATTTAGCGCATATATCACATCAACATGAATATAATGAATATATGAACACTTCAACCACCAGCTATACGATTTTGATCGTAATCGCCGGCTTTTTATTGATCACTCTCTTGGCACTGACCATTTTTTTGCTTATTATGGTAAATTTACATAACCAGTTCTAACAAAGCCCTTCATTTTATAATAATAGATATATTGCTATTCCAAGCAAGGCAACTCGTATAAAACTGCTTCAAACGATCTGTCATCATTCACATATTCATCAAATTTATCAACATCCTCTCACTCATCACTTATCACCAACAACACTGATTCATTATCGAACACATCTCAAAGTACGAATTCAAATAGTGTAATTATCTCAAAGCCGTCACTTAAAGAGATTTCCATATCTTTGCCAATAGCCAAGCCGAATTTTAACGAATCGAAGCCTCAGCTAAGCGCCGAATCCAAGATGAAGGCCAAAACTATATTTGAAAGGTAAATATTTTTTTGTTTATTTATTTTTTGTAATTTAGAAAAAAAATTTATTCGCTTTTGTACAAATTAAAAATTTAATTTTCTTATTTTTTAAATTATAGTAAATCATTGTATACTAAAAGGTAGGTTTAAACTTTGGCTATTTTAGAATTTTGGTTTTTGTTTCATGGCTAATTAAAATTTTAGTTTTTATTCTGTATTTTTTTTTTTAACATTTACTTAGAAATAGCAATGTTTTTTTTATTTTAATTAAATTTTTTTTATTCTAATTATTTTCTCCTTAAGACGAGGGTCAAATAACTCACTGACATTGAGCATAAATCCGATGAAAAAAAAGCTAAGCATAAGCAATCCGTCAAAAGACTCGTAAGTCTAGACTTTTTTTAATAAAATTTTTAACAAAAACAGATAAATTTTGTATGCTTTTTTAAGTTTGGATTATTTGTCCAAAGCATCAAGACTACTGACAATTCCCGAATTGATCTCAATTTCAAAAAGCGGAAACAATTTTTATAATGAATTTTATGTAAGAATTTATTAAATTTTTTAAATTAAAATTAAAAAAAAAATTATTTAAAAATTTAAAGTTAATTCCATTTAACCATGCCGAATTGTTTGTCCAAGGCTCGAGCATAAAAAATCGCTATAGAACAATAGTTCCAAACGAATTGACCAGAGTGCGTTTACCGGTAAGAAATAGCGATCCACTCAGCTCGTACATAAATGCAAACTACATCAGCGGATACAAAGATGAGCCTAAGGCTTACATAGCCTCACAGGGGCCCATGTCGAACACAATCAATGATTTTTGGTTCACTATATGGAACGAAAATGTGTCTTGTGTTGTAATGATCACCAAACTCTACGAACGAAATAAGAACAAATGTGAGCTCTACATACCAGATCAGATTAATAAAACCGAATACTACGATAATGTCAAAGTTACTGTTAATCAAGTCAAAGCATTTGAAGATTATGAAATTCGAATGCTGACTGTAAGTTGTAATGATGAAACGCGTACCCTATATCATTATTGGTACACGGCATGGCCGGACCATAACCTGCCCGATAATCCAGACGCGTTAATTCAATTCATTAAACAAGTTGAGAACATGAAAAAAATTGACGAAACCAAAAATTCGCCCATTTTAGTCCATTGCAGTGCTGGTGTTGGCCGAACAGGATGTTTTTTGGCAATCGCACTTGGTATTAAATATATTGATAACGAATCGTTGATAGATATAGTACGCATTGTATGCAAACTAAGAAGAGAAAGGTATTTTTTCTTTAATTTTTTATTAATTATTACAAGATAAATATTTGGTATGATTTATCAAAGTGAATTTTGTCAGGTGTAATTAGATAAGAGAAATAACCTTGAATTTATAAAATAAATAAAGTAGAATAATAAAATTTATCAGATTTTATATGATTTTTATCAAAATTGTTTTAAATACATAAAAAATTACCATAGTCTATTTTTTTTCGAAAAAGAAATTGAGAAAAATTTTATTTTCAATTAAATTTAATAATTTTTATTCTTAGAGGTGGCATGATCCAAACACTTGAGCAATACGAGTTCATATATCAAGTTCTTGCATACTATTGTGTGTATTACAAGAATTTTCCACTATTATCGACCTCATCTGAATGTTCCCCAGCATTATCAAGTCCGTCTTCATTTTGTTTGAAAACAATAAATGAAAAGACTTTTTTCGAATTCACGGCACAAACAAACTGAACCAAGAATAACAAAAATTTTTTTTTCTTTATTAATAGTCGTTGTTGTTTTGTACAAATATTTGTTTAAATTTTTAAAAAAAATATTTATATCCGAGTGATTAATTGATTCCATTCAAAAAAAAATTCAAGTGAGCCACTACAATCTTACAAACTTACTTGGTGCTTTAAATACAGACCTATTTAGTTGCTTTAAGTTGAGGTAATTTAGATTTTACACACTAATTTACCAATCCTAATCAAGGATTACACTCATTAAAATTAAATTTTCATATGTAATTAATATAGTTATATTTTTTATTAACTTTAGAAAAGATCATAATAAAAAAATAATTCTATCCTTTTTTAATTATTATGTTATTTATTTATAAAAATGTTTACCTTTATTAATAAAATGTAAATAAATATTTATGAAATTTGAAAATTTTATTCTATCACATCGTCTAAATTTTCATCTGCTACGAGAATGAAATTAATCAAAATTTAAATTGCCATTTTTTAAATATTATCATTTGTCAGGTAGGTTATTATCATTAAAAAAAGGTTTATTCATTTTTATTAAAATCCAAAAAAATAAAATTCCTAACATAAATTAATGATGTTGTTGAAAAAATTGAAAACATTTCAACGTTCAGAATCAATCGCTTTTTTGATAGATTTAAAATTTTATTTATACATATATTACGTGATCATAAATTTGGTGATGAATTTTTATCAGTCTAAAAACAAAAATTCGAAAAAAACTTTCGATCACATTTTGGACATGGTTCATAAAAAGATGTTCAAAAAATTATTTTCCAAAAAATCGAAATCTAATATTACAATAACTTAATAAATTGATCAATTGATAATTTTACAAGAAATTATTGAAAAACTGATTTTATTAAAAAATACTCCAATTCTAAATTTTAAAAATTTTAGGAACAAATTTCGGAACAATTGTGATAAAAGGAAGTAGACAAATAAAATAAAATAAAATATTTCTTTATTAAAAATTGAAAATACGTAAGGATAAATAATTTCGTAAATTATTTTTTAATTTTTTTATTCCTTCCTCCATATAAATATATTACCCAAATTATTGGTAATTATTAAGTCGTTACCATTGAAACTAAGAGCTATCGATCGAATAATTCCTTTCATTTTTTGATTAAATAGTGATATTCTGCTGAAGTCATTTGAATTTTCAGTATCCACTTTCCATACATAAACTTTTCCATTGGTCGTTCCTACGGCCATTACCTTAAATAAAAAGAACTTAATATTTAAATGAATATTATTTTGATATTCACAAAAGTACTCTATGGCTAAAATCAAGACCAAATCTTACGAACCAAATATTACATTCTTTGGCTTCGAATTGGTTAAATATGAATACGTTTTTACTAGTCCGAGATAAGGATTCCATCTTTTCGTTGATTAGACCAGGCTTCCATTCAATAATGCAATTTTCACAGGACTTAAAATCATAATAAGAAAATTTAATTTTCGTTTAAATTAATTACTTTTGATAAAATAAGATCTCCAAACCATCTAACACAATCAACATAATTAGTATGAACATCTCTGGTAGAAAAATCAGGAAAATTTACAGACACTGTCGGAAACGATCTATGACACAGTTGAATAAGGAATTAAAATTTTGAATATTAAAAAATACTTATAAGTATTATCGAATTCTTCTGAAATATCAATTGCATTTTTTAATTTAGGTGTTTGAATGCTCCAAATCTTTAAGAAATGATCAATGCCGCAACTGATTATATATCTTCCTTGTAGATCGATATCCTAAAGCTAACCTTTTAACACTCATTTAAACTAAAAAAATGTCTTGGCAAATTACGGTGCTTAAAACTTGATCTGTGTGTCCTTCGGCTCCGCCAAATATTGCAATACAAACTGTTGTATTAATGTTCCACAATCTCAGAGTATGATCTTTGCTAGCCGAAAGGAGGATAAAATTTTGACTCGGATGAAATTTTAAGTCATTTATGGATGCCCCATGCCCAATTAAGGCGTTTTTAAACTGGGATTTAAATGGAGATATGGTTCTTATGATACCTTTTAAACCAGCGATGGCTAGTAATGGTTCTAGACGGTCAGGATCTATTGTCCATGCACAGACAAAAAAGTTTTCTTGAGGCTTTATTGGAAAGAAAATTAAAATTATTTTTTAAGATGAGAAAAAAATTAAATAGATACATCAGCATCCAGATATATATCTATAGGTTCAACCTCTGCTGTTGATGTATTGTATTCGTAAAACGAACACTAAGATTGGAGTAAAATTTTTATAATTTTTAATTTTCAAATATACGGCAATGTTAAATTTTAGTAGAAAAATTAGAGTACAAAAAAGAAAAATGTCATAATTTTTTATCTAATTGTACAAAAATGTTTCTACAAACGAATTCTAGGCTATGCAAAAACTTTGCAAATTATTGCATATTTTAATCAAATATTTTTTAATGATATGCATTACACAGAAGCTTACGAATAATATTTATTCTAAAAAATTAGGAAAAATTAAAATCTTTTTAGTTTTTGTACTGAAATTTTTGTACTAAAAATTCACATTGCCAAAATTACTTGATTTGATCCGACAGATGCGAATAGAATGTTTTTGGGATTTTCTTCGAACGGTCGATAGATTTTTACATCATAGATGTTCAGGTCGTCTTCATGTTCTTCCTTTAATTTAATAAATTTTTTACAACATTTATTGCTTACAACATTGACCGAGAAATAAAACAACTGATTGACACACAGGATGAACAATCAACTAAAAAGTCTCTTCTAACAAAAGTGAAAGGCATTTAAAAAGAAAAAAAATAAATAAACAAGAAGATGAATGAAAATTATATAGAGCTTTCTTAATTCCGTTTTTATATTTTTAGAAGAAACATAAATTTTTGTAACTGCCTTATTTTTATGCAGTTTATTTTTCTATTTTTAGACTAATTTTTAAGCAAATTAATT
>QEOQ01000460.1:888746-1013392 GCA_010279815.1 Brachionus plicatilis | reverse complement strand
TTTTGCGTGTATGTGTGTGTGTGTGAATGATCCAAGTTTGGATCAAGTTTTTTCTAGTATCAAGTCTTTAGATTTTTTGTTGGTAATATATTTGGTTGTTGTGAGTTTGTTTTCCGAAGTGATTCGAATTCAAAATTAGCATAATATTGTTTTGCAAAAACAACTAAAGTTAAATTTTAAAATAAAAATAAAATTATTTTTTGTTGTTTAAATGTTTTATTCAATTTCAAATAAGCTATTGGAAGCCGTGCACACAAATGCACTGATCACGTTTTGCCTTTTTCCACTTCTCCTTCCAACATCGGTTGTAATTACCTCGATTTTCGACATTGATTAGAGTTTTTAGACTATTTTAATAATTTATCTTGTTTAAAAAAAAATTAAAAAAAAAAAAATTAGTTTGTTTTGGCTCTAGGACAGGCTTAATGAGATGGCGACCAAGGCCGCCAGCATTCTCTCCTTGATGTCTTAATAAGAAACCATTTGGCGGTGCCAAAATTTAAATTTATGCCTTAAAGATTTTATCATAAAGATGTTCTTTTGTTGTTGTTGTTGTTGTAAACCAATTTGACGCCAATTTTTTTTATAAATTAAGTTTATAAATTTATTCTAAATGGCGTAATTGGGTGAGCGCGTACGCTCCAACCATTGCCAACCACTTTGCCATCCACATAAAGCTTTCTATTGTTGCTGTTTAGATAAACCAATTTTTTGTATCCAAAATTTTATAGGAAAAAAAAAAATGAAATTAGAACATTTGAATCAACTGATGGACGCCAAGGCTAAGGAAAAGACCGAGGCCAAGAGCGACGCCCAGACCGACGCGGCCCTCTTCAACAATTTCGTTCACCTGCAGCAGCAAAAACACTACGAATACCTGATGAACGAGTTCATCAATCAGCAGCAAATGCAGCTCAAACTTCAGCTGGAACAACAAATCCAAAATTTGATTCCGAACACAGCCGATTTGAGCATGCTGAGCAACATACTGCTGTCGAGCTCGATGGCCAACAGCGGCCACACCGGCCACGCGTCCGGCCCGAGCTCGTCCGAGTCCTCGTGTCCGTACGCCCGCGTCCAAGTCGACTACTCGCACCAGTCCGACGTCGAGCAGAATTTTGTCTGCTTTTTGAACAAAAAAAAGATAACCATCGGCCGCAAGCTAAACGCCAGTCTGGTCAACACGGACAACATGAAGCTGGCCGACGTTCTAATCGAAAATTCAACTCTGGTCTCGCGGCACCACTTTTCCGTCGAGCTAAAGGCCTCGTCGAAATCGGCGCCGACCAGCTCCAGCTCAGACTTCTGCTACATGGACTCCGAGGACTCCGAGAACTCGGACGCCGACGACCAAATCGACAAGAGCAAACACTACTACTGGAAATTGTTGTGCACCAGCAAGAACGGCCTGTTCATCAACACCCGCTACATCCAGACGGGCAAACACGTCC
Organism: Brachionus plicatilis; assembly: GCA_010279815.1. Classification (NCBI taxonomy): domain Eukaryota; kingdom Metazoa; phylum Rotifera; class Eurotatoria; order Ploima; family Brachionidae; genus Brachionus; species Brachionus plicatilis. The sequence continues at coordinate 1,011,941 of QEOQ01000460.1, read as the reverse complement.
AGCTGCTCAACAAGAAGTACACGTTCCGCTTTCCCAACACCAACATCAAAGTTTACTTCGAGTCGCTGGTGGACACGGTGCACGGGTGCACTCCGTCGCCAACGCTCACCACCGTGAGCTCGGAGGAGGCGGACAGAGCGGCGGCCCAGGCCGAGCCCAAGAAAGAGCCCAAGTCAAACAACAAGATAGCCCAGATTTTGATGCAGAAACAAATGGAACAGCAGCGGACGAGCAGCGAGCCGCCAAAGAGAGAAGAGACGCACATGGACGAGTCCAGCAACCACAGCCACTCGGACAAGACCGAACAAGAGGCCAGCTGCAAAAAGCCGCCCTATTCCTACGCTCAGCTGATCGCGCAGGCAATCAGCTCGTCAAAAGAACAGCAGCTCACACTGAGCCAAATTTACCAGTTCATATCCAGCAATTACAGCTATTACAAGCTGGACGACAAGGGCTGGCAAAACTCGATCAGACACAACTTGTCGCTGAACAGAAACTTTGTCAAGGTGGCCCGGCAGCAAAACGAGCCCGGCAAAGGATCGTTTTGGCGCATCGAGTCGTCCAGCGAGCTCAAGGTCAAAGAGCAGGCGTTCAACAGAAAGTCCAGGTCGAGCACGCCGAACGGAATGAGCCGGACGGCCAATCAGTCGTCGCCCAACTACTCGTCGTCGTCCTCGTCGTCCATAAACGAGGCCAAAGAAGAAAATGAGAAGAGTCCGGCCGACCAGAATGAGGCGCTGATGAACTATTTAAAAACCCAAGGCAGCCAAGTGCCCTATTTGACCCTGCAGCCTATGGACCAAATGCAAGCCATTCTGGGCAACAATTTGTTCAACTCGAATCCGGCTCTCATTCAATTGCTTTGTCAAAACATGGTTCAAAGTCAGAACAATTTGGCAAGTCAAAATTTACTCGTTATTCAGCCTCAAGTACCTCAGGTGGCCATTCAAACTGATAATTCTGTTAAACTAAGACTGTTGTTAAATGACGAAACGAACGGCCCCAACTGCAAGAGAACGATATCTCAGGTTTTGGCCAACAATGAAATTAGTCACGAAAATGGCAACAAAAAGTCGTGCCAAGAAAACGATGCGGACAGTTCTAAATTGTCCACATCGACATCCAATCAAAATGATAATCAAGAGTCCTAAATCGGTGATGTAAATTAATGAAATGGCCTTTTTTATTTTTTTTTCTAAATAAAGTTCCAGTTTTAGTTAATTGAACTAAACCAAAAATAAGATTTTTTTTTCGAAAAAGGAAAGATTGCTCATTACCAGCATTCAACTATATCCCAGTGTTCAATTATTAACTCAGTATCAGGATATGCGGTTTTTCTAACGAATAAATGCACATATTCTCTATTAGAGATTTTGTTATAGCTATTCAACCAAAATATTGTGTTCGGTGATTTCCAATTTTAAGTTTTTATTTTGATTAACTCCGTTTTTTTTTTCTTAGTTTTTTTTTTTTTCTTTTTTTTGCTCTTTCATTTAATTAAATTTAAATCTTAGCAAGTATTTTGTCATCTGTTCTCTATTTTTTATTTTTATTATGTTTCTTTAAATTTTAACTAAATCTAATTATTGAAAATAAAATTTTAAAAATTAAATTTCTTTTTTTCTTAGTAAACTTTATTCTTGATCAATTGAAAATAGGGCACTAGATACAACAAAAAAAGATGTAAATATTGTTTTTTTTTTTGAAAAATATTAAACCGTCAAATAAATAATGAATTTTCAAATAAATTTTAAGTCAAATAAAAAATTAATTGTCTAATAGATAATTAATTGTCAAATAAATGATTAAAAATCATATCAATAATTAAACAGTTCAGATATAAATATAATCCAAGATTTTCCAGGAAGAGCGTATACAGTACCTCTAAATCAAATTCATGGCACTGATAGACCAGCAAAAATGAAAAAGGCTTTGTCTAAATAATTTTGCTTCTTTATGTATTTTATTTATTTCATTTTTTTAATTAGACATTTAATATTTTATATGAAAAATTAAATAAATATATTACATTTAATTTAAAACTTGAATTTTAATTATATTTAGACGAATTCATTTTTCATAAGACAAAATGGATTATTTTTATTTGACAAATTTATTTTTTATTAGATGGGTTTAATATAGAGCCTTTTTTTTTATTTCTCCATTTACTAAACTAGTATATACTCTTTTATAAAAAAAATTCCCAAATTTTTTGGAAACTTTAAATGGTAAAACTTATAATTTCCTTGTCATGTATATAAATTTTATTCTAATCATTCTATACAAATTAATCAAAATTATTCAATTAATTATTTATTTGACATTCGTTGTTTATTATTATTCTGTCTCAATAAAACGCTTGAAGATAGATAATATTTTTTCCTCAATAAATACATATATGTATTTTTTGGTTTTAAATGATCAGGAATAATTTTTAAACCTTAAGAGCTATCTGAGCAAGTTCAAAAATTTGGTATGAATTAATTTTTCCAGGTTATTTTTGCGAAATTTATAGAATTAGAATCAAAGGCAACCTTCATTTTTAGAAAATTTATTATCGTGAAATTTCAGATTAATCTAGAATAATTTCATTCGAAAAAGAATTTTGCTAGCTCATCGTTATTTAGGTAGAATTTCTACACGAATAAAAGGATATTAATAAATTATTGAAAATTTTAGATAAGTTAAAATTTTTACAATAAATTAAATTAATTAGTTTTTGAAACTAAAATTGGAGAAAAAAATAGAATTTATGTTCGAATTAGTTTATTTTTGTTGTTTTAAATTAATTGATAAAAATGCTATACAACAAATTAATCTTAGTTTAATGCTAGACTTCAAATTTTTTCAGCCACAAGAGTTTTGGTTAAAAATCATTTACCTTCATTTTTATAGAGATTTTTTTTCTTCTTGTATCCAAATGAGCATTAATATTATTTAATTTTAAAAACAGATTTTATAGTTATCTCCTGTGATCCCATTTTTTAAAATTTCCTAATAGGGTGACATTAAAAAAATCTATCTATTTAAATTAGATAATGTCAAAAATATTCTGAATGCTCTTTAGCTCAATACAGATAGACAAGTAAATAAATAAAATACTCATACATATATTAAAATAGCATAGTTTTGACGCTTTCCATAAAAAAATATCCATAAAGGTGAATTAAGTCTCCTTTTCAATGATTTTTAAGTAATGACTCACATTTGACGCACATGCTGCTGTTTACAATTGATCCTCAACACCGAAATTATTGCCCAGTCAAAGGGAGATTTTTTAAATGATGAAAGGAGTCTAAGAATCTTTCAATGCAAAAATATTCGAAAATTTTCTTCTAATGCGTGAATTAAACTCTCTCTTCTCTGCTCCTCTGCTTACATTAATAGAACTAAAATCACTTTGACACTTTAATTATTTTAAAATGTTTACTAAAATCAAAATAAAATAAAACTATATTTTTAATAAAATGTTCAAAAAGTAATGGCCACCTTTTCGAGTTAAAAAAAAAATTTTAATTTTACTTGATTCACCAAATTTTGTATATAAAAGGAGTCAACCTAAAATAATGTAATAGAAATAATATTTAAAAAAGCTAAGAATTCGAGACTAAATTAAATAAAAAAAAAAGAAAGATTTGAAACAAAATTCAAAAACTTATCGTTTGTTTATTTTCTGATGTTTTTTCAGTACTCTTTTAATTTCTTCTAAGAACTCTTCTATTTCTTAATATTTTAACAATGTATTCTCTCCGCTTCTGCATTCCAATAATAAAATTATCAGGGATTAAAATCAGATAAGTTTTTTTAACAAAATATGGATTTTTTTAAATTCTCATCATATAATCCACCTGAAAATGCATTCAACATATATTTTGATATCTTTTTTTTGAACACCCGGTTTAATTAATAATTTTAATTTGTTAAAACAGGCTTAGTCCTAGAGCACCTTAGACCCTTTTTTGACCTTACAAATACTATAATTTTTTAAATGATAACTATCTATACCCGAGGATAAATTAAAATTAAAGTTAAGTTAAAAATAAAAAAGAATACTTGAAATTATCAATCAATTTCATTTTCTGTAAATTCTTGTTGAAGGCTGATATTGGATTCGGTTGATTTAATTTCCTAACTAGTTTAACATAATCTTCTTATAAATAAATAAGTATAGAGATTTTAAGAGGTTCGTAGAATCGTTAGGGTTTGAAGAGAGCAATCAGTATTGGATGGTATTGGGTATCAGTTTTATGGTTCGACTGGCCATTTTTAAATAGTTCGGATCTGTCTGACTGTCTGAGATCAAGCTTATTTTGAACAAAAAAGTTGATTATATGGTTTCGGTCCCATCAAAAACCCGGATCACCGAGAAAGTCCCTTATCAAACTGTATCACTTCAATGGTGGATCCGGTAGCACTCCTAAAAAAATTTGTGAGTTCGGTAAATGAGGTGCAAAAATGGCCTCAAATTTAAAAGGTTTAAACAATAAGTAAAATAATTCTAAAAATTAATTTTGAAAGCTTAAATCATAAATGTTTAAAAAGCAGTGTTGGAGTTAAATTATTTAAAAAAAAAAGAAAGATGGAGACAAAGATTGAAATATGGAGATTAAATTGATAATAAGAAACAGAGAAAAATTAAAATATGAATAAAGAGTGTTTAAAAATATAAATAGCAGATACAAAGTCAACATGAGTTCAATTTTAAATCTATATATATTTAAGCAAAATTTTGGAATAATTCAAATTTTTATAATTATTTAGTTCTCATCTTGTTCTCTAAAAAATATTTATGAAAATTTTTGAAATTCAGAAAATATTTTAAATTAAAAAAAAAGCAATTTTTAAAAATATTTTTAATTCTTGAATAAAACCACTAAAAAAATAATTTGTTTTTTACTAAATACGACAAAGACATTCATTATTTTTAGAATCCATTTAGTATTTGATAAATTTTGGTGTTTTTTATTTTAATAAATTTTCATTAGGCTTGTTATAAGCTAAAAACATAAAATATGCCTTTTATAGCGTCTTACGTATTTAATTAATAATTTTTATATCTAACTTTATATTTTTGCGTTGCGATGTTATATTTTATAATTATTTTTTAATTTTTATGGAAATTTTATTTTAATTAATGGTCAAGTATTATCATTTAAAGCCTTAAAATTTTAAACCGCATTGTGATTATCAAAAAGGATTCCTCTTCAATTGTTTTAGACAAATATTTTTAAGTATTTTTTAAATTTATAATACGAATTTTAGCTTTAAAATAAGTTTCAAATAAGAAGAATAAAAAAATTTTTCCCAAAAAATATTGCGATCAAATTTTTGAGTAAAAGAGTTTATTATAACTATATAAGTGTCTATTTTCCAGTGTTCGTAGTTCGATCATTTATTTCCTAATTTTTAAATATAGGATGTCCTTACCAAGTTTTTCAAGTCTTGTCTTAAAAGTTTAAATTCTTGAAAAAAAAGATATCAAAATAGATTCTTTTCTGCAAAACTCTGGAATATTTTTTCTATCTTTTAATGGTTTGTGATTGTACAGACGAGATTGGCGGCAACATTTTTTGTGTCCGATAATAAAATCAAATTTATTTATTAATAGGTTGCTTCAGCTTTTCTGTTTTGATGACATTCTTCCCCAAAATTTAGAATAAAATCATCAAATGCTTTTATTTTTTCTCTTTACGCAATTTTGATTTCATTCGTTCAATAAATTTTTAAAAGAAGAAACATTTATTATTCCGAAATGTTTTAATCAAAAAATGAATCGTTTATAATTTTCTATTTATTTTGCAATTGACATCATTTTACAGTTTTTAAAATTATTTTTCAAAAATAAGTAATAGAAAATAAATGACATTAAGAATTGTTACAAGTTCAAATTTTAGAAAGGACTCTTATAATTTAATTTTTGAAAAGACTAAATATCGTATTATTAAATAATTAAATTAAATAATATTGAATTAGGCTAAGCTCTTTAAAATTTGAAAATTGTTAAAAAAAATGTTTAGTGTCTGTTATTATTCAATGAGTTAAAAAAAATTAAAATTAGTCTTTGAAAATAATTTTGCTAATATTATGTCTTAAATCTATACATTTTCTAATCCCTTGAATTATCTCATACGCCAAATTATGAATTTTCTTTTAATTAACAATATTTCATACGAAAGTTTCTTCTTGCATTAGAATATTGTTTGATTTAAGTTCTCCTTTGTTATTCTGAGGCATTTTTTTTTTATATCAAAAATATATTTTATTGTTCGCATTTTGTTCCGAGCAGCTTTTTATTTATAATCTTCATTTGTTTAAGTATCATAAATTAAAAATTTTGCCTCTTACAAAAAATCATCTACTCAAAGCCATATTTAATTAAAAAATGTACCTTTTAATTATATAAAACATCATTTTTTAGAAATTCTTTTATAATTCTAGAGTAAGAAAAATCGAAAAAAGTTAAGAAACTAATGATATTTTTAGAATGCTATATCCCTATTAATGACAATAAAAATAAATAGAGGTGAAAAGATATTAATTCATGGTCTATCAATTTACACGAATTATTCAAAAACCATCTTTGTCCTCCAAATGGCATCCCCTTAATAGGGTACCAGGGCATATCGGATTTATAAATGGTTGAAAATTTTCTATTTGGTGGTATATGATCTTTTATAAAATTAAGCTCATTTTTCTTGGTCCATAATTCGTTAAAGTTAGAAAAAGAAGAAATTTTAACTAAGTTTTTATAATAAGCATAATTTGCTTTTAGACTTTGACAGTTTAAAAAAGATTTTAAAAAATTGCCTCCTTATCTTTGTACTAACGCGTCAAATAAAAAGCAATGTTCAATCATTTCAATTGAAACTGTCTTTCAAAAGTTATTTTCTTAAATTTATCTTCACATATTGAGAGGGTTAATGAATTAAAAGTATATATAAAGCGGTATTTCTACTTCCGTAAGCCTTGTCTCAGCAACTTTAGATTCAAGAAATATAGAACCTTATTGAAACGAAATGAGACTCATCTCCCTTTGTCAAACAAGCATTATCAATCTTAAATTATAACTTTATATTCTTTTATTTTTATTTTCGTATTAGATTTACTTTTTTTTATTTTTAATTCTTATTGTACTTCTCCAGAAGGAGGATAATTAATTAGAAATAAATAAAAAATTTAGATTATTAATTTAAAGCATAATATTTGACATCAAGTTATGGGTTTAAAATTTTCGGCACCTAACTTAAATTCAAAATTTATAATTAAAAAATGAGGAAGTTAGTCAATTTTTTTCTCAAAATATTATATATTTAAAGCATTTTGTTTTCGTTTAAATTTGAAAAGCTTTAAAAATTGAGAAAAGTGTATCATAAAAATAAAATTTTTATATATTTTTTTTATTTCTTCTTTGTTTACAGATTTTTTTGGAAAATTTTCAAATAGGATTAAAATAAAGGTAAAAACAAAAAACTTTGACAACAAAAGAAAAAGTTCCATTTGAAAAAAAAAAAGTTCTGATCCCATATCGAAAACAGGTATTTCGAATTACTTATAGGTTTGGATAAAAATGTTCTCGAAGATATTGATACACTAATTAATTATTAATGATGAAAAACTTCTAACAGATTCTAATATCGCTCTAGTAGTAATAATAATTATTTTTTCATTATTTTTTTCTTAAAGCAGTTTATTCCAGGAAAAAAAATAAAAATAAATAAATTAATATCGAGGATTTTTTTTTAATGGATTTAAAAATCGAATAAAATTTTGTAGTCGATTTTTAAAATCTATCAATCGATTAGACTAAATTTCCAATACTTAGATAATTAAGTGTTTAGATATAACACTTGGTTAAATTTCTTTTTTTAAATTTTAATTCTTAAATTTTGCTTTTCTTAAGTTAGAGAGAATGAAATTATTCATCTAATCAAAGATGAGATAAAGATCATTCAAGAAAAAATATTTCGAAATTATCTTTGATTTGATTTTTTTAATTGGGAATTTAGACTTGTTGAATATACATTTATTCCTAATTAAATATATCTTGTCAAAATATTGACTTAAAATTAAAGAAATATATCTCTAAGACTTATTTTAGTTTAGATTTAAACCTAAAATTTTAATTAAATTTTAATTTTAATTATATTTAAAACAAAAATAATTTAAATTATGGGACTAAAATATTTTTACATTCTAAATTTATAAATTAATTTTTAGAAGTTGTGTTCGATTGACAAGATACTCGCTTATCCGAAATTCTAAATTTTACCAATTCTGAATTTCAAAAATAAAAGCTTCTTTTATCGGAAGGAAAATAAAAATAGCATCAAAAATTAAAAAAAGCGTGCTTTTTAATCAAGAATTGGGTTTATACGGTACCTTTTTCATAATTCTTAATATATGAAATATTGGAAAATGTTTTTTATAATAAATTTGATTTTTTTACTGAAGTATCTCTATGAACTAATTGTTTTGCCATATTTAATTTTTTAGTTTTCTATGTGTTTGCCAATTTTTATACGATTTCTGTTAAGTACTATCAAATGCTAAAAAAATCTTTGTCATTGATCATAAAATCTAGAGAAAATTATGATCAAAAATTTTTTAAATATTTAATTTCTTTTTTTATCTCATAATTGTATTATAAAAATTTGGTTCCAAGTTCATGAAACTTCTAGGATAAAATTTGGGAGAAAATTTATCCAAAATAACTGGTAAATCATATATTACAAAATTGAAATAAACAATTATATATTTTAAAAAAAAAACATTAATTGTGTAAATTTATCAAAAACATAAGAAAAAATTCCATCATACGATTTATATTGAATTTTTACCTAAAAAATCTTACGATTTTCCTTTCTTGAAACTAAAGTCAACAATATATTTTCGTCAATACTTTGATTCTCATTAGTAATTTAAGGTAATTTTTTTTCAACAATTTTTGAAAAATTTCATAAATATGTAAAATTTAATTTTCAATTAAGCAAGACAATTTTAACTAACTAAGTGTTTGCTATGACGTAACATATAGTTTTTTAACGATAAAGTCGAATGTTTTTTATAATTCATTCAATTTATGATATCATGTCTGTTTAGCTTAGCTTGGTCTAATGTTGAATGATCGATGAAAATTTTTTCTCATTACAGGATTCACAACATTCATAATCATCTTTAAAAAATCGGATGATTTTTCAGGTAAAAATACTGAGCATAATTGTTTCATTAAATTTAACCAGAAATCATACCATTTCAAATTTAAAATATTTATTTAAAGTCTGTTTAATTAAAATGTATCTTTAGCTTGATTTTAAAAAAGAAATCGAATAAAAGTTGTTTCTAGAGCTTTTAAAAATTTGTTTCCATAGAAACTATTTATACAAGTCATGCTTAGGTTACAAAATTCAAAAATTTAAGCTGTTCTAAATTTGAATTTCCTAAAAAAAATTACCAGATTATGTCCCCAAGTAGTGTGGTAAGATTAAAAAATATATAATTTTCGGTCGAAACGATCTATGGAAATTTACTTTTTTAACATAATTTACGGTCATATCAATTTTCCATTGACTTTATGGATTTTAAATTTCTTTTTTCAGGTCTAATTAGTATCTTTTTTTTTAATCCTATCTTATATAAATTCTTTTCTGATTAAAAAATTTAGTTAGACCTAGAGTCTTTGGAATTGTTAAGGTTGTGTGTTTAAAAATTCATGATTTCCAGGTTAATTTAAAATTTTTTAATGCTATTCAATTGATATTTCGTTTAAATTTTTTCTCAAGTTTTTTACAGGTTTGGTATTCATATTTCATTTTGATGAATCATTATTTAAATATCGGGAAGATATTAATAAAGATTAATCTAGAAACATAAAGGTGTATTACATCAAATGGTAGGTAAACATTTTTTTTCTATATAGAAAATTCGATTTTAAGAATCTAAAATAAATTTTTTTTTTTATTAAAAATATAAAATGAAAATTTTTCAATTAATCTGAACTTTTTCAGTGTAATTTGGAACTTTTGGGATCAGCAAAATCCTAAGCGTTGGATCTGTTCATGGTTAATTATAAAATTTTGCTTTATAAACAAAGACTCAGATAGGATTTTTAATTATTATAATAAAACTTTTGAATGACGCCTGTAATACGTCAAAAATGTTTAATGAATAATTTTTCTAATTCAAATTTTTAAAAGAAATTGAGAATTTATTTAAAGGGTTGAAAATAATATATTTAAATCGGATCTTAATTAAAATAAATATTCTGGAAAAAATAAATCGATTTGGTGTAAATTTTTAAATTTTTTTGATTTAAATATGTATATATTAAATATATAATAGTTTTTCAATAGACTCATAATTGTAATTGTTGAAGCAAATAATTAGAAATTATAAACTTTATTTTAATAATTTTATTTTCTTCTTTAATTGAAGTTTTTAGTATCAGAGTTTAATAAATTTAACATTAGGAAAATCCGATTTGATATTATAAAATGAAATTTAAATGACTAATATTAGATAATTTGAGATGACTGTTTGAGATAAATTTTATATATTTTCTGCGAAACATCTTACTAATTAGGAATAAATTCCAATCTTAAATTTTAAAAGAGGAGCAAAAAAAATATCAACAAATTAGTTTTATTAATTTAATACTTATTAATTATTTAATTTTAGCGTTATTAAAATTTGATCGATCGAGCTTTATTAAATCGATTTGGGTGACTTCTAGACTTCGAGCTGATAAATTGAGACAATTTACACAAAAGATTATCATCAAATTTTAAATTCTAATTAAGAAAAAATATCGAATTTCTGATATAAAATTTTGTCTCATTTAACTTACTTAAGTATTTTTTTCTTAAAAAAATTAAATGAAAATTTCAAATTAATTTTTGAGCTGATCGAAGGTTTAATTAAATAGTAGACTGTTTTTTTTCAAGGTAGTTCACTTTCAAACATTTTCAAATAGCCACTGACCGAATTTCAACAGATAAAAAAAAGTGCAACAGTTCATTTAAAGATAAACTTTATAAGATATAAGCTTTTGCTTAATTTGGCAAAAAAAAGCTCATGTAAATTAATTTGAACTAATCATAATTTATTCTTTTTTATTGAAAATCTAATTCAAGTTGAACGATAAAAAATGCTAAAAATTTTTTTATTTTTTTGATTTGCAAATCCAAAAATAGTTTTTTTCATATATTTCGATTATCTATTTTTAAAAACGATTTATTATAATAGATAATAAAACAACTTTACATTATTTGAGAAAAATTAAATGATAACACAGCTTTTTACACCCGAGGTATATAAAAAGTAAATAACAACTAGAAAGACCGGTAAAGATTGTCGTTTTTATTTTTTACCAATTTAATTCGGATGCCAGCTGCTACGGAAAGCCGGAAAACTAAAAAATCCAAAAAAAACAGCAAAAAATGCAACCAAAAGGACCCAAATACTGACAAAGACTTGAATAACAACAAAAAGATCATGGAAAGGGTCAATTTTGTCCAAGAATTTTCGAGTATTCAAAGCAATAGCACAGTTTCGTTGAACAATGCAAATAATTCTTGTTCTTCCAATTCATCGACCATCACATCGCCGGAAACATCTTTGATTCCAGCTAACAATGCTTCGACTCCTGTCAAACCCAAGACCACTTCAAAATCAAATGTTAGATTTCATCAGTTGTTTCCTTCCATATCTCTGGACGAAATTGTGATATCAAGTAATTTTCTTGTCCAAAATTGATCTTTAAAAATTATCTTTTCCTTAAAGCATACTCCTGTGCCTATGTTAAATCTTTGAACTTGTACCAAGGTGTCATGTTTCTGACCAACAACTACATTTGCTTTTATTCCAAAATACTTAATCATGAAAATATTCTAATACTCAAGTTGACCCATGTAAATTCAATTGTAAAAACAATGCATGCACTCATATTTCCGACCGCTATCCGCATCCAAACCAAAAATTCTACCTACTCGTTCACATCGTTCCGCTCCAGAGGCAACACTCTTGACCATTTGCACAATTTACTGCAAAATTCAAGACAGGTAATGTTGACAAATTCACTCCTGATTGCAAGGACTAGACTTTTAATATTTTATTTTATATTCCCAAAAATTCCTTCCTTGGACATAAAATAAATTTATAAAAAATTTAAAAAAATGTCTATTCATTCAGGAATTAATAATTGAAAGAATAAAATACATTCAATTCGAAATTGAGGAAAATTAAAATTTAAAAAAAATAAAAAAGAATTGCTAATTTTTTCAGATGAGTCTAATGTTTGACTTTTTACAGAGACAAATCGATCAAATGAGTAAAATAGGCCTAAGCGAAAATTCCAATTTAAATTTCAGTATAATGGACTATGATGGAGAAAAAAATCCTGACGAAATCAACAAAATAGAAGAGTATAAGAAAAAATTGGACGACGATACAACATCCATAAACCGGACAATTTCTGAATCCAATTTTTCCGATAATTCATCTCCGGATCTGATCAAAATTTGTAGGAAAAAATCAAACCGTCTTGAGATTAGAAAAGCAAATTCAACTCATTTCACAAGCCCGCATATACCAAAACAACAAGCTAATAATTTATCCTAGTAAACTTTTAAAAAATTTAAATTTACTTTCTTAAAAATTTCCATTCAAAGTGTGTTAGATTTCAAGAATAATACGGTCATTGTTAGTTTAAAGCACAAAAAAACTCTATTTCAAAGTAATTTAATATTTAAAAAGTCTTTAATTAAACGACTAAAACTTTCTTTTTCAAGGAGTTAAAATTTTATTGAGTTTATTTATACCTGGATTTTTTGAGTGAGTTATTTTATTTTTTTCTAATTTTAATAATAATTTTTTTGCTTAAAGCATATCACGCATTGACGCCCTTCTTCCAATTTGTTTCCTGATGAGTATTCTTTTGTTGTTGAATGCTTTTGTTTTATTGAGTAAAGTGAATCAAGTAGATGACATTTTTAATCAACTATTGATTAAAAATGAGCTGTAAATTTATGAAACTTGATTTTCAATCGAACCGGGCTGGCTCCCGCAAGATTTATGACGCATTTATAATCAAGTATTGATTCAAAAGCCTATGCTTATTTGGACTTAAATTTTGATTATATTCGTTCTCAAAGAGTTTAAAAAAATTTTTATTTTTCTACCATATATGTTTTACCAGTGATTTAATGAAATTAATTAAATTAAATGCTAATTAAATTATTTTTGATATCATTAAAAATGTAAATCTTTTCTTTTTTAAAATCATTGACTAAAAGAGAAAAAAATCCTTTTACATTGATTAATCGAGTATTATTTTTAAACTTAAAAATTATGGATACTCAAAAGATGTTCTTATCTTAATAAAACCAATATTTTTATTTGCAAATTTTTTAAAAACAAATTAATTCCTTCATGACCTAATTGATTTTTTTTAAGTTTAAAAATTTTATTTTCATATATTGATGAAAAAATTTGAGATATTTTTTGCAAATAATAGTTATGCAAATAAATGAAATAAAAACAGTTAATAAAAAGATTTACACATGATTTTTAATAATATGATATAGAGACAAAAAGAACATTTTAAATTTAATTCATATTTTAAGCAGTTGATTTATTTGGCTTAATTGACTTTGATCTTGCGTTTTTTAGGTTATCTCTTTCCCAATCCTAGGCCAGATGAAACGTTGAATTCTTTGGCACATATTTCTTTAATTATCCTTAAATCCAAGTTTAAAAAAAAGCACTTTAATCGAGCATAATATAATATTGCAAACTTTTAATTTCAAGAAATTTTGTATGATCCTTTTTTTCATAGAATGTCATTGTTTCATTTTGATCATTAGGAAAATTGTCTTTTAAAAGAAATCTCAAGACGTTTGTAAAATCTTTTTTCTTGATTACAAAATTAAAAATATAAATATAACTAAAACTATAATTAGAAAACTCGCATGATCACTCCGCATTTATTAGTGTTGGGCGGCGGCCAACTTTGGCCGGCCGGTCTACGGCCGGACTTGAACGGCCACTTGGCCGGCCAGTTTAAACGGCCTATTTTGGCCGTGAATTTAACGGCCGCATTTTAGACCGTCAGTGAATTGACCGACCGTCTGTGGACCGTTTTTAAAAAGGCCGACCTTTCCAAGGCCGGCCACAAGACAGACCGACCGTGAAATGGCCGGCCAAATTTTAGAAAACCGTGAGGTGGCCGGCCAACTATCGGCCAAAATAAAAACCGACCGTGTGATGGCCGGCCAGGCACGGTCATTGGCCGTTAAATGGACCGGCCGTTTTTGGCCGCTTGCACGGCCGGCCACGGTCTCGGCCATTTTTTTTTCTGGCCGGCCACGTGGCCTCTCGACCGGCCTCCAACACTAGCATTTATAGTTCATACTTTATATCTTGCTAAAGTCTAATGCCACACTTAAACTGCCGTTACGGTGATTAAATATGTTTAATAACGAAAAGTCCGTGAGTGCACTCGTCAATTAAATGCAAGATAATTGTAGCATTAGCAGTGTACCATGTGTAAAGACCGTAATTTTACGTAAAATTACCAGAAATCCACGTGTCAACCTTCTCTATATTTTTCCATCTGTGGAACAGAATGACTCAATCCTATCCTGACATATCTCTCTCTCAATTCAAAAAGTCGATTTAAAACTGTTAGTAGATTTATTTTATTGAAGGCCTATTGGTGTTAAATATTGGAAGTGGTATCATATTTCAGCTTCGAACTGCTGAATTTTGAATAATTTGTATTTTTTGGTGTAAGTTTCTGATAATGAATTTAAACAAGAAAAAGAATAATCCAAGATTGATCCTAATATCTGTTGTTTAAATTTTCTAGCACATTTTTTTGGCAATTTTTAACCAAGATCCTTGCACTAGCAATGTTTCTTTTGATACCTTCGATTGAATTTTTTTTTTCAGAGTACTCCAGAATTTGTATCTCTTTGTCCAAGTGGTCGATGATTCCTAAAAGTTGTTGGTATCTGATCTGGTTCATTTTAAATTGTTTGTTGACTATGCAGAAGATTCCGATTTCAAATGATGATTTTTATGGGCAGAATCAGTTGACAAGGACGAACTTGCAGGTTATGAGAATGATTCTTGATTTCTAAAATGGTGCATCATTGCACCGGCCATTTTAGGAATTGGTTGCCATTTGATTTAGCTGAGCTTAGGCGTTCAATTGAGCTAGAGCGGTTGAGTCAAGATATCCCGAAGCAGCTGCTTCGAGAGGAACTACCGCACTATTCAAGTCACCGTCCAGAAGCGAGAGCGCGTATAATTTTAGAAATCAAAATACTAAAAGCCAATTCTAAAATTACCGAATTTTTTATAAAAACTCTCTGAATAAAATAAAGAATTTTAATATAATCCCTAGTTAAATTTTTTATTTACAAAAAAATATTTATTCACTTATTAACTCAATCATTTTACACCAGAACCTCATGGGATAGTTTGCAAGATCTTTTATTTTATCAGAGTAGTACTACTACTAAATAAAAAATTAAATTTTTTATTATTTTTTACTTAAAGATTTAGCATTCTAAGGTTTTATTTGTCATAAAATAAAAAAAGGCAAAGTGTAGAAAATTTAAAATTTTTACATTTTCATATTTTTGGATTTTTGTGCAATATCTCATAAAATTTTTATTTTTAATTTTGTAACTAAATAATTTGGAAAAGTTTTTTATATTTTCTGAAATATTGCACAAAAAATCTAAAAATATGGAAATGTAAAAATATTAAATTTTCTACATTCTGCCTAAAAAAAGGGTTTCTTTAAATACAACTGATTCAGATGAAATAACTTCTCAGCCTCAGAGTTAAATAACTCAAGGCCTTTTAAAATATAATCTTAATATTTAAATTTTTGAACAACCAATTTTCGGAAATAAATAAATTCACTTTCATATTAACGCTCAAAAATTTTCCTTTAAGGAATTCTCGAAATTATTAATTTGTTTGATTTTTACCAAAAAGAAATCAAAATCATTTTCAAATCATGTGAACCCATTGAAAAAATCACTGATAACTAGAATAATTTGATAATAAATTATTTCACTCACTAGTCAGTCAATGAGTTATTATATTTTTGATTTAATTTCTTAATTAGCATAATTAATAAAAATTGTATACTTTTAAAAAAGTAATCTTGGAAAAATTTGTTAAAAAAATTTTGAAATTAAGATTTATTTTAAATAGTCTCACAGATAATCAAATTGAATCAACAGAGTTTTTACCTAAAAGGGCTAAACCAAATCCATCCAGCTTAATCCATCCGGGCTTCTAGACCGGCCAATTAAGTTCCTGAAACACTAACTCTGTTTGAAGATTTAACCAGAGTTGTTGAGAAAAGTCACAAGTCTTAATTCAAGTCTAAGTCCGGACTTTATCTTTGCATTAGTCTGGTCTAAAAACGCATAAATAAATTAGCTTTTCTCAATATTTTTTTTTAAATGCTTAAATTTGAATAGAATTTAGCAAAATTCAATGATAGTTTTTTTTTTTTAATTTCTAAAAAATTTTGATCACCTATATATTCTTGGTTGGAATTATAATTTTTTGAATTTCCATTTTCCCAGCCACATTTTGATTATTATTTTTTATCGAGATTTTTATTAGAATTACATGGATGAAGCAATTTGAACTAATTAAAAGTTGAAAACGCATTTTTGAATCGTCTTTTATCCTAAAATTTAAGTTAATTAAATAAATTTAAAGAAAATTGATCCTTATTCTGTCAAAAAAATATTTTTTTAAATAATGTGATCACATGATTTTTGATTTTACTTACAAAAATCAATAATCAAGAAAAAATACAAAAATAATGAAAATTAACTATCAAATATTTTTTATTTTCAAAAATTAAATGTAATTTAGAGTTTTTTATAGTTTTTTAAAAATGTAAAAAAGTAAATAAATTTATTTTCGTAAGAGAAAATAAGAAGCATTTCTAAAGTTTATTTTCCAAGTCAATATTAAAAATTGCAAATTTTTCTTAAATTTAATTTAGTTATTTTGTTAATTTTTTGAGAATAAATTCATTTAATTATTCATTTAAAAATTTATGCATAACACGTCACTTAATCAAAATTTTAAGAATTTTAGAAAAAATTCAGTTTTCTGTAAAGAAAAATGACGAATTCAGGCGAAGATAAAATGCAATTTTTGAATTCAGCAGGTAATTTCTCAGATTTAGAGGGTGACTTAATCGCACCTAATCAGTCTAATTCAAACTTTAAACCCTCAACAACATTAAACATGGGTTCGAATCAAGAAATAATATCGACTTTAGACGAGCCAGTTAGCATTACTATTAGTAGAGACTTAAAAGCTGTAGCATACAAACTCGGTCATGTATTTTTTCCGAAACAAAGCACTCTATTACTTAAAGATTGGGATTTATGGGGACCGCTAACATTATGCGTTATTTTGTCAATTTCATTAGAAGGTAATTATAAAGTAAATTCAAATGCTCCAGAATTCGCTTCAGTGTTTGCACTTATTTCCTTTGGCGCAATCGTAGTGACAATCAATACAAAACTTTTATCCGGAAAAATTAGCTTCTTCCAAAGTATTTGTGTTTTAGGTTATTGCTTATTGCCTTTGGTGATTGTGGCAATTTTAAATGATTTGATATTGTTCATTACTGGAAATGCTTCAGTTATTTCATTTGGATTTCGTTTTATATTAATCGTAGTATCCTGTTTTTGGTCGGTCTTTGCCAGTACAGCTTTTTTAGCCGCCGACACAATCAATCTGTCTGACAGAAAAGCTTTGGCCACTTATCCAGTATTTTTATTCTATTTTGTAATTAGTTGGTTGATTATTTTGCATACAAATTGAAATTTTAGTAAAAAAATTGAAATTTTTGTTAATTCAGACTTATTTTTTTTTCAATTAAAAATTAAAATTTATTTTTTACAATTGATTATTTTGTTAGAGTAACAGAAAATTATAAAATAATAGAAATATTTTGTGATATTTTTTTTGAAAATTATTTTCATAGCAGTTTCGAACTTAAATCACATCTATCTAATTTTTAAATATTAGCCTTTTTGGTAAATTTTCGATAAATTTTTGATTAATTAATTAAAATTAAATCAATTTTAATATTCTATTGAAAATTTCTTTTTAAATCATCTATTTAAAAGATCTTTTTTAATTTTTTGACTGCCATAATTAAAATGAAGTACAAGATTTTCGACAAATTTTTGATTAATCAATTAAAATTGATTCAATTTTAATATTAATAATATAAATTTCCTAATTGAAAATAAATGATCTAATATTTTTTTGTTGATAATACACCTATATTAAACAAACTGAATTTTTTACATTTAATAATTTAAAATATTCCAATAGATTCACAATTTGAGTCGCTCAAGAATGGGATATAATTTTTCATATTTCAAATTGAACTTTTTTTCGGTAGATATACAACTCAAACATCAAGAGCTTTTAAAATTATTTGAGAAAAATTTTTTTTAAATATTTAATTATAATTTTAATATAAACTAGAAAAATCTTCCAACTGTAAACGATTATTTTTTGATTACAAAATTAAAACTAATGATGGCGATGTCAAAAAAAAATCCATTATTAATTCTATGATTAAATTTTCAAAAAATTGTAATTTTTCTTCAATCAAAGTTCATTTTTTTTATTTTATTAATAATTTTAATTAAATTTGAAAATTGGTAAAATTTAGGCATATAATTATTACCTTTTTTATTTTTGGCAAAAAAACACTAAAATGCTGAATTTACAACAAAATGTTTTATATGTTCATTTTTATAGAAAAATATAATACTAATTAAGTAAAACAAAAAAATAAAAATAAAAACAAAATATATTTTTAATATTTTTATTTGGAAAAAAAATTACCCGATTTACTTTTTTGTGTTTTTCGATAAGGCTGGTCTTCCACGTTTATTCTTTTTTACTTTTTCATCGTTTTCCAATATACTCTTTTTTGCTAATGGTTGCTCGGCCTTCTGATCTGTTACAGAATCTTCACAACCAATGATGCCTATTTTCATGATTACTTGAGTTGCAGTTGGTTTTATTAGGGATTTGTTCAATTAAAGACATTTTTTTTTAATTACAGAGTGAATTTTGAGATAATATATTATTATTTTTATTTATTTGTTTACTTACCGAGCTTAAGCTCCTTCAGAATAAAAATAAATAAAGTAAAATTTAAAAGTTAAATAAGAAAAATCAAAAAATAAAAATAAAAATTAAGTTACATTGGTTTATATAAATGTAAAATCAAAATTTTTAATTTGATAAACAAATCAAAAAAGATAAAATAAATTTTAAAGCAGTAATTTTTATTAAAAATTTTTAAGAATTATTAATAATTAATTTTTTTTCGATTGTATAAGAGTTTCAATCATTTGTGTACTAATAAATTAAAATTGCGATAAATTCAAATGTAATTGACATAAAGTACAAAAAAAAAAATTTTTTTAGTTCGTAATTCAGTATCTTAGTTTTTAAATCACATATTATTGTTATTTCAAAATATTATACGCGTAAAATTTATTAAATAAATTAGTGTATAAAATTTAAAAGACTTTTCTATTGAAAAAAATTTATTGGAACCACTGTAACTGAAGTAAGTAAGAATAACTTTGATTTAGCGAAATTACAAAATTAATTGAATCAATAAATTGGGTCTACCTTGTTTTGTGATCAAAAGATCACCTATTTGGTGGTCTGGTCCTGGTCACAGGGTTGGTGAACATTAAAGATCACTGATCACATTCTTGACGTTTTTGTGACCTTAAATTTTTAAGAATAAAAAAGAAAAATTTATATGTGACCATGGTCACGTTAATGTGACCAAAAATATAGAATACAAAGTTTCAAATAAAAAAAAATAAAATAAAATTTAAAAAAAAGGAAATTTTAATGTTGTTTTGCGATATGAAGCTTAACCCCACGTTCATTTTTCATCATTTTTCTACATAGTGGACATGGCAACGGATTTTCATGCTTACTTAAAGCACGACCAATTTGTAATTCTATTTCTACGGGAACAGTTTCTGTGTGAATGACTCTTTTTCACACAACAAAGCTTTGGTTCTAACAGAACTGAGATTTAAATTACTCAATTTTGAGTCAATTTCACGTACTTTTTCCTCTGCAGTTGATTTAACGGATTTTTGAACATCAGATATTTCATTCTCACTCTCAACCAAATGACCTTCTGAAGATGTACTGGCGTTTAGAATCAGCTTGGGTTTCATCGTCATCTGATCGATCTTTATCAGTCAAAATGTCTGTTTTAGAATCGGAAGATTTAGCCAAAGTTGGATCATCATCATATTTATCAAAATCATCATCTCGGTTTTCAATAGAGCCTTTCAATGTACCAAAAATAGAACTACCAATCGATGAATTCGAACCATTGTCAGATAATCTGTCATCAACATCATCATCTTTTAACCAAACATTATCATCGTCGTCTTCTATGTCCATATCTCCATTTATTTAGTTGCATTCAAGTTCAACATTATTAATGCTTAAATATAAAAAATTAATTAGTGGTAAAATAAACCTTAAATATTTATTTAATCATACTCATTGCCTGGACTATACAATCTGGCTATCTCATGCAAAACTAAGTTATAACAAGAAATACGATCATTATTGACGTTATTGTTATAGCGCCACACGAATTCGTCCAGATAAGACTGAATATAAGCTATATTGCAACCTTTGATTTCTTTGAACTTTTGCTTGGATACATTCCATAAACACTCAATCAAATTGGTACATGCACCCGTTACAGGATCCAAAAAATTGTACGAATGATTAACTGTTTGGTGCTTAAATTCTTTTAACTTGCTAATTTTCTGATATGATGACCAGCATTCTGAATATATGTTTGAACCTTTTTCAATCATCTGAAAAATAATTTCCAATAACGTTGTAGCTTCACGATCAGGAACCACTTTCATATAGCACCTTTGGTTTTCAGCACCTGGGTCTTTTTTGAGCAAGTCCAAATACCCACACTTGTTTTCTCAACAAATCTTTACCTAAATAAAAATTTATTGATACATTTGATATAAAAAATTAAAACTGAAAAATAGAAATAGCTTGACTCTTTTTGATCGTCAACTGAGTCGACCAACATTTGACTAATGCCAGGATAATTTTCACTGGTTTTTTGAATAAAGAAAAAAATGAACCATCGTAAATCGACTTAAATGTCCCACATGAAGTACATCGCTAAGACAAGATCTGTTTTTTGCTGTCAGCTGTTCTTTTTCGAAACTTAAGATTTAGCTCAGACCCTTTCATTATACAATTGGTTTTATCACAACAACGACTAGAAAATATTAAGCCAAGATTTCTTAGCTTATCAAAAAGTTTAAATTCATCAGTTTGTTCTAAACTCATTTTTGATCAAAAGTGTAAAATACAATTCAAATTTATATAAAAATTTTGAATAGCACATAGTGTTTTTATAAAAACGTAAGCAATAAGCACAGAGCTTAAAAAAGTTTGATGTGTATGCATGCTTTCATATTATGCTGAAATTTTTTTTTTAAGTTAAAAAAAAAATTTCAAATTTAAGAGATTTTTATTAAAAATTATTTTGGTGATCATAAATTTGTATATTTAAGGTCACGAAGACGTCAAGAATGTGATCAGTGATCTTTAATGTTCACCAACCCTGTGACCAGGACCAGACCACCAAATAGGCGATCTTTTGATCACAAAACAAGGTAGACCCAATAAATTATATTCTTTTTTTTTGATTTTTTCTGATTTAATTGAACTTTTGGGGTCATAAATGAAATGATTTTTTTTGGGAGGCTAAAAAATTTTTCTGCAAAATAATAATAAAATTTTATATTAAAAGAATTTATAAGAATAATGATTTAAATAAACTTAAAATATAAAATATAAAAGAAAATTAAAAATTTGGTACCTGAATTATTTTTTCTTTCTTTCTTACCTAAAATGATATGATAAATTTACTATATTTTGAAGAATAACAGATAACAGATTTTGTCTAATTTGTTTATTTTTTAAAAAAGATACAGATGTGTATTGGGCGTGGGAAAAAGTATTCCATTTATATTTAATAAGCGTGGTAAAATTAAATCTTTCATTTTTATTAAGCGTTGGAAAGTTTTTACTTTCATGCTTAATTTTTTAGCTTAGATTTTCATTCATTGATTTTTAAATAGTAAGATAATTAACTCATATTTTAAAAATCTTATTGACCACCATTAGATCATTTTTATTCATAAAAATAGATTCAAATTCTATTTTATGAAAAGTACAATCCCAGAGAAATTAAGAGCGTGAAAAATTGGTGAAAAAAACGTCAGATTTGGTTAAAAAATTGTATACGAAGGATAATAAATAAAATATTGTTTTTGTTGAGAGTGATTAGCTTTTTTTATTAAAGTTTACCGAAAACTACAAGGACATCTGTTATCAACTATATTGAAGGATTGAAAATTAATTCTCTTTAAGCAGTCGATTTCTTAATTAAACAAAGTTACCGAACATTTTCACATCCTGCACTGAGAGAATGCAATTTTTTTTGCGTTAACTTTATTTATTTAGCTTAGTTCATAATTCTTTTAGGAAAAAATTTTTTTATAGGAAATAATTACATAAATTAAAATTTATAATTTGTCAAATTTTTACTTAAATTTTTTCAATTTATTATTTTTATTCAAAATTTTCAAAATTTATAACAAAAAATCCTAAGCACGGTTAAAAAAATATATTGAAATATTTTATTTTTATATTAATTCTATTAACTAAACTCGCAGATAATTTTTTAAAAAAAACTTCTCCTTTAACAAAAAAAATTATTTATTAAATTCATAAAAAATTCTCGAAAATTTCACGTTCTTATCAATTTTAACGCTTATTTACTTTTTTTCACGTAAACCATTAACACTGGGATTAGCAATTAAATTTAGTTCTGAAATATTTTTGTAAAAGAGACTTTATTTTAAAAGGAAGGAGTTCACTTCTTATTTTTTAAGCTATACTACGAAATATATGAAAATCAGATTGTAAATATAGCAAAATAGGAAAAAATAAAAATAAAAAAAATAATTTTCAAGTAATTTCAAATTGTTTCCTACTTTAAGGTGTGGTTTAAGATTTCTTCATTGAAATTTTTATTTTTTTATTATTCTAAAATTTACATAGGTCAAATTTAAAAAAGCAAAAATTTTTACAAATACTCTGAAAACATTGAAAGTTTGGCAAATTGAAGTTTGAGATCAAGATCAAAAAATCAAAATATAAATTGTAATATTTTTTTAAATAATAGAGAAAAAATAAATTTTTTCAAAAGAACTTACTTGACATGCCATGTCAAGTTTATTTTCATATTTATAATTTAAGTATGTCCCTTTTTATTCAACTTTAAA
The DNA here is from genome assembly GCA_010279815.1 of Brachionus plicatilis. Classification (NCBI taxonomy): domain Eukaryota; kingdom Metazoa; phylum Rotifera; class Eurotatoria; order Ploima; family Brachionidae; genus Brachionus; species Brachionus plicatilis. Next base: position 988,494 of record QEOQ01000460.1, on the reverse strand, counting down.
AGGTTTAAATATTTTAATTGATTTTAATGAAAACTTACTTTTAAAGACTAATTGAAATGTTAGAGAAAAGATACACAAAATTATTTAAAAAATTTGTATATAGCCGACTTACCCACAAACAAATACAAACGGACATTTCAAACTACAATAAAATAGACCAGAAAAAATTCACCTCACCAATTGACTTATTCCTTAAAATAGCCCCAGTTCCAAATCAATAAACCTAATTCTATTCTAATTTTACTAGCCAATTTTGCATCCAAAAATTTTTTTTTTTTTTTTTTTTTTCTCTGTTCTTTTTTTTTTATGTACTTAAATTTTTTCATAATGAGATTCTCAAAAACTTTATGTTTATTTATTCAAGTCATTTTTCTTTTTTTTTAACAAATTCACTGAAAAATTTAAAATTTAACTTTAATCTAATTTAACATTTTGTTTAAAATTATTTAGTTTCAAAAATTTTTTTCTTGTGGCTGAAAGGAAGGACTAAGCTTCCATTCCAACCGGCCAAGGCTTTGCCGAACTATATTTTAAATAAATAAAAAATACTTTTAAAGACAAATAAATTTACTGTTTTAAAATTTTAGAATTTATTTTAGTGGAAAAATAAAATTATTTTAAATGAATGGATATAAAAGTTATAAATTTGAATTTGTGAATTAACTTAACCTGAATTATTTAAATTATTGATTGTTTTTGTCAAATAAATTTGAGATCAATCATTTTGATGTTAATTTGATAATGAACCATTATTAGACATAACATGTCTAGTAATGTTTAGTATTTATTTCTTAAAAATTATTAAAATCATTAGATTATTTAAGCTTTAAAATTTTAAATGATCGATTTGATCTTAAAATTTGATCTGAAACTTCAATTTGCCGAAAGTTTACCTAATTTTACGTAAAATCTGTAAAATTTTGATTTTTTGCTTTTGTAAATTTTCTTTATTTTTGTAAGTTATTAAAAAATTATTTAAAAAAACATCAAGTCCTAAACCATAAAAATTAAGTTCAAGTAAAAAAAATAAAAAATTGAAATCAAGTGATTTGTTCCTAAGTTTACTGTACTATTGTTGATATTTTAAGTCATTCTAATTAGTGTAGTATTGGCGGCTTGTTTTCAATGATTGATTGAATAATTGACTAACTTTAAGATCTATAGAATTTATGGATAATAAATTTTTACTCTTAAAAAATGTTTTTCTTATAGAAATTACCGTAAATAAGATTGTAAACCTAATTTTGAAAGCTTAAAATTTTATTCAAAATAAAGTATTGAATGAAGAATTTTAGTCGATTATGAAATCGATTGAAAAAAACTATTTGATTTCTAAATTCTATAAATCTTTTGAAGTTGATTGTCAGCACTATCTCTTTCAACATTTGTTTATTTTTAGAATTTTTTTAGTTTTTTATAATATTATTTGATACTGTTTTCTGGCATTGTAAATTTCATACAAATCTTCCAAAACAAAAATAAAAATATTTTGCAGACTTCCGTAGTTGGTGAAACAAAAGTTTTTTCACATTAACAGAACAAGTCTTTGACATTTAGAACAAAAGTTATAAATTTTTTTATTTATGCATTGAAAGTTTTGTATGAAATTTCACATTGTCCTGTTTTCTGAAATAATTTCGGTCTTCAAGAAAAGAATATAGGCATTTTCCAAATTTTATTAGCATTTTACTGATTATATATTTCAATTTTCAATAAAATATGTATTTTGAAAAATTCTAATTTAGATAATTTTTTATAATGAATTATTAATCAGTCTATTGATGCATGGGTACTTTAAGTCTTTCCTTAATTTCATTATGCTACTTTACTTTTTATTTAAAAAATAATTGAATCAATCTGAATCAAAATGAGTACAAGCCCAGTTTCACTACAAAACACAAAAATAAAGTTTTGATGGTCAAATATTTTCAATCTTCATTTGGGTGAGTGAACTCTGAATTTTTGAAAATCTATCTCTCCAAGACCTTTTAAGTGACAATAAATCATTAATATTCGAAAATAATTTATTTTTAATTGAATAAATATTTAATATAAATAAAATATTGTTCAAGAGATTAAAAACTAAAAAATTATGGCTAAAATGCTTGAAATTAAATCTAAATTTTTCTCATCTTATTCCATAGATCCTAAGTAATAGTTACATATTCTGAAAATAGAGAAAATTTGAAAAAATATTATTTGAGATTTTCAGGGTTTTCTTCATTGGAGATTTTGAATTTGAAATTGAAAACCGAATCTCGAGATTGAATGGACTTTTTTCATTTCTGCATATCAAATTTGGTGTCAGTCTGTCACTAATTAAAATTTTTAATAGAAATGTAAGGGTTTAGGGTTAGAAGTTAATAAATAAAATTTTAACTAGTTAAAATCTTAATTTTTTTAAAATTAAGCAATTTATGATGAAAATATCAGTTCTTTTTTTTACTAAAAAATTAAAAATAAACTTATTCGATTTTGTACCAAGATTTTTTGGCATCTTGAAGCTAAGGATCAAAATACCCAGATCAAATGGTATTTTGTTTATAACTTTTGAATGGTATTTTTACTGAATTATTTTTATACTAAACTTCAAGATGCCGTTTATTGTGAAAATAGATTAGATGAAATATGTGCGATGGTTTTGGTAAAATTTAATGGGATCAAAAAATTAAATAATGATAGCATCTTCAGCTACATAAGCTGACGACAATTTTTATTTTAAAATAATATTGAATGAATAAATAATTTAACATCGTTTAAATACGAAAAAAAATGTTTATTTTTTAAATATAAATTTGAATTTATTTACAGCTGAAATACACCAAAATAAATTTTGATAAATAAAAAAGACAATTTTTTAACTATAATCAATTAATATCTTAATCATTTTATCTCATAAGTACATTTAGTTTACATTTGGCTAAAAAAAAAGAAAATACCGGTAAATAATAACAACAATTAGTTTAACAAATTATTTATTGTCTAATTTAACATCGATTTATATTAGTCGAAATAGTGGGGATTTGCAATGCGTTTGGATTTGTTGTCGTCGAAATACTAGCTCCATCACAATCGAAAGAGTTTGCACCTGAATAAGAAAGTGATGATTGCTTTTGAACGTGATTAAGTCTATCAAAAATGAGTCTATTTTGTTCCATAATAACAGACTGAAGCTGATTAGGTAGCATATTTAGCTGATTCTGTTTAATTTTATAAATCATTTAAGCAAATAATATTTTATTTTAATTGAATAAAAAACCTGTAGCATGCACAACTTTTCTTCAACATTTCTAAGTCGGTTTTCAAGCGAATTTTGATTTGAATTTAATTCACAAACTGTCTCATATACATTTGTTTGGGTCTTTGAAAAAAAATCAAATAAAAAAAATTTTCAAATTAATTTTATTTTTAAATTTAATATTTGTATTTTAAATTAAAACAATGAATCTATTTGTGTGTCAAAATTACCTTTGCCAAGTCGATCAACGTGTTCACATTATCATTTAACTTTCTCTGATCTAATTTAACTTTTCTCAAGCTAAAACACCAAAAATTGAAACGAATCAAAATATTTAACTTCAGCTATTTACCTATGAATGGCTTGTAAGAACTTTCTCTGATGAGTTCTAACTCGAGATGGATTTATGGTATCAACAAGTTTGGTATACTTATAGATAAGCCACGTTTCCCTGAGGACATTGGCAGCGGCATTTTTCAGCCTTTTTGTCAATTGAGTATCCATCATAAAGTTGTGAACGTGTTTTTCAGCTCTGGACAACTCTAGTTTTCTTGCCAGTACGGCAACCATAGTAGCAGTGCACGAAACACCCATTAGACCGGAGACTACACAGACCGCTCGACCACAATAAGTATTCGGCACCAGATCACCATAGCCAATGGCTAGGAAAGTAACCGCTATCAACCACATAGAATTTAATAGGTTTCCATGCTTTTGATCATGAAAACTATGGAAAAACATGTTAAAAAAGGCATTGTGAATTCTGGAACAAAGAACAAAAACAAAAATTTTAAAACGAAATAACTTTTTTTTTTCTGAGTCTAAAAGTTCTTCTGCAAAATGTATCAACTGGTACAAACTTTGTACCACCCAAATTAAGTCTCTTCAAAAACTCTGCAAGTCTGGGAAGCACTAAATGTATTAGGAAATTACTAAAATTAAATTGCCTAGTTATTGCAGAGACTTAATTTGGGTGGTACCAAGTTTGTATCAGTTGATACATTTTGCAGAACAATTTTTAGACTCAGAACAAAAAAGTTATTTCATTTTAAAATTTTTATTTTTGTTCTTTGTTCCAAAATTCACAATGACTTAAAAAAATTAATTCTTTATTTCACACAAAAAATACCTTTCGCAAGCTCTGAGGGTCCAACTCGCTATAATAAACAAGCTTAGTATGAACACTAGTAGCACTGTACCGGGACATATTGTCATTAAGGTCTTGAGAACAAATCGTGTGTTGAAATTAATCCGGTTCAAAGCACCAATACTGCGACTGGATGCATCGGTAAATAGTTTACTGTGCAGCAGCATAGATCTACAAATCAAGTATAATCTTAGAAACATTGGCAATGAAAGAACCAAATCAATAGGCACAATGGCCGGTCTTTCCTCGTGCGAATTGGCCGGCTTAGTGATCCATGTAAAACTAAAATTTCCAGGTATCGGATGAACAGAACACACTACCACTTCAACAATTATTTGTGTAATACGCTGCCATGTCATGGCAATACGCCAATCCTCAATACAATTATCAATTATAAAAAGCTTAAAAAAAGAGAAAAGAAAAATTTTTAAACAAAATTTTTATTTAAAATATTTTTTTACTTGAACTTCTAAGGCATGATAGAGTAAAATTAAAGATACCAATATTATGGTGGTACATGTAATCAAACTTTTGGTGATAATTGAATAAATGGAGCTTTTGTCATACAACCCGGACATGGACAATTCGGTTTCAATAACCATCAGAAAAATTCCTGTCATCGCAAATATAAGCGCATAGTCCGATATTTGACGACGTTTTTCAAAAAGCAACTTTCTCTTTCCCAATCTGTATCCAACACTGGACTTTTTTTCCCTTCTATTCGAACTCAAACTGGCGCTGCGAGTCGGCACATGAGGTGAATTGCACAGCGCCGAGTTCTCATTATCTGACTGTCCATTTGTTTTAGCTTGATAAACACTGCTCAGGTTACTTGGCGCATCGTGTATTTTGGTCGGAGTTAATTCATTATTTTTCTCAGTATAAACTGACCTGTACTGAGTATCAGCTTCATTCTTTTGCATTTGAGACTGATCTTCCTTGGTCGAGCTCTCAGCCGATTCTTGATTGATACTTTTGAACTTATTTAGCTTATTCTGAGAGGTCTTATTATGCCCAGTGGGATCTGATTTAAAAACAGTGGTAGTTGTGGTTGTGGTAGTGGTGGTGGATGGCAGCATGTTTGTTGACGAGCTGCTGGCCAAGTTAAGCGAGTTTGCGACCGAATTTTTGTGCGCTGATTCTCTTGAACTATCATTTTTCAACGGGTTTCTAAGTTGCTTGAATGGAACGGCCCCGTTGATTTTTATGGACTCGATGCCAATGTTGATGAACTTGTCGTTTGGCTTTTTGGTGGTTGTGGTCGTAGTGGTCGTAGTGGTAGAAGCAGGCAGTGTAGCGGACATAATTGTCGGGTTGGATGAGCCGATCGACTTCATCATTATGGAAATCGAAGGATTAATGGCAGAAAAGTCTGTGTTAAAGCTTCCAGAATTAAGGACAGTCTGTGCTCCCACTTGGTTAAGCATTACTGTAGCGGTGGGCGAAGTGGTGGTGTTCGAGGTCGTGGTTATTGAGGTTGGATTGTAAACGAGAGTAGCTGAATTACTTGGCACAATCAATGAAGGACTTGTGGAGGAGACCGGCGAGCTTGAGAAGGGAGAATAGTTTTGATTGACAAAAATGCGGCCAGATGGAGCTTGAGATGGTTTCGAGTCGAAATTGCTTGTTCCAAGTGAGTTCTGGGCTGACAAAATATTATTTTGTTTGAGTGGCAAGTACTTAAGGGAATTGTAACTGGTCGGGCAGCAATCGAGTACATCAGTGCTGTTAGTGTTATCCATTATTGCTCCGCAAATAGTAATAAAGCTAAACTCGTCTAAGAACTTTTCTAATTATCCTTTTATTTGACAATTTGGCTTCAGTGTTCAAAATTTAATGGACCCATTATAGTATGGTTTCAAGTTTTTTTTCTTTTAATCAATAAAACTTATTTATAAGAAATCTAAAGAAATTAAATAAATGTGAAATACAAATTCTAAGATAAATACTTTGGGCTTTATTGATAGCTTATTGGCACATTTTCTGGTAAATGTGATGAAAATTGAATGCCAAAAATCAAAAAACGTTCATAATTTTTATTCAAAATTTTTTTTTTCATTTAATATTTTACTATTCATGTTTTTCTTAAACAAGCAGACTAGCTTAGATATCAATGTAATTGTAAAATGTTAGATAAAAAAATAACTTTTTTTTCAATATGTTGTACCCACGCATGCACACATTTGAAGCATTATTTTTAAGATTTTTTTTTTATATTAAAAAAAATAGATATGATACAATTTTCTTTTAAAATTTTAATATTTTTTTGTTGCGTAAAATTTAAAAAAATAAGTTAAAAATTTTGATTTAAAAACAAAAAATAAAGATCTCTTTGATATACTTTGATTCTATTGACTCTTTCAAATGGCTTAAATTTCATTTGAAAGCAAATACTTACATAAATCCCAATTCGATGTGGGAGGGTGATGAAAATATTAAAAATAAAATAAGTTCTATTTTTGACAGAATGACAAATTTTAATGTTCTTTTGTGAATCTGAACTTCCTTCAGTATAAAGTAATAAAGAGTAAAAATACATTTAATTTAGCCATGACAAGTTTTCTAGTTAAATATAAAACAGCACCAAAAAGAAAGAGGATAAAGTATGGTAACTATTAAACCAAGAAATTTGATACGAAACAAGCGTGGTATTCATTGATCAGTCTCATAACTAATGGAAAAGAATGTTTCAATTTTGACCGTAAATATTTTTTGTTTAAAAGATCGATTTGATAAGTCTATTTTAATCTATATATAATTTACTTTTAAGTTATTTTACCATAAATCTTTAGATCTAAATCTAAACTTTTTGTGTATTTTCCGTAGAAAAGAACATTAAACATGACTTTTTTTACCTCAATTTTGATTTTTCACTTTAAAAATCTTTGTTCTTTTCCGTTTAAGTCTTTATCGATCTTATTTTCATGTTTCTTCTTTTTATGATAGCTTGAAAAAGTTACTTGATTGCCTTTGAAAAGTAGAGAATATTGATAATTTGTTCTTTTCTTTTTGATTAATAAGGAACTAATTTCTGAGCTTTGAAGAAAACATGTACAGCTATAGCGCATTTTTAGTATAAACGATCATTTGATTGTCTTTGAATCTCCCAGAGTCATGAATCCATTTAAACTGGTGAATAAAGTAAAACAATTAGTTAATTTTTAAGAGTTTATGAAAAACTTTAAATTCACTTTAATAAAATAAGCAACCATGTCTTACCTTTTCAAAGACTTTGTTATTATTAAAAAACAAAGAGAAATATTTTTGATCTGTTTTTGTAACAAATAACTTAAAATAATATTTTTTTCAATCAATCAACAACAAAAATTTAAATAAATTAAAATTTTGAACAAAATTTTCAATTGACCATTTTTTTTTTGCATACTAAGTTCAAAATAATTTAAAAAAAACAAACAAATGCTTGAATATAACAATTACTGATGAATCGATTATTTTTCATTCAAAAACTGATAAATATTTACAGAAATAAGTTTCTAAAAGGTTCCAACGCTATTACAAAATTCAGAAATCAATTAATAATCCAAATACATTGTTTGAAACAAAAGCTTAGCATAATTGAGTTAAAATCCAAATTTGTTGATAAGATTTAAATGAAAAATGAAAATAAATTTTTTAAAACATTATTTTATCAATGCTTTGAACATTTATAAAGATTTTTTAGAAAATAAGATAATATTCAATTATGTGAATGCATGACATATCCAAAACGCTTCGGATTAGATAACCCTAATCCGATTATCTTACTTAATTGGGTCCAAACTAGAATTTTTTTGCAACCAAAAAGCATTCTCTCATTGAATACTTCGATTAATAAAATTCAGACCAAAAAAAATTGGGCATATTTAATTAAAATCAAATTTTAATATTGAATAAAAATATAAATCATTAATGGCAAATTGATCCTTCAGTTTAAAAATGCAGATTAAAATTTAAATATTTGTTTTTACATATAGTTCTGTTTTGGAAAAAGCATGAATGTTATTTTTATTTAACTCAGAATCGATAATAATTTAAACAATGAAGTAAATCTATTCCTAAAATTTCTTAATCCCTGGGTAAAGTGTGATTAGAAACAAAATGTTAATTGTTTTATTTTATAAAAGCAAGAACCAATAATGCATCTGAGATACTTCTCTTGAAATTCTACTCAATCAAGCCATCAGTTTTATTTCTGCTCAATTTTACCAAATACTAATATTGATAAACTAATTTTTAATCTAAATCTCTATATGTTATTTTCACAGACTTTTATCTTTTAGTTCTTTAAAACTTATTGGTTTACAGCATATGAAGCTTGAAACAAAATACCTTACACAAAGTTTTTTCATTATTTTTTCATTATTATGAACTCGCCTAATTCGGCATCAAGCACTTTTCCTAATAGATTTTCTATTGCCCTAACATATGGTGAAAATCACTTGCCATTTCGCCCTCACATCATTCGCAAATTTTATCCACAGTGTGCAACAATAAAACTTTAAATAATTAGATAATTATTTTTAAATAATTTAAATAGATAAAGCTAGAAGAGCTTAAGCTTAAATGCCTGATGGTGCTTGATGCAAGCTTCCTTGAAATACAATTAGTCTGATTGAATGAGGGAGTTGGAAGGCATGTTTAGGAATTGGGTGAAAAAATGATATCTTTAGTTTAGACAGACAGCTAATGTTAACGAAAATAATATGGATTTTTTGTAGTTTATCATCAGGAGGCCTAATTACAAATTAACTAAAGGTGAAATGAATTTTTATTTTTTTTAGCAATTTCCATAATAGTTCGATTCGATTTTAAACTAAATTCGAAATTAAGTATTTTGTCTAAAAGAAGAAGCAATGGAATTACACATATCTCTAAATTGGTTTTGAGTTGCGAAAATATTTCCTTTAAATCTACTTAGCTTGATTAGGTTTTCACGAGTAATCAATTTTTGTTTTAAAATTATTTTAAAATAATTTCAAATTAACGGAAGCTAATAATAAATGAGATATTAAATAATAGTGTTCAGAATACTAAGTGTAATTCGAGATTTATTTAAAACAATCAATAACGAATTTTATTAAAAAAATTTATTTTAAATTAAATCTTGTTATTACCTGTAAAATTAGCTTTTTTGCTTTCTTCTAGCATATTGCCTGAGTATAGCAGCATTACCAAGCTTAATTAAATAAAATGACATCCAAGCTCCATCAAGCACAGCTTTCAAATTCGTTCAATAATAAACCCAAACGGATCTGAATTTCCGTAATATAAAATTTCATAAATTTATATAATTTCAGATTCAATTTAATTAAGTTTTTTGTTCATCACAGCATTAGTCCCTTGAGTTTGCTAACAATCAATCAAGTTGGAAAATAAATTCAATAAATGAAACTGGCGAAATTTCGATTTTAAAATCCATGTTTCATTCTGGTTCTGAATGATCAAATTACTTGATCAATCATAGGAACTTTTTTTTTTCAATACAATTTGCATGCACCTTCAAAAATAAAACTAAACAAATTTTTATTAAAAAAACTCCTCTAATATATTTTAGTGTCAGCTGATTAGTATTATTTTGTTTAAGAAAACGTTCCTAGCCATTATTTTTGTTTATTTTTCTTCTAATTTGGCAAAGCCTTTTTAGCATTCTTGTAATAGCGGGTCTCGAACAAATCTGATATTTTGATCACCTACTTGGCAAACTTTTATCTGACACGCTTTTAAGGGTACTCAATCAATCAGATCAATTTTTTTGTAAATCCTCAATTTAGGTCTATGCTCCTTTTGTTGTTAAATAATTCTTATTGTAATTCTCTGGTAACTGAAAAAAAATCGGAAATAGGCTCTTCATTGCGACCATTAACATAGAAATACAATATATTAAATTTTAAAAATTTACTTAAGATCAAATAAAAAAGATAAGATAAGATTTCTATGTCAATAGACAATTTTATCCAGGAACAATTAAAGCTGCAATAAAGATTACATTTGGTACGTCTTTTATGTTGAGGGAATAAAATTCAATAAATATGATTAGCATATTAAGTCAATTCAGAGAAAAGCTGGGAAACTGGTTTTTATACAGTCAAATTTCACCCTATAGAAACAATCATTAAACAAGAAGAATAATTTATAAAGCAAAAAATCAATCATTTTTGCAGATTGGTTCTTTGTGACTAAAGCAAAAAGTGAAAATCTGTTCGGAAATATATCGTTGAAACAAGAGCTTATTAGCATGCAATTCCGATAGGTATGCATTTTAGTTCAAATTTTTAAAATTGTAAAAATCCAAATTAGCTGATTCAGTTGGGCATAAATACGTCCTCAAATTTTTTGTCAACTAAATGTTTTGTTAAATTTAAAAAGGAAATTTAATTTTTGTTTTTAAATTTTAAAAAGCATCTGGCTGGGAAAAAAGACTTGTTTTGGAAGCGTTTTTACAAAAAATGCTTCAAATATGTTCTATCATTTTGAGATTAAAATAACTAGTAAAAAAAAAACTAATTATCTAATACTCAAATTTCTAGATTCAATAAATAAAATGATTATAATTGAAAAATTTTTGTTTCAAAACGTGATTTTCTTTTTTAACAGCTTAGAAAATTATTAAAATTATCCAAATTTAATTTTTATCATAAATTGTTAATAACTCTTTTAAACCTTAAAGCAGACAATGAATTCAAAATTCAACATTAAATTATATTATTTTAAAATAAAACCAAAAAAATATTTTAATTTTGGATCGGACAACTCCATATGTTTAAAAAAAAAATTTCCCTTCAATTTTCTTTTAATAAGTCTAGAAAAAATATTTAATTAATAATGGATAATATCGCTTTAATGCTTTTTCAAAGACTTTGTAAAAAACGGATTTAAGTAGCTTAAAAAAATACCAAACAAAAGCGTCTAAAGATTTTCCTAATGCATCTTTTGCTTCATATCTCTTTTAGATTATAAATATTGAACTGTAAATCCCTCTTCGATATTTTAGAAAAATTTTGAACTTTGAAATTTTTTGAAAAAAAAAATTTAAATGCCGAAAACAAATTCTAATTTTTATTAACAACTCATATTATTTTAAAATGATTCTTGATTTAAATGAATTTATATTGATTTTACGTGCTAAATCAATTTAAGGTACTTTATTATCTAAAATTATTTAGCGTAAATAATGAGACCGAAATCTAAAAAGGAGATTACATTATTTCCTCTTTTGATAAATCTAAGCTTATAAAAAATGATAAATACCTTTCATTCATAAATTATATAAATCAAATCAGTTAATCGGTCATCAATGGCTTTTTAAATTTTTTTAAATTATTTTAACTGCTATTTGATACAGAAATCAATTTGAATTATTTTCAATTTTAAGGTTAGCAGATCAGTGTTCTTGTCATGTAATTGCTTATTAAAACGTTATTTATTCAAAATTTTAGATTAAAGTATATTTCTTAAAGAATAAAAAATGATCCAAAAAGCTTTGAACAAAAATTATCAATTACTAAATTTTTACAATTGTTTACAAAGTTATTGATTTATTTGGATTTTGATGCGTACTAGAAAAATTGATGCGCTTGCTGAATTATCTGGTTGTTACAATTTGGTAAACCACTTAAAATAATTTTTTTCTCAAAATTTAAATAGATTTTCATGGAAAGTTTTATGAGACAGAAAAACAGTTCTTTCCTTAAAAATTTATTTCTACAGAAAAAAACTTTGTTTTATTTTCAAATGAATATATGTATAAACAAAGATTGTTCCAAAGTATATTTTATGACCTTAAACTAATTTTACTTGAGTAATGTTCATTTTAAGTGTTCAATATGTGTAATTCAAATATTTTAGATGTTCTTGTAGTTTAGAAAACAGCACGTGTTAGCATTTTATGGCACCGTGCAAAGTTATTAATATTCTATTTCATGAAAATGATAGAGAATTTATTCAAGTGAAAAAGGAAGTAGACTCGCAAATCAATTAAAAGACATTGAATATAAATTAATAATAAAATAATGCAATTAGTCCCTTTAAAAGGGGAGACGATAATCTCCTTATCCAGTACTTTTTGAACAATCACTCCGATCTTACAAAGAGGTAACTTCATCGAGTTAAGCTTCTACACCCCAATTATATTGAATAAGAATTAATGTAAAATAATATAAATAAAAAAAATTTAAATGAGAATTTTTTTATTCAACGCGATTAATTCAATTTAGAAAAAAAATTTATTTTAATTTAAATTTTTTTTTTATACAAAAAAAATGTGTTAGCTTTTGTTTTTTTATTATTAAGACTTACTTAACTTTTTAGAAAAAAAATACATTTAATTTTTGCTATATGAGTTAAATGTTATTTCAATGTAAAAACTACATGAATCAGAAAATTTTATGTCAGCATTTTGGTTAATACTTAAGTATATAAGAAAAGATTTGAAAAGAAAAATGTTAAGCTTAAAAATTTTTTTAAAATAAAATGAATTCTTTGTTTTCGTTATTATTAAACAAGATTTTTAATGCGTAAATTTATTAAAATGGAATTTTCCGTTTTACAAGTGCTAAGATTAATTAGAAAATTCATTTAATTACAAAAATTTAAGTTTATAATTTAAATTTATATTTGCAAAAATAGTTGCCAAATTAAAAAAAAACTTTAAAGATCTGAAATATTTTGCTTTATTTTCCATTATTTGTAAATTTTTAATTAACATCTTATTTTTAGTAAAATATTGATAATTAAATTTTAAATGATCAAAAACTTTCTTCCTAAAATTTAAAAATAAATTTAAGTAAAACTATATATATTTATGCTTAGCTGCTGTATAGCTTTTAGAGCCTAAGATTAAAGATTTTTAATAAAATTTCCTAAATATTCATAATTTTTTTTATTGCTTTCTAGATTACTAGTCCTCACTTTAATTAAGAGCTTTGATTCCGGATTCAATCATTCTTTTCTTTTAGAATTATGAGTTCTTAAATAATCTTAAATAAAATTGACTGATCTCTAAAATTAATAAGTTTATCAACAACTTCCGACTCTTTGTATTTTCATTTTCCTGTATTAGCTATTTCAGGATATTCTAATAAATTCTATTTTTAAAAGGTTTTATTTTAAATTCTTTATAGAAAAATGACTTCAAAGATGAGATTCTTTGAATAAATTTATCATATATTTAATAAATAAAATCATAACTTAAGTAATATTCAATTTAAAATTTAACTTAAAAATTTTATTTATGCAAAATTTTATTTAAAAAAATTCTTCGATAATTTTATTTCTAGCAAGATATCATTAAATTTCCTGATACTTAATTACTTTATTAAAAGAAAATTTTAATTTAATAATATTATTTTTTCCATAAAACTGACAAAAGACGTCAAACTAATCATGATATAATTGAGATTAAATTGACATAAAATTCGTTTATTATTTTTTAAAAAATGGGTATTCCAGAGATTTTTGAAGGTTAAATACATTTAATCTCGAAATCTACTTCAAAATTATAGTTAATGTAATAGCGAGTTCAAGTCCAAGAATAAATAAAAAACATATATTTTATTATTTTTAAATACTATTCACTTGATAATAATAACTTTATTTAAACTCAATGTAAGCATCATGGGAAAACTCTTCTATATAGGAACAATCATTTTTAGACATGCTTCTTAACCTTTATTCAAAAATAATTCTAATGAATAAATTTAATAACAATCAAAAAATTCATATTGTGTTTTTTTTTGACAAAAATATATTTATTAACTTTTTTTCATGTCAAGATTACGCAACCAAAGATATTTTAATTAGAGAAGCCTTACAAAATGTAATCGACACATTCGTTTTTTAATTATGTTTTTGACATGATAATATCAGAAATTAAATACTTTAAATTTCATCCTAAATTTTTTAGGTTTTTTTACTTTTATTTATATAATTATTTATTTATATTTTGTTTAAGTTCGCCCCCATTCCCCAAAATGTTTTTTTATTGAAGAATGTAGCACCTTCTCTAACCGAATATTTAATTTAAGTTTAAAATTTGATATAGCATTGAGCGCCATGTGTTAAGAATCTGTAAAGATGAAGCATATTCCTAAGATTTAAAAAGAGATTCCAGGGGGAAATTGTTTTCAAGAGAATACAGTTTTATGAATGAATATATTGTTCAAAGTCAGGTGTAAAGCAAAATGATTCTCGAATGACGTAAATCTGAAAACTTAAAAATAAAGTTAAATAATTCTTAAGCTAATAAATTATTAGCTTTTTGATTGACATGATTTTACTAGTTAATAATTTTCTACAATATTTGATTTTATGTAGAAATCTATAAGCATAATCTATTTTCTAATTACTTGAGATAATCATAGACTGTTCTTAGTAAAGTAGAAAAATGTTTCTATAATTAAATATGCTTAGTGTTAAAACAAATCGATAAATGATAATCATCTAGCTCAGGGATTTACTTTTTTGAATAAAAAAAAAATTATTAAAAATTTAATTAACTCTTTAAAAATGTTCCCTTAATCACTGAGAGGTATATCGTTTTTGAACAAGCTGGGAAGTAATGGATAAAAGGATAAAAAGATGTTGATTGAAATATTAAAGATAAAAATGGAATAGAGAAGGTGAAGTTAATTACTTCAAATCAGAGAATTGTCTCAGTATTTTCAGTGATTTTTGAGCTGCAGTGAGTACAAGCCACGAATTGTGGACGAAAATAGTGAATAAATAAAATAAATTAACAGAACTATTGCTAAAATCAAAATACGACCTAAATTTTCAATAAATGTTCCGGTGTCCTGCAAGATTAAACGTTGTCTTAAATAATTACTACTAAAACTCAATTAAAAAATTTGCACATAACGTGTTTAAATAAAATTCTTTAGGGAATATTTTTATACATAATAATGATATAATAAATTTTCTTATCATAAATTCTTTATTTAATGTGACCCACCAGTAACATCAGATAAGATATTGCATGACACTTTAATCTAAAAAATGTTCTCATACAAAAATATTTCTAAAATTTAGTCTTCAATTCAAAACTAATTTAAATGAAAAATTCAAATTTTGACGTTGTCTTTTAGTAGATTTTTCATTATTATTGTATATGTTCTATGATTAAATTAAAAATTTTTCGATAAAAATATAAACAACTTTCATTAAAAGCTAGAAAAAAAACTAATAAATCATATAAGTTTGATTTTTAATTACGTGATATTATTTTAATCAAATCTTAAATTGTTTGGTTTGGATCTTTTTTTGCCCAAGCTATTTATTCGTTGTTGTTTTCGAATGATTTGTATTAGGGAATTCTAATTAATGAACATTGACTAGCTATGATAAAGTGACTCGCTTATCTCACATTAAGTAAAAAAAAACATTCCTTCAAAACAAAATAGCAAAAGATTCTAGAGTTAATTATATAATGAAAAACTTAATTAGAAAATAATTAAAAATTTAAATTTTATCTGTCAGCTTTTTCGATTTCTTTTTATTTTCAGGTTAAATTATTGATTTATTTAAAAGAGATGATTTTATCTAATTAACTGTATATCATACTTATAATAATTTTTAAATGCTAATTTAGAAAAAAATTATTGCTTGATTTTAAATTGAAATTTAAATATTAAATTTTTATTAATAAAAAAATAATTTAATATCAGATATATTGAGTTTAAGCAAGATAAACAAACTTTATTAATAAAAACGCTCTAATGTGAAAAGCATATAAGTATTTTTAAAAATAAATTTTACCTCTAGGCTGCTCTTAACACAGTAAAAATTACTTCTTTATTTTGATCGATCGATTGTCTATTTTATGATTAATATTAGATTTTTTTAAAGAAGAATAATTTAAATTTAGCAATTATATAAATCGATTTTATTATCGAAAAAAAAAATTTAATGAATATACTAATGTTTTTTCAAATCTTTTAAATTTATGTCATGAACGGGTTTATTTTATTGAATTATTCTAAAATCGAGGAAAAAAGTTGTGCATTCTTGATCTAAAAATTTTATCTTTTATTTTCACATCCTTGAGAAAAATAAAGAAATCTAATTCATTAAAGCAAATAAATCAGCCTGATATGAAGGTTATCTGTGAAAATAATGCTGAGTTGGCTAAAAATGTTCGATTTCTTATCGTTGAAAAAAATACTGCTTAGATTCATCAAAAAGCATCCATTCTTCAAATTTACAGAGACTGCATTTAATTTAAAATTTGAACATTTACAAAAAATTCTTTAATTAAATTTGAATTGTTTTTATGCAAAATAAAAATTGCCTTAATTGCTTAGTAACACCGAAGGTGCATTGACGAGATTTTCCGTGTAAATAAATTGATCTTTGCCAAAGATTCCATTAACGTAAAAGCCTGAATCTTGAAGCATTTTTTCACTAAAAACATCTCAACGTAATTAACAACTTATTACTTTAAATAATTTCAGGAATTACGCATGTCATTAATTTGAAAAGATCTACCTAAAAAATGACACGTTCAAAAACATTAATTTGCATGAACTTTAAATTTTTATTAAAAAATTCAATATTATATAGGCTTCTTGTTTTTTATTTCTATTTTTTCGTGCTACGAGCTTACTCCCGCACTTTATTGTCAATCAATAAAAAAATGAGCTTTATATTTAAAACGTAATTAGTTTTTAATAATGTTTATCTATCTTAGCATTTCCTTATTGTACATTTAATTCAGATAAGTTAAAAACATGATCTAATTTTTAAGTGGATTTCAACAACCCTAAAATCAGAAGTAAATAATTTGTTTTTTTAATTGATAAAGTAAGTTTGAAAACTGAAAATAACCAAAAAACTAAAATCAAATAGCAAATCATAAAATATGCTAGGAATATCAGCTAATTCAATCACAAAAATCAAATAGAAAAATTCATAGGAAAAAAAAACGAAAGAAAACAGCATATTTATTACATTTTTTATTTTAGCTCTATTTGCTTGCTTTTTATTTCCTTGATTGCAATGACTAAAGAAAACCTTCAAAATTGTTAAAAAAAATTACAAATTTAATTTTTCAATGCAATAAATTTTCTATTTTTAAAAATCTAAAAATTCTGTGATATTAAAGCTTATCGTCTGAAGATGACGTAAGCCAGCAAAATACCAAAGCACCTTAAATTTTGCCTAGAAATTTTTAAATCAAACATTGACAAATATCAAACGTTACTTTGAAAGTAAACAATTTCTTTTAATAAATTAAAAGTAAACGCTCTCAATAATTGATTAGAATGCTATTTTACGACATAGACCTTTTTATCAAGTGTGTATTTTGAAATAATAGTTTATCAAGGATTGTATCTATCTTTTGATGATAGAAAATTTTATTAAATAAACTCAAAGATAAGTTTGTTAATGCCGAATTGTTTGATTTAAATCACCTTCGGGTTTTCTACAAATGATTTAAAAAATAAGTTAAGAGCGTAAGCTTTATGCACTTAACTAAACCTAACTAAGCATCAAGTCCGACTTAATTTTCGGAATAATTAAAATCATAATTAGAATTAGAAAATTTTGATATTAAGAAGATTTTAACTCATGCGTTTGAAATAAGCTTGATATGTTTCAAATAAAATTTAAATCGATCAGATCAGACATTGATTCAATTTAAATTAAACTGAGACTCTGGGAAATAATCAAATTTAAAAAATGAATATGAATAAATGAATGACTTTTTTCAAAACTAAAACGAAAAAAAAATCTGACAAAATAAAATCGACGGATTTAATTAGAAATTTATTTTAAGAAAATGTTAAAATTCATTATTACATTATCAATTATGATTTTAAATTAAATTAGAAATTTTAATTCAAGCCTTAATCTAATTAAGCTCTGCATGAATTTATGAAAAAATTAACCCTAATAAAGTGATTCAAGTTGATTAATCTTTAAACTTCATATCAGTGCCATTTGAATAAGCAAAGAAGTCATTAGATCGGAGTATCTAAAAAATTTAAAAGTAGAAAAATGACTGTTTTTTAATCAATCTTTAGCGTTTAAATATTATTGATTAATAAAAAAGGTAATTAATGATAATTAATGAAAAGATAATTATATCCAAGTGTCTATAAATCCTAAATAGTTTTATAATCTATTTAATTCTTTATTAAAAAATTTAATTAATTGTTCTAATCATAAAAAAATAAAGAACTTTGATCTGACTATAACCAATACTAGATTAGATTTTTATAGTTGATGTTACGTCATTTGCTTATAATTCATCTCGAAGCTTTAGATTCAATTTTAGCTGCAAATATTTTTTCGGAAAAATTGATTTTATACTAAAGTATATAATTTTGAACTGCTTAAATTGTTTAATCCGAAAAAGATATTTTAGCGGCTTTTGATTTTATTAAAATTATAAGCAAATAATTTTAATGGCTAATAAAGAAAATAAATTTTTAAAAGAAAATTAAATCAATATTTGTTCGGAAAAATTTACTTAAGTCTCATGAATCATCAAATTTTTAAAGACATATAGCATGCACAGCGAAACAGAAGACATAATTAAACACATCATGCTAAAAATTTTTTAAAAAAAATTTAAAATAAATCAAACTAAAATTAAATTTTTAATTGTTATTATTATAGACATTTCATCTTTTGTTTTAATAAATGAATTTTTTTATGTTGATAAACAAATTGTTTACCTTAAATTATAAATAAATACTTTACAAAAAATTATGATAATCTATACAAAAGTATTCAACTAACCATATGAATAAAAATTCAATTAATTCATTGAAATTTTTTTACGTTTTACTTGAATAAAAAATTCTATGTTGACTCATTTCGTGAATTATTTTGATAGAAACTAGTTAACCTATATAGACTAGTATTAATCCATTAAATAATAATTTTGTTGGATAAGAGTAAGTTTTTTACTAAAGAAAAAATTACTTTTTAATAATTGAGAATTAAAGGTTTTGTTTGACCAAGTTAAATCGATGCCTAAACAAGCAGCTACAACTAGTGGTAATGCTTCTCGTGGTCTAAGAATCCGGTATAGGCGGCACAAGGAAACATCTGAAATAAGTCCATTAGTAAAATATCTCTTATTCGGATCCAATGTTATTCTTTGGGTAAAAAAAATTAAAATCATTAAAAAAAATTAGAAAATTTTTCTATAAAGCTTTTTGGTTTTTTTTTGTTCGGCGTTGGAGTCTATGCATGGATAGAAAAAGATACATTTACTCGGTTGAGTAACCTATCTGTGATTGTATTTGATCCAGCTTTTATATTCCTTGTGGTCGGCTCGTTTGTATTTGTTATCGGCTTTAGTGGATGCGTGGGTGCATTGAGAGAAAATACTAATTTGCTTTTGGCCGTAAGTGCTTCTAATTTACCTTGGCTAAAATTAGAAAAATAAACTTTTTTTAGTTCAGCTTTGCTTTAGGAATCATATTTTTTGCCGAGCTTGCCCTCGGCATCCTAATTTTTATGTACAAAGAAAAAGTCAAAGACGAGGTTAAGCAAAATTTGGTATCTATGATAACCAATTATAGAGAAGATGAAGATTTACAAGATTTGATAGATTGGATTCAGCGAGATTGGCTCAAGTGCTGTGGTGTTGCAATACCAGATGACTGGGATCAAAATCAGTACTTTATGTGTAAGATCTTAGACCCGTGGATTGAATCGTGTGGAGTACCACCCAGTTGCTGCTATCCGGAATATACCCATAATCGTCAGTGCGGATATGGTGCTAGAAATAAATCTCTAATTGCCAATGATGTCGCCATTAACAAGATTTATCAGGATGGATGCTTGAAAAAAGGGGAAGAATGGTTCAAGGCTCACATTTTAACTGTATCTATTGTGGTTGTTTGCTTCGCTGTACTTCAAGTAAATTAATCAAATAAAAAAAAAAATTTTTAATATATTTTTTTCATCCAGATACTTGGTATCTGTACAGCTCAAAGTCTTCGAAGTGATATCAATACTCAAAAATCACGATGGTACCGAGATCATCCTAGATATAGATAATTTAAACAATTATCTTTCTAGAACAATACATTTAGAATATTTTTATTATTAAATTTTATTAACGTAGAACCAATTTGACTTGTGTTTAAGAACAAAATTTTAACTAAATTCAAATTTTAAAAAAGCTCAGAATTTTCAAAATTTTTTGGCTCAATTTTTGTAATTTTTTTCAATAAAATAATCGTTTTTTATTTTTTTGTTCTATTTAAAAAAAAAAATAAAACTCCATCATTTATTTCAATTAAAAGAAGTTTAATCATAATTTTCTAAACTAATCGATTATCATTTTTGCAACCATGGCAACAATTTTTAAAGTTCAAGGTGAAAAAAAGCTTATTTTTCCAATAAAAATATTTGAATTTTTCTGAATAAATTTATTCTAATTTTAAATATTAAAAAAATGTCCGAAAACGATCCAGTTCTTACTGTAAGTTATCAATTGATTTTGTAACATTTTTATACATTTTTTTCCCAAGTGTCAAATTTTGTATTACATTCGAGAGGGTTACTATAATACAGCCGTAAAAGCAATTAGTATTGCTCTTAGAAGCTACATCAATGACAATGTTCTGAAATATTATTATTCAATAGCTCTAATGCTACAGGATAGAAATTATGAGGCAGTAAAAGAACTTGAGTCATTGAAGAGCCGTGAATATATAGCTTTGGGTTCAATGATTGCATTGGTCTATGCTCATAAAAAGTTCCAGTCTCAGGACAGAGAGGCAATTGCGGAACTAGATGCAAAAATAAAAGAATCTCGCCGAAAAGCAGATGAAAAATCACTGTACTATGCTGGATATTTTTGGTACTGTGTTAATCGGCCAGATAAGGCAAAGGAATATATTGACCGTGGCCTTAAACAAAATGATTCATTTTGTGAAGTAATTTTTTATTGAATAAAATATTTTTTAAAATTTTTATTAATCAATTTAATTCTAGAATTTGTGTGTACGTGGATGGATCGAAATTTTGACCGATCCAAAAAAGGCTCTCATTTACTTTGAAAAATCTTTGAGCGTTGACTCGAAATTTTTTGACGCAATGCTTGGCATGTCCAAAGGCAAAGAGCTATTGAATCAATTTTCACAAGCTTTGGACTGTGTTAACCGAATTCTGGTAAACAATCCGAATTTAGTGGGAATTGTGGTGGAAAAAATGAAGCTTCAATTGTGCTCTCAGGACTGGGATCAGTGCAATGAAGTGTCTCTTAGGGCTCTTTCGTTGGACAACGAATGTCTAGAGGCGTTTAGATATCAAATATTGGAACTTTTATGTCGAGATGGCAGATATTCAGATGCAGCAGATGGAATAGATAATCTTTTGAGAAAAATAGAAAAAAATGAGCCTAGCAGCCATGGATTGTACTATGATTACTCGAAAGTATTTGCCAGAGTGGTAAGTTTTTGCTTTGATTCATTCACGATTATTTTTGGAAATTTTTTTTAAGTGCGGTCGAAGTGGAATAGTTCTTAGAGAAACTGAGAAATATCTTGAAAAAGCAATACAACTGGACAACGAAAATATGGCTTATCTTATCGAATTGGGA
Organism: Brachionus plicatilis; assembly: GCA_010279815.1. Taxonomy (NCBI): domain Eukaryota; kingdom Metazoa; phylum Rotifera; class Eurotatoria; order Ploima; family Brachionidae; genus Brachionus; species Brachionus plicatilis. The sequence goes on along the minus strand of QEOQ01000460.1, from coordinate 966,549 downwards.
GCACAAAAAACAGCTCAAGAAAAATTCAAAGATGCGATTAAGTGCTTTAATGCAGTGTTAAAAAAAGACGAATCAAATATACCGGCTTTGCTTGGTAAGTTAAGATGCCAAATGTGTGAGGAAAATTTAGGAGATGTGGGACAACAGTTGGAATTCTTGGGAGAAACAATGGAAAATATAAACACATTTCCGGAATATCCTTATTTAAAGGCTATTTATAATAAAAAGAGAAATAATATTGAAAAAAATGTAAAACTAATAGACGAGTCCATTACAACTCATTTTAAAGCATTAAAAGTAAATATTTTAAAAAGTTGATTGATCAATTTTTGTTTTAATTTTTTTATTAGGGTTTACCTTTAGGAAAAAGCTATTTTTACAATTTGAACCCAGATTTTGTCCTCGAATTGGTCAAAGAATACATGGCGTTTGCTCCATCAAGCGTAAGTTTCAAAAATACAATACTTTTTTTCCTTTCTGAATGAAAATAAAAAAATTTGATTTTAATGCTGAACAATTTTAGTTGTTAAAAAAATATTTTTTTTACTAGTATTAATTTTAACTATAATATTAATATACTTCAATTAGTCGAAAATTAATTTTAATCGATATATTCCTTTCAAGTTTAATCTCAAAGTTAATCAACAAGCTGTCCATGTTATGAGACCGATTAACACTTCATTTATTTAATTTAGATAAAATTATTTTTCAAATTTAAAAATTAAAATTAATTTAGTTAATTAAAAAAAATATTCATATTCATATATTCCTTTAGGATTGTTTTTCTATTAAATCCCTGCTATAAATGATTTTTACCATTAATCGAAATAAACGAATCTGGAATTAGCATACTGCTTATCCCAATTTACCCACGGTCTTGAAAAGCTATCCCTTAACTGTAGGACAAAACCCTCTCTTAATCTCCTACAAAACAACCTAAGCAGACAAATGCTTAACCTTCGATCAACATGTCACATGTCCAGAGTGCTCAAAGTATTGAAGATATTTAACTTTGAAGGGTATCTTCTCATAGCTTTCTTTCATAAACTCAATAAGATTTAACCATCTTTCATCTCTTGTCTTTCATTCGATGTGCAAGGAAGCAACTTCAAATAATTTATTTTCAACTGATCTTGCTCTTTTCCTCAATTTTTTTAACTTAAACTTTTCAACAATCATAAATAATTCTTCAAAACTCAAAATTCGACTCAAAGAAATGCTAAAATCAGATGATGGGATATGTGACTCAATAAGACTTTGCCTGTGTAACTTGAAGTCTAAGCACTTTAGAAATATTTTAAAATGAACTATTAAAGAAAAGATGAGACTTTTAACTTTGGTCCATACTCCTTTATTATTTATTTTTTTTTTCTTAAAATTAAAATTTTTCTTTTTTACATTTACTTTTCCACAATGGAGGTTAATTAAATTAAATCAATAAATAAATAAATAATAAAAATTGATAGTCTTCGTATGAATTTAATGAAAAGGAACAAATTTCTCAGGAATGTAAAATATAATAAAAATACTATTGCTCATTTATTTTCTAATAGATTTTATCTAATTTTTTCATAATTTTCTTGGACATAAACTATTTATAAATATTACAGTGGTGATATTATATCCTGTTTGACACGGAGAATAAACTAAATTTTACGATAATTTGCGTACAATACTAAAAGTGAATTAAAGAAAATTTTAAAAAATGATCGTACTTTTTCACTTTTATTAGTAAAAATAATTGTTTAAAACACAAAAAAAAAAGTTTAAATTTTTTAATTTTTTGAGAAAATAAATTTTTGGGGAAGAAATGTAAATTTTGGTTATAAGTGATTTTTTACAAACAAAAATATTTATAATCTAAATTTTTGATATTTTTAAAATATTGAACAATCTTTATATCAACTGACAAATTAAATTTTAAAAATGAGTTTTAAAGCTAAATTAAAATGATATTTGATTTTTAAACTTTTGTTTTAATCATTAGCTCCAAAACTCATCTTACTATATTTTCGTAAATTCTACGAAATCAATTTAATAAAAGTTGCAAAAAATCGGGGTTGTGAAGTTGGTTTCAATTCGGTCATGTCAATTCAGAAAAACTTGAATAACTTTTTTACTAAAAGAGATAATTTAGTTCTAAAAAATGCTCAATTATAAGCAAATTTGCTTAATTCAGTAAAATAAGTCTGCAAAATACTCTGCAATTTTATGCATTTTGCACGCCATTAAAAAGTATTCAAATCAATTGTGCACTTACTTTGCAGAGTTTTTGCAGACATATATTTTCAGATTAAGCAAAGTTGCTTAAACATTAAGCATTTTACAGGACTAAATTATTACTTATAGGAAAAAAGTTATTTAAATTTTTCTGAATTGAAACGATCGAATTGAAATGAACTTCACAGCCCCCTAAAAATCGACTTATTCGTCTATCTGTTGTTTTTTATTTTTTAATTAAGTAAAATCTTTATATTTAAAACTCAAATGTGTGAAAAACAGTAAAATTTACATATATACTTACGATAACTAACTTTAGTATTTAAATACAGTGTTCTTAGAATTGTCTTAATATATATTCATAGAAAAAAATTAATATAAAAAACATCATAAAAAGATATCAAAATAACATTAATAAGAAAAAGAATATCCAAACTAAATGAATCTTAATATTTTAAATTTAAAAAAAAAATCAAATATTTAAAAAAAATATGATTTTGATTATCAGTAAAGCAAAAAATTGGATTGTTGTAAATTCTATTAAAAAAATAATAATTTTTCAAATTAAATAATCTACAATAATAAAAAGAAACCGAGAAAATACAAATTAAATTTTAGAGTTCCTTTTTAAAATTAAGTATATTTTGAAGGTATCTTTTTTCATTTTTGGGTACTTTTTTTCTAAAAAATTAATATCCTAGAACCAAACAGACCCCAGAATTGAATTTTTTGTAATCAAATCAACTATGAATCATATTTTTTTAAAAGTTTTTTTTATGTTCATTTTTCAAATAAAATAAAACAATGCAAATTCGATTTTTCGTTTATTTATATTTATCAAAAAAAAATAAAAATCCTGAGAAAAAAAATAGACCCTGGATTTGAATTTTGAGCCTCAATTTACTTAAAAACATGTTAATAAGCCTGTTTAATTTCATTTAAAAAGACCAATGATAAAGCATAATAGCCTAATAGGCCGTCCTATATCCATGTATATTTTTGGATATTTGGGGGCAAATAATTAACTAAAATTCCACTTTTTTTTTAAATTTAAATTTTTAATTTTCTGGCAGTGAAGCAACGTGTAAAACCTTGTTATGTTTAATTTACAAAATTAATAAGATAATATAAGTTATGCAAATTAAGAAAAAAAAAATTTTTTAAGTAATTTTAGTTATGAAAAAATAAATCCCCCCAAAAAATTGTAAAATTTGATTAAATTATCCAGTGAACTAATTTATCTATTACAAAGTTAGTAAAAAAACTCAATATTTATTAAAGCTTTATCAGGACAGTTTTCGACTGAGATTTAAAAATAAATATGAATAAAATATTTTAAACAAATTATTAAAAAAAATCAAAATTCAAAAATTTATGATTATAAAAAGTAAAATTTTTCCATTTATCAAATTAAATAATATTTAATTGATAGCCGCTGGAAGACGGACAACCTGTTAATTCTATATTAAAAAAATGTGGTGCAATTTTGGAACCATTGACAAAAGCAGTTCCAGGCTTGATCCATGGTATTTACTTTTTGGCAAAAGTTAAATATATCTCGGGCGATGTCGATCCAGCAAAAGTAAATCTACAGCGTATTTTAGACAAAGATCCTTCTTATTCAGATGCCCACATCCTAATGGCTCAAGTAGGCTCACTACCTTCATCACCTTCATCAATTTTTTCTAATAAATTTTTTTCTCTCTCAGATTCATCTAAGAAATAATGATTTTAAAGCAGCAAATCAATCGTTAGAATACGGTTTAAGTTACAACTTTTCCATTAAAAATCACCCAACATACCATCTGATAAAAGCTCGAATTTACAAACAACAAGGAAATAATCAAGATGCTTTGAAAACTCTTGTTTTAGCTATGCAATTACCCGGAGTGAAGAACCAGTCCAAAAATGCAAACGAAATATCAATCCAAGATAGAGCTTCGGTTTATCTCGAACTTTCCGAAATGTACCTATTAAATAAACTTCAAGTTTGTTTTACTTTTTTTACTTTTTAACTGAATTCTTTAAAATTTTTCAAAGCATGAAGCAACAAAGATAATTCAGGATGCAATTAATGAATTCAAGGGAACAAGTGAAGAAACTAGGATTTCGGTAGCCAATGTTGACTTGTTACTAAATCGCGGAGATGTAGACAATGCATTGGCAATTTTAAAAAAAATTGAGCCATCGCAACCTTACTATGTAGAGGCAAGAGAAAAAATGGCCAAGATATATCTAAATAATCGAAAGGACAAACGCCTTTATATTGCCACATACAAGTAAAAAAAATAGATATTTAGGGAACATTAAAAAATAATTATCTAAAAGGGAATTGGCAGAAAAATTTCAGAACCCTAGTACTTTTATTTTGTTGGGTGATGCTTACATGGATGTAGTAGAGCCGGAAAAAGCAGTCGAAGTTTATGAAACAGCATTGGTAAAAAATCCAAAAGATGCGGGTTTGGCCAGAAAAATCGGTCAAGCATTGATAAAATCACATCAGTATACCAAAGCTATTAGCTATTATACTGCAGCGTTGAAATCCGGACATCAAAATTTACTTCGTTTTGATCTTGCAGAACTTTTTAATAAACTGAATCAATTAGATAACGCTGAAAAAGTTATATCAGAAGCTCTAGCTGAAATTAGTAATTTTTTATTTTCCTCTATGAAGAAGATTTTAATTTTTTATTTAGACGCTGATCCGGAATATCTCACTATGGTTTCTAAATGCTATCTTCTAGCATATGAGATAAATTTAAAACGAAATCGCACAGATTTGCTGCTTACTTCTCTAGATAAATCAAAAGAGTTTCAACTAAAAGCGATTAAGAGAGCTCAAGTTGAAAATCCAGACATAGTTGACGAGTTGAAAAAAAATTTAGTCAGGTAAATAGGCTATTCTGAATTATAATAGTTTATGGTTAAAAATAATTTTTTGTTTTTAAAATTTATTAAAACACAGAGATTTAATAGAAGTTATTTGAGTGAAAAAAATTGATTAAAATTAAGTAAAAAATATTTATTTCTCAAAAAAGAATGAAAATGTCTTGAAGGAAATTGGCAGATTAAATTAAAGAAATGCTTTATCACGTTAATTTTTATAAAAAATTTATTTCTTGAAAAAATTCTTCATTTTTTTAATCTTTTTATCTTTCTCTATGATTTATAATTTTAATTTACGTAAATAAGCGTAAAATTTGCAGAATATAAAAAAAAAAGATAAAATGATTTATTATTATTTAAATTCAATTTAAACGGATATGGTTTTGTGAAATTAGGAACAGAAGAACAGAATAAGATGATAAAAAAACTAAAGTTTAAAATAAGTTTTGGTGCAACATTCATAGCTTCATTATTTACCAAATTCTGATATAACTGAACAAGCAAAAATTAAATTTCATTCTATTCCAAAGTAGAGCTTTTTGCAGAAATTTTGTGCATCACTAGCAGAATTTGAAAGTTAATACAAATTAGAATGTTGAATTCACAGAACTAATTTTGAACTTAAAAAAAATTTTTCAAATTTTTTATCTTTTTGTTGCGTTCTTTTGTATTCGTTGCACCATAAATCTCATCTTTTTAAAAATGAATTTTTCATCCTCCCAATACTTTTACCCTATTTGTTTGACCCTCAGCTTTCATTCTAATGTGAAATACTCATTGGCCAAATATTTGTCCAAAATAATAAGAAGAGTCCCCTGGTGGACGGTTCTGGCAGATTTTGATGAAATAGGTTTCTGTTACCTGTTTTGACCTTACCATGGTAATGAAGGGCGCTAAAAAATAATATAAATAATAATAATATAATCCACTTAGTTTTAGTTCATTCCGATTATATATCCAGTTAATACGGCGGAAAAACCACGTTTTTTCATATGATTGTCTTAAAACGGATATAAGTTGGCAGGTGATATCTAAAGGGCCCAAACAGACAACTAATTCTGATAGAAGAAGAAATTTAGAATATTTTGATCTTTTTCGATTTTTTAATTAAAGTTTTTTTGCGCAATAAAATTTAACTGAACGAAGGAAAAAAATTTTGTTTAGAATTTTTCTCAAAAAAATGAAGAATTTTAATTTTTATATAATTTAGCGCTTTATTAGATCACGCAATGGTATTTTCCTATAGCTTAAAACTTATTATTTCGCTTTAAAAAGTGCATTCATTATTGTTTTGTAATTATTAGCTCAAACGCATCCTGCTTTCAAAAAAAGATCCAAATTAGAAATTCTTTTTTATGCTTTCAATAAAAATTATGGAATGGATATAGATCTTCATTTTCTTCCCAAATTTCACACTCAATCAAATCCAATTGAACAGTTTAAGGCTCATTTAAAATATAACTTTAAAATTAACAAACATACGGACAAGAAAAATTTTAAATACAAAAAAATCAAGAATTTGGTGTTTAAAATTTGAGCATTGTTTGTATATTTTTTACAATTATCAATTTAATTGAAATTCTATTATTTTATATTTATTTTATTTTTTTTTTAAATTATTTGTTATTTTAAAGAACTTTCAAATTTAATATAACTAAGTTTACGTCTTAAATAAGTGAATTAATATTTTTCCTAGATAACAATTAGCAATTATTAAAAAAATAAAAAAATTCATTTAAATTAAATAAAAGAGTCCAAAAGAAATTTTTTGAACATCATGCTGAAAGTAAAGATTATAATTCTGCTGAAAAAGCCTTAAAAGAAGCTATTTTACAGGATGAAAACGACAAAGAAGTAAAAAAAATTATGAAACAGGATTTTAGCTAAACTTAAACAAAAATTTTCAAGGCACAATTAATGCTTGCGGAGCATTATTTAAAGACCGAAAATTTGGAAACATGTGCCCAATTATGCCATCATTTAATAAAAACAACGTCAGACCCTGATGTCGAAATTCTAGCTGTATGAAAATACATTGTCAAATGATTTTATTTTTATTTTATTGTAATATTATTTTAAGATTTTGGCAAATTTAAGCTTTAAAAAAGGAGATGTTGAGGCTGGTACTTCTCACTTTAAGGCATTATTCGAAAAAAAGCCGGATCACTATGATGCTTTGTGTTCTATGATCAAATTTTTGTACCGAGCCGGAAAAATTGAAGATGCAAAAGAATTTTTCGATAAAATTGACAAAGAATTTCCCAAAGCACCCACCGAACCCGGCTATAACTATGCCATGGGGATATTTTACCAGTAAATTCGAAAAAAATTTAGACTTTTCAAAAAAATTTTGTATCTAAATTAAAGGCTTTCTTCGAAACCTATTGAGGCTTTGAGATACTTGAATAAATGTCGCGGAGACAAGATGTATGGAAAAATAGCATCTTTAGTAATGGCTGAGCTGTGTCTCAATCCCGATAATGAAATTCGCTTTGAGGAAAACTGGAGAAAAAATGGCTTAAAGTAACATGCCAAAAGAAATAGATTTTCAATAACATAAATTTTACTTTTACAAGTCAAGTTAAAACATCTCAAGAAACAGCGATTAGACTTTTACAAACTTCACAAGAGAAGCCTAATGATATGAAGCTAAAAATAATGGAAAACTATTGTATAATGCATTCAAATGATAAAGCATCATTGGAAAAAGCATTGGAAAATTTTGTTCAATTAGAAAACACGCATGTAATTATTTACTCGAATTATTTTACAAATAATTAATTTAAACAAATAATAATAAAGAAAGACCATCCAAGCGTGTTAAAAGGAATCGCTGAATGCTACATGCTTCTTCGGCAGGTGCCTAAAGCTAGAAATTATTTAAAACGAGCCTGGACTATACAGTGGAACACAGAAGACGCAGATGATTTGGAAAAATGCTGGTTACTTTTAGCTGCCACTTACATGAGCGTAAAAAAATATTTATTTTTTTTATAAAAATGTTTGACTCTTTCTTTTAGAATGGAAAATATGATCAAGCCCAAGAGTGCTGTAAAAAATGCCTTGATTATAATAAAAGTTGTCCTAAAGCCTATGAATTCATGGGCACTATTTTAGAACGCGAAGCAGCTTACAAAGATGCCTCAGATTGCTACTACAAAGCATGGACATTTGGAAATAAAAATCAACCAAATGTTGGCTTTAAGCTAGCATTCAATTATTTAAAAGATAAAAAATATATTCAAGCGATTGACATTGCCCACTATGTAATTTAAAATATTTTAAAAAATTTAAAAGCTGAATTTCAGGATTAAATTGATTTTTAAGGTTATGGAGAAATTTCCAGATTTTCCAAAAATACGCAAAGAAATATTGGAGAAGGCCCGACAAAGCTACAGAACATAATCGCTTCATCACTCTTTTTTTTGATAACTTAATAAATAAAAAAATAATTTTTTTTTTTTTTATTCAATACATTAAATTTTGATAATTGAAAAAAAAAATAAATACCTAGAGAATTCTTTGTACACATTCACCTAGTTACGTTAGGCTTAAATAATTTCTTCTTAGTAAATTTAAAATGAATAAAATGTGAATGGTTTTAATAATTGAAATGGCTCTTATCTAAAATCTTTTTGTTTGATCGAATACTTCTACTTTAAATCAATAATCAATTTTTAAAGGTGAGCATAAATGGTCGTCATATAAAATTAAACAAAAAATAGGTTCAGAATATAAAGATAACTAATCATTATGATGCTTCTAAATTATTTCAACATATTTAAGTAAAATTACTATAAGACAAAAGTCTCAAAGTTGAAGAGAATTTTCATTTTTACAGCATTGCTAAAGTTCTTCAGTAGATGATTCCTTTCCCATGTTTTTTTTGGTTTACTAACTATGCAGTAATGACATTTGTTTTAATTACAAACTCAAAAAAAAAATAATTTGAAAAATGGCATTTTTTTCTAAAACAATTCAGCAGAAAATTGCTCAAATTTTTCGACACAAAAAAGCAAGGGGTTTTAAATTTTTTTGATTTCTTCAGCATTCAATTTATTGAATTCGAAAGAAATGGAAAAAATAAGAATTCAGATTTCACATTTTTGTTTTGCTTGTTTGGCAAAAAGATATATAAACAATTTTTAATAATCGATTGGAATTTTTTATTCTAATTTTAAAAAAATCCATCCAACAAACTTTTTTAAAAGTCACATTTACTCTGATTTCATAGTTAAAATTTTTAGATTCTCTTTTGACAATGAATGTAGAAAAGCAGCCAGCTACAGCATTTGACGAAATTTACCGAGCATCTAACGAAAATTTCAAACGCTATTCTACCCGACTTTCTTATTCAAAATCAGTTAATTCAAGCTTGACCACCACTTCATCAAAATTTGCTGATAGTTTGCAAAAAACCGATTCGCAAATGTCTAAAACTCAGACAGGCATTAGACACATCAGCATAAAATTCCTTACGCCATTAAGCTCAAGGCCAGCTAATGTCACTTTGAAGGAATTGAATGTGGAAAAAATTTCTCTAAAACCACGTAAAATAGTATACAAGGATAAGTCTGAGCAGATTTTGCAAAAAAACCATCAAAATTCAAGAGAGCCAAAAATGTCAAATAAAAAAAAGAGAAAAGATCGATTTTCAAAGTCTTATCCATCTGTTTCGGCCTTAAAGTCAAACAAAAAGCCCAGAGAAAATAGAAGCAATCTAAAAACTCGTTTCGAGGAAAGCGAAAATTTCCAAAGACACTGTTATGACAAAGTAATTCCCGAATTGGATAATGGCTTTGAATCAATGCGAATTGATTTGAATAGCTTGGAAAAAGATGAATTTGATTGCAAATGTAAAGAAAAATTTTCGACTGTCAGTGTTGGCTCAATTTTCGAGTCAAATGAAATGGTGATTGACAATTTGTATGAGTCGATCAACACCAATGATAATGGTTTAGTAAGCATAACTGATGTGATTCGGGTCCTGAACAACTGGAATAAGGTGAACCGTAATCAATACACACATAATAACATAAAAATGTTGATAAAATCGATCGCCAACAACGGATTCATTGACTATGAAAAATTTAAATCAACATTTTTATTTAATTTACTAAATTAAATTTTAAAAAATAAATTATCCATAGATTTAATTGAAAATTACCGAATCAATTAATTTCGGTTTACTTGCTTTAACATTTAAATTAAAAATAAAATTATTTAGTTTAGAATAGAAATATTTTTTTAATTTTAATTTAATTCAATTCATAGAATTATTTTTTCAGAATGTTGTAATTTTTCAAAAATAGTTAAAAAAAATGTTCAATTTTCATTTAATATTCATATAAGGAAAATAGATTTAAAATTTTGCTTTTAAAAAACAATTTTAATTTAATCAAATTTTGTGTTTTTTTCTTAATTTTTTTCTAATTAAGTTTGTTTCATACTTTCTATCGAAATTAATTCTATGAGTTTTTTTTTTAATTTATAAATTTTTTTTGAATATATATATTACGATAATAATTGATGCAATTTTTTTTCATAATTATTAAGATTTTTTAATTAAACATAAATGTCAAATTAATTTTTTCTTTTCTTTATTGTTTTTTTTATTTTTAAGTAGATACATTTATTAAAAATAATGTTTATTAATATGACATATTTTTATCAAAATAATTGTCATATGATATTTTTGAATCAATAATTAAAAAAATTTTTAACCGACATAAAAATGTTTTAAACATAATTTCACTTTTTTTCAAAATCTTATTACGGGGTTCTGGTTTATAAATGGCTTTAAATTCAGTACTTAAAACAAATTTACAATATAAGTTTTTTTCTATTTCAATTTCAAATTAAACAAAAATTCTTTATTTTTTGATAAATTAAAATTAAAGTTAATAAAAAATATTAGAAAAAATACTGCTACATAGTGCAACATACTTTGTTGCACCTTTTTTGCCTAAAATAAAATTTTTATTTTCTTTTTTTAAGTACATCAAATCAATAATTAAATTTTTAATATTTAAATCTTATTGATGCTTTATTTTTTGGAATTTATTACATGAGAAATATTATTTAAGGTAAAAAAGGTGCAACAAAGTATGTTACACTATGTAGCAGTATTTTTTCTAATATTTTTTATTAACATTAATCTTTTTTTATCATAAAATAAATAAAGAATTTTCGTTCAATAAACAATAGAAAGCCCGATCGGGTAAATTTGACCCTTACCATAATTTTTTGGATTATTTGTCGAAAAAAGTCGGATTGACTTAATTTTTTTTTAATCTTTTTAAGCCAAATCTTTATAATTTGAAAAATGAAAATATTTTTTAAAGATTTTATATTCACTAATATTGATTTATTAATTTAAAAAAAAAATTTTAATATCCTTTAAGGTTTTAATTGCCAGAGTGGTCAAAGCAGCACTACGTTTTAATTACTTTTGAAAAACGAATTGAAGTTAAAAGAAAAATTTTTAACATCTTTTTTAGTTCAATTAATAGAGAAGTTAAAAACCTAAAATCGAGTCATCATGACCCGCCGGAATTTCGAGTGTTAAATTTAGCTTTGATAAATTTTGATATATATTTAAATTCCACTTCCTCTTCTACCTTTTCTTCAACATCAAGCCATTACATCGAGTCAATTCTGTTCCGTTCCATTCCATCTATTCCACTCAATTCAGTTTATTCCATGAATCCCATTCAGTCCATTTCATTTCGTTCATTCCATCCAGTTCATATCGTGGCATCGAATAGACGGTATGGAATAGATGGAATTTACTAAATGGAATGTACTGAATGGAATAGATGGTTCCTTTTTTAGGAACGGAACGTTTCATTTAAGCAAGAAAAACTAATCATATTAGTATTATTTATAAAATTTGACCATTAAACGCTTATTATTAGGCATTGTTGTATTGGATTTATTTTACAATTTTGCAGTTTTATATTTTTAACTAAATGAACGCTTTTTAATTTAAAAGAAATTATCTAAACAAAAATTGAAAATTTAATAATTACCCATAATTAAATTTAGTTTTGAGCACCCGTTCTATTATCAAATATTTGCAATAAATTTTAATAATTTAGCAAAATAAAATTTTCATTCATTCAATCCAATAGACTTAAATAACAAAATAAAACCAAATTTGAATACGTATACAACATTAAAAAAATTTATAAAAACTATTCTTCAAATCAATAAGGACCAATATGATCGAAATAACCTGCAATGATCGTTTGGGAAAAAAGGTCCGCGTTAAATGTAACCCTGATGACACAGTCGGTGATTTAAAAAAGCTAATCGCAGCTCAAACCGGTACCAATTGGCAACGTATTGTTTTAAAAAAATGGTACACGATTTACAAAGACCACGTCTCATTAGCTGACTATGAGATCCATGACGGCATGAATTTAGAGCTTTACTACCAATAAATACATTTTTAAGTCATTTACATTTTCTAAACATGTACATTATAATAAACTTTATTGTTCAATTTTAAACTTTGAATAATACCAACTTGGTACTAAAATACCAAGGCCTTATTTCTGAATAATTAATAAATTTAGTTTTTTACAGTGTTGCTTTAAGATATATTTAGAAATGAACATCGAATCGCCGAATAATGGAATTTACATTGTCCTTGGTGAAATAAACCTTCTAATTTCAAACTTAAAAAAGCCAAATAGCAAATATTCTAATTATGTAAATTTCAAAATTAAAATTAATAAAAAATGAGTTTTATTTTTTTCTGAAAGGAACATGTAAATGATCCGCTATTGCGGAATTTTTACGAGCTAAAGACTCTGTTAAATGAGCGCACTGATCTGAACGAAATTGATCCAAGCACTTTTTTGGCACCGTTTTTAGATGTCATAAAGTCCGAGGAAACAAGCGGACCCATTACGGGCATGGCTTTGACTTCGGTCAATAAGTTTATATCATATGGATTAATAGGCATAAACAGCGAGACCTCTTCTCAATGCGTTCAGCAGATTGCAGATTCCATTACCCATGCTCGCTTTGTGGGAACTGATTCTTCTGGTGACGAAGTCGTCCTTATGAAAATACTAAACGTTTTAAGAACTCTGATGCTTAGCTCCATCGGATTTTATCTAACCAACAGCTCAGTTTGCGAAATAATGCAGTCCTGCTTTCAGATATTCTTCGAGCATAGGCTTTCAGGTAAGGTCAAAATCACCTAAATTAGTCCTTTTTAGGAAAATTGATGTGAAAAATAAAATTTAAAAGATCAAGCAATTTGGAATTATTTTAAAAGTTATTCAATTTTATGAAAAATATTGCAGGTATATGTTTTTGATTCAAAAATAAAATAAAATAAATGGGAGAAATCTGCAAAATTCTTCAAAAGAATTAAATGATGTCTGGGACTGGTCAGTTTATTGACTAATTGATCATATTTTTTCATCCTTATTAATTTTTGAGTTAGCTTTATGAAAAAAAAAAAAATTACTTCAGTAATAATTTGGTATAAAAATTAACTCTTCAGTGAAAAAAATCAACATTTTATTTCAATTTAAAAAAAATAAAAATTATTTCAATATATTCTATTATTCAATAAATTTAATAATTTTATATTCATTCAAATTGTTAAATTTAATTCATTCTAAAATAAACCCAAATTTGATTTTGTTAGTAAGGGCATTTGATTCAAAATATATATAAAACTCGACTATCGTTTTGTAATTGCTACCTTACTATTTCTTCTTTCCTTCCTGAACTGTTCAATATTCAAACATGCTGCACTTTCATTAATTTTTCAATTTGTCTACTTCAATTTTCTTTTAAATTATGTTTAGCTAATTTTACTTTTATTTTATTTTTTCTTGATTTTTAGAGTTTTTTAAATCTGAGCATTATTCTTGCTCAAAAAAAATTCTAGCATAATTTTACCAATTATTAGGCAAAATGTTATTTATTGTACATTTTTATATTTTTACATTTTTACATTTTTGAGAGAAGAAAAAAAAATCTCAAAATCAAAAAATCTAAAAAAATTTTCATTCAAGCAAAGTAATAATAAATTCGCAATTAATTAAAAGGGATTTTTAAAAAATTTAAATGTAAAAACCAAGGATAATTTTTTGAAAATCCCTTTTAATTAATTGAAATCCCTTTTAAAAATGTAAAAATATAAAAATGTACAATAAATAACATTTTGCCTAATATTTAGGTAAATTTTATGATCAAAATGTTAATTGGAAATCAATTTAATTATAAAAATGATGTTTTTGGTCAGAAAATTTATCTTTAAAAATAATTTGAGTAAAATAATTAGACCAAATAGTAGGTCAAAAAATTGTCTACTCCCTGGCATTTTATTATTGCAGAATTTAACCAAAGATTTTGAATTTTATTAAATCAAAAATACATTTTATTATTAAAATACATATATTTTTTATTTTTAATTATCTGAAAAAAAACTATTTTATAATCTAAGATTGCTTGGTTCCTTTTGATGCCTTAAATTTGATCTTAAGATTTATTTTTATGCATATATAGAACTACTTCGCAGGACAGCGGAAGGAATTTTGGTTGACATGGTTCAATTATTGTTTGCCAGATTACCTCAATTTAAGGACGAAATTAAGTTTTCATCTTCTCTGAAAAAATTGACTATGAAAAGTGATGCTACTAGGCAAAAAAAATCAAAAAAAAATCGCTTTAAACAAAAACATCAAAGTGAAGAAAATAAACAAGAGAATGAAAGTCTCCCAGTAATTGTTAAATCAGAAGCTGAAATTGCACCATCGAATGGTGAAGAAACAGCTGAAAAGGAAAATCAAGAAATTGATGATGAAAAAAAAAAAGACTTTTATTTGAGTGATTCGACAAAGGAACGAAAAAAATCAACTAGTGAATCATCATCAAGTTCTAACCGAGCAGATTTGGAAGAACCTAATATTGTGAGTATGTCGGAAACATCGGACACTAATGAGAAAAAGGTGGAAATGGAACAGCAACAAAGTGATCTGGAAACGAGTGGACAAAATGAAGACTCTGAATATGTTAATCCAAGAGGGATCAGGTTTGTTCAGGAAGGTTCGGGCAGTATTCATGTAGCTAACATTCCATATGGTTTGCCATGTGTGCGTGAACTACTTCGCTTTTTGATTTCACTGATTAATTCTCGCAATTCTGAATTGATGGTTTCAATGGGCCTTAACTTAATAACAATTGCACTTGAGTCCGGAATCGATCATTTGGCATCTTATCAATCTATGCTTGCTTATGTCAAAGATGACTTGTGTAAAAATTTATACAATTTAATGTCTTCCGAACGACTAATGATATTCACCAATGTTCTTAGAATTTGTTTTTTTCTATTCGAAAGTCTAAGATTTCATCTAAAATTACAATTAGAACATTTTATGATCAAATTAATGGAAATTATCAAATCTGAATCAAATCGAACTACTCTAGAACAAAAAGAAGCGACCATTGATTTTTTTCTACAAATGCTACGAATACCAGGATTCGCAGTCGAACTTTATATTAATTATGATTGTTCGTTAAATTGCACCAATCTTTTCGAGGATTTGACCAAACTTTTGTCCAAGGTAAAATTTTTAAATACTTCTTTTTTATTTGAATCAGTATTTTATTTAATTTTCAATCGCTACAAAGAGATGATTTGATTTTTTTGCTAACGTAAGATTACAAAAAAGTTAAATTAAAAAAACAAACTTCTTAAAAATCGTAAAAAAATTACAAATTTTTAAAATTATTTCTCATCGAAGAAAAAAAGTAAAATATTAACAAAAAAAGGGAAAAATTTTCTTACCTTCGCTAATATATTTCCATCGACACTAATAATATATAGCTCCAATTTATAATTTGGGGATCATCTAATCAATTTTAAATATAAATCGATAGTTTATAGTAATAAACAATTATTTATTTTTTTAAGCAAACGACAAACAAACAAAAAATAAGAAACAAATAATGAGAAATTATAAGAAATAATAAGAAAAATTAACAAACTTTTACATCCTAACAAGAGCCTTGGTAGCTTTTTTAGGAGCACCACGCTTTCGTTTTTCTCCCAAAGGCAAGTTCTTGATCTCGAGTGGAATGGTGTAAAGCTTGAATTAACTAGCAACGCCGATGATGTGCTTGCAAATGTTCTTTTTGTCAAATCTGGGACAACTACACTTGCTGCACTTACTTCGAAATATATTAGGTTCCATTTAATTTATTAGTGTAGATATATATAATTAAACTCAAAAAGAAATTTATTAGATGAAGAATAGATACTAATTAGATGACGAATTGGAAATATATTAGTGAAGGTAGGAAATGATAGCCACAAAAAAAATTGATTAAGTAGTTAAAATATTTTGAAATGAAAACTTTCTTTAAATTTTGAATTTTTTCGGTAGTATTTTTAAGTAAAGACCTCACTTAATGTTGACTTTGGAATACGAAAGTTTAACTTCTATGAAAATCTGTTAGCAATTTGAATATTGTTTATTGGGAGGTATTTAATCGATCTCTAAAATTACTTAATCGATCACTAATATTTTTCTATCTCTTATTTTACTAAATACCCTTAACTTATATTTATTAATCTGTCTCCTAAATTAAATAAAACAGCAACTAATTTTACTTAAAGTATCTCTTATTTTTATTTATTAAATTGATTTAAAAAAAAAAGAACTATAAAAAATTTCAAAAAACTTCAAATAAAATAATATCTTATAAGTTTTTTCTTGGTCTACCTCTACCTCTCTTTAGTGAAGCTTCTACTTTCTTACTTATATCACTGCTGGTTGATGCTTGCACTACTTTTTCAGCTTCCTTATCAATTGTTTTTTTGTTCTTTTTTGTTGGTATAACTGTTTCTTGTGGAGTTTCTTCCTCTACTTCTGTTATCTTTCGCATTGAGGTCCTTTTCTCTTAACTAGGTTGCATCGATAATCAACTCTTAAACCGGCCTCAGTTTCACTACTTTTCAGAGAAGACCAAATCTTTTCATTATCTAACCAGTCTTTGGATGCTTCTTGATCGTCGAATGTTCTCTCATAGATCCAGTTCTTCCATGTTCTTTTCTTTTTATTGGATTCTTGAACCTCGTCTTCAGATTCTGATTCAGAAGTTACATAGTCATCAACTACTCGATACTCACTATCAGACATTTCAATACTTTTATAAAACTTAGATCACATTAGATCATCTTTAAATATCCACAAAAAAAACTCTTACAGGAGATAATTAAATTTAATCAAGAGATAATTTCAACTGTTCTTTAATTAAGTTAAGAGCTATATTCATCATAATCATACTCATCTTCAGTAAATTTAGTGACAAAAAAACTCAGGATACATAAATATTTATTATTAGAGACAGTTAATTAATCAAATTAATCGAATAAATAATATTATAGATAGAAAAAATAAAATAATATATTTTATTAAGTGATCGTTTAAGTAATGTAAGAGATCGATTAATAATACCTCTTGTTTATGGGAGGTATTTAATCGATCTCTAAAATTACTTAATCGATCACTAATATTTTTCTATCTCTTATTTTACTAAATACCCTTAACTTATATTTATTAATTAGTTATTAATTATTTATTAGAAAAAAAATTTTCATGATCCTGTCTTATTTTTGTTGAACTGTCAGTTTAATCTTTAACCATTTTATTCATTTTTTCCCAAAAATTTTGTATTTTGAAATTTTTTGCAATTAAAAACTGTTCATGTGAAAAAATAATTTGGTTATAAAAATTATCTTTTAGAATTTTTGTAATTATCCACTTTTTTTCGAACAATTTAAAAATAAAGATTTACCATTAGGCCTAAAATTATAAGTTAACGTAAAATTCAGACTTGGACAAAAGTCATTAAGTCAAAGTCAAGTCAAGTCATATGACTTAACTTGAAACGAAAAAAGTCTGGACTTGGACTTTTTTTTGGTTTTTTTGAACAACTCTGATTATTAACAATGAATATTTTTTAAAAAAACATATTCGATTATTATTAAATTGTAAATTAACAACATGGAACGCCATAAAATTCATGTGGCCGCCTTAATAACTACATGGAACGGTAAAAGACTTTTTTAAAAAAAAAAAATTTCAAGTCAAGTCACTTGACTTTGAAAAGACTTTAAAATGACTTTTTTTTTTACTTTTACCCAAGTCTGGTAAAATTAGACAAAAAAATTGAGCTTAATGGTAAATTTACAATTCAGAGTTGTTCAAAAAACCCAAAAAAAAGTCCAAGTCCAGACTTTTTTTTGAAAAATTTCTAGATCAGGCTTCATATCAAAAAAAATATATACTCTTGGGTTGTCTAATGCACATAGATTTTCCATTTTTCAGAATTTTCTTGCAACTTGCAAGAAAATAATTTTGGTAAAATAAAATGATTTTAGCATAAAAGTCTTCACAATTCCTCTTCAGTATTCAAAATTCCAAAGCCTTGACTTGGACTTTTGAAAAAAAATTTAAAAAAATAAGTTCGGACTTGGACTTGACTTGAGACTTGTGACTTTTAAACAACTCTGTTAATAATTAGAAGAAGAATAATGCGAGTATTCAGCAAATTCGGTTTAAATTAGAAATTCTTCTGCAATTTAGTTTAAAAAAAAATTATGTTGCTCTAAAAAAATTTAGACTTGTTACAGAAAAGTATAGTACCACAAATACCACTTAAATCATATCAATACTCACTCTAGCAAATAGTTTTATTTTTTATCAAATATTCTTTGATTAGTTTCTTTATAAATAAATATAGAATAAAAGTTTTTAAAAAATTATGGTTTAAATAAAGAAAAGTGGTACGAAAAGGAAACTTTATGTATACTTTATAGAACTTGATTAAAAGAAATACATAACAAAAACTTACATGGGATTAAATGACATAAAGTACATGAAAGACAGTGGAAATGGTTGATGTTTGATCAAAAAATCCTTAAAATATTATTTTTGGATCGCCAATACTTTGGAACGTATGGAATTAAGTACACTAGATTCTAAGAGGTTCCTATGATTAAACAGAAATAAAAATTTAAAGCTTAAATAAAGTATAACTTTCATTTCCGAGCCAATTTTTTTTCTTCTATTTTTTGCATTAAAAATGATTTTGTCAATACTGGTTTTTCCTGGGCTAATGTACAAAAGATCAAAAAATAAGGGATAAAAATTAAATTCTCGGGTTCAATTTTTGAGACATTCTGAATCTAACCCAGTTGGGCATAAATAATTAAAAATCCAAATTAAAAAGAATACACAAATTTTCTAAATAAACTATTTTTGTTTATTATAAAATTTTTAAAAATTTTATAAATTTCAGAATGCGTTTTCGGTTCAGAGTCTTCTCACCACAAATTCACTATCATTAAGCGCTTTGTTGACAATAATCGAGAATATCGAGCTGGAAAATTCAATGAAACAAAGCATTCCAGAAGAGCGTTTAAGCCTTTTCCAAAAATCACTTAATAGCATTCGATTGCCGCCCTCGTCTGGATACTTAGCTGCCGTATCCAAAGCTCACAATTTAGAATCAAAAAATCAAAATTTATACAAACCACGTGATTCAAGTCAAAGTAAGCTTAGAATAAACCGGATGAAAATTTCATCCGACAGTTTGCCTTCTCACGATCAATTGAAATCGACAAGAACCAAAAAACGTCTCATTTTCCAATCTATCGATTTGTTTAACTCTAGTCCAACTAAATCGATCCAATTTTTAAAAGATAACAGCATATTTTCTCAAGATGGTGAAAAATTTATCCAAGAACTAATCAACTATTTGAAAGAAACACCCAGCCTTGACAAGAAAGTAATCGGGGACTTTTTGAGCAATAGAAAAAATATTCTCATATTGGAAAAGTTTATAGAGTCTTTTAATTTCTCTAATCTCAGAATTGACGAAGCGCTGCGTCTCTTTTTGGAAACATTTCGTCTTCCGGGCGAAGCGCCCCTGATTTCGAACATACTCGAAATATTTTCACGACATTGGCGCAAGTCTAATTCGGAAATGTTCGCCAATGATGACGCAGCGTTCACTCTTGCCTATGCTATCATAATGCTTAACGTAGACCAGCACAATCATAATGTTAAAAAACAATCTAACCCAATGAGTTTTGATGATTTTAAGAAAAATCTGTCCAAAGTAAACGGAGGTGGAAATTTTGAGGAAAAACTTTTGGAGGAAATTTATCTGGCAATTAAAAATGATGAAATTGTAATGCCTTCTGAGCACTCTGGTGCACTCAGAGATAACTATTTATGGAAAGTGTTGATTAGAAAAGGGTCCATGTCTGAGGCAAACTATGTTCATGCACCTGCTGGATCATATAATCAAGAAATATTTAATATTGTCTGGGGTCAGACAATTTCAGCGCTATCTTTTGTTTATGACAAAAGTTTAGAGTTATCAGTGATACAAAAAACTATAAATGGCTTTCGTAAATGTGCGCAAATTGCAGCCCATTATGTAATGAGTGACGTTTTTGACAACATTGTCATTTCGCTATGTAAATTCACAGCCTTATCAAATCATTCTGAAGTATTTTATTTTTTTGATTTAATAGGTTTAATTTGGAATTTTTTTAGAATTTGGATCAAATATCAATAAGTTTTGGTATTAATAATAAAGCTCAAATAGCTTGTAAAACTGTCTTTCAATTGGTACATAACCATGGTGATATTTTGAGAGATGGATGGAAAAATATACTTGATTGTATCATTCAATTATATAAAGCAAAACTTTTACCCAAAGTTTTAATTGAGGTATCATTAAGTTTTTTATGAATATTATTTTTTTCCATATGTTTATAAAATTAATCAGTTCAATAGCTCACTAAATCTTTTTCTTTTTTAACTAAAATTGAAAGAAAATTATCTGCCCTATGCCATGGAACATTGAATTTCTTCTTAAGAAGAACTCAATCAAATTCAAATCAATAGAGAAATTTTTTGAAAATTTAATTTTATCTATAATTTTAACTGATAAAAAAGGAGTTATTTTCGTTCACAATGCACTGGATTTCTCAATACCTTCTAATTTAAGTATTAAAATGAGAATTAAGAAAAATTGTTTTGAATTTTGAAACAAAAAAATATTATTGTTATTTTAAGTTATACAATTAAAATAATTTAAATTAATTAAAAGAATTTAATACTTTAACAAGACTTTTGTTTAAATTTTAAGGAATTGAATAATTATTTTTATTTATATAATGAAGTGCGAAGACTATTTACATCCGGAGGGTTTTATAATTTTACTAAAAGAAGAGGCAATTCCGATCACTCAAAAGTACACCTTTAATATTTTATTTTTACATTAATTTTTTTGTAAAAAATGAAACAATTTAAGACCTGAAGGCTCTGGATTGTTCAGCAGTTTCTTTCCATTCATGTCTTCGGATTTGTCGCTAAACAAAGGTCCTACACCAGAAGAGCAGGAAGCCATAAAAAACGCCAAAGCTTGCATCGAAGAATGTCACATAGAACAACTAATTCTAGACACTAAGTTCTTAAGAATGGATTCCTTAATCGAATTAACAAAAGCATTAATTTTCACATCGCAAATAAATGATTTGGATCCCAATACTGTGAGCGTTTCAGCTAACTCAGGCTCGGGCAGTATGCTAGGGCTCAATATGATCTCAGGCTCAGACAACGATGCAGCTGTTTTTAGTCTAGAAATTTTAATCAAATTAATTTTAGAAAATAGAGACAGAATATCCAATATATGGTCAATTGTTCGTAACCATTTTTACTCAATAGTTATCAATAGTTCTGAATATTCTTTTTTTTTGGAACGAACTGTTGTTGGTCTATTAAGAATAAGTGCTCGCCTTTTACGTCGTGAGGAAATATCAAGCGATGTTCTCTCATTTCTAAGACTTCTTTTGATCATTAATAAAAAAGATATTATTCGAAAGCTAAGCCGACAGGTATCATTCGGTATACATGATCTATTGAAAACAAATGCTGCAAACATACAATCTGATGACGACTGGACAAATGTTTTTACTATTCTTCAAGTTTATGGTGCTGCTGCAACACCACCTTATTTAGATACGGCAACCAAACAAGTTTTAGACTCTAAAGATTCAAAATTTAATGAAACAAGTAAAAAGTACAATGCGGATTATTAATTTTATTTTGTTTTTTTTTTTCAGGAGCTCAATCGGATGAGGATTTAAAAAGTAACATTACAAGTCAATCAACTGTGGACAGAGGTTACACCTCAGATCCGGAAGTTTACCAACATCACGAGATTGAGACATCTACAATTAGTTCTGCTGTTAGTGACCAGGCTTTAAATGTATGGAAAAACATTTTTTTATTTAAAAAAATATTAATAAGCAAACAATTTTTTTTAGAAAGAATTAGTCGATTCATTGTATAGACCTGTTCAATTTGCTAATCAATACAAAATTGATCTTGATGATGTTGGCTTAGACCAGCATGATAAAAAAGCCTTTGCCAAATGCTGTGAAACTTTGAACTTTTTAATCCGTGATATGGCCTATGTTACATTCCGAAATTTTGAGAGCTGCATTCACTGTTTACGAACATTTGTTGAGGCTTGTGTTCAAGGTGATCGTAGTAATAAAATTAGCAAAAAAGAACTTAAAAAACAAATGGCAGTTCAAAATAATAAAAAATTGTCCCGAAACAAAACAGAAAATATTAAACGCCAAGAAGAATCCGATGACGAAGAGGACCAGTTTGTGACCAGCTATGAAACAATTAGTTTTCAAGTTGATTTTGTTTATAATTTAATTTTTTTAAATAATTAAAATTTTATTTATTTTTATTTAAAAAAAAAATATAATATAGAATTAATGTATAAAATTTTAAGTTACTGGATCTTTTGGATACATTGCACATTAAAGCGGCTTCAATATTCACTCATTGGGCTGACGAACAAAAGCACATATCTCTCCAAAATTCAATCTCAGTCGACTCAATTGTCTCAAAGCTATGGTCCAAATGCTGGTGTCCAATACTTCAAGGAATAGCTCGTCTAAGCTGTGACATAAATGGAGAAGTGCGAATGCATGCTCTTCAGTATCTTCAACGCGCATTGCTAGTTCATGAATTACAAACATTGTCAGCCACGGAATGGGAAGCTTGCTTCAATAAAGTTTTATTTCCTCTCTTAGCCAAATTGCTAGAGAACATCGATCCCAAAAATATGGTCAAAATGGAAGAAACTCGAATGAGAGCGTCGACTTTGCTGTGCAAAGTTTTTCTACAGCATTTAACCACTTTGGCAAAATTATCCACTTTTACAGCCTTATGGTTGACCATTCTAGATTACATGGACAAATACATGAAGTCAGATAAATCTGATTTGCTTCATGATGTTATACCAGAATCACTTAAAAATATGCTTTTGGTTATGGAGACGACTGGTTTGTTTAATCAAGACAATCCAGACGCCAAGTTTAGTTCTCTTTGTTCGATTACAAAGGATAGAATTGAGTCGTTTTTACCAGAGTTATGGAAAGATTTGTTCAAGTCAAATTCTGCACCACCGCAAAGCCAACCAAACGAGGAACCATTAAAAGAAATTGAAATAAATAATGTTTTAAAAGAAGAAGGTAAAGATAAACTAGAACAAGAAGAAAATCAAATAAATGAAAATTCGAATATTCAAGTAATCAATTTTTAAAATATGTAAAACTATCTAATATTTAAATTAAAGCAAACTAAGCCAAACAATGAAATAAAAGATATCTAAGAGAAATTAATGTTGTTTTTAGCAAAACTAATTAAATTATTTTTTTTTAAATTATATATCCATGCATTTTTTCGAAATCTAAATTTGTGTATTTTTTAATCAGACTAGTCTCATCATTTTCTGTGAGAACGAAAATTTTAATTAAATTAAAGCAAATAAATTTTTTAGAACTTTTATTTGAATAAAATTTAAATCGTCAATTTAGTTAAAGCTTTTTTTGAAATAAAAATTATTCAAAAAAAAAATTTTATTTTAAGTATAAGATATTTTTTACAAGTACAAATATTTCGGAAAAATTTTTCTAATTTAATCCAAAAAAAATAAGAAAATTCTGTTAATTGTTTCTTTAAATTTTTGAAAAAATAAGTTAAAAAATTAAAGCCACACTTTAATGAAAAATAATAAGATAAATAAATCAAGTTTTTTATCTTGAATTAAACAAAATAATCTAAGTGATGGAACATTTTATTAATTTTTGTAAAAAATCACATTAAAACAATTTTAATAAACATCTCAAAATTTTAAATCAATAAATATAAGTGATACAATATTAAATCCAACCTATTCCATTCCATGAATCAGCCTTTCGATTTCTTGAATTGATGAAAAATTTTTATTGGATTTTTATTCTCATTTTTAATCTAAATTTTAACAAACAATTATTTTTTGCTTGACAATGATAATAATTATAAACTGAAAAAAATCGAATTAGAGGGTGAAATGGGCGATTGACAATAATTACAATCAAAGCTCCAGAATTAAATTTGAATATTTTAAAAAATGCAAGAATCTAAAAAAATATTTTTTATTTTTTAAAAATTCATTTAGAATGGATTTCTTTATGGATACTTAAAAATTCACACCCCCATTTTTGAGAAAAATTTATTATTGAGCAATAAATTAATTGTGAACTTGCACAACTACCAAATTTTTTTTAACAATAAAATAAATATTTTCTTCGTATGATTGTGTGACTTTTTAGTTTGTATCTGAAACTTCTAAATAAAATAACAAAATTCTAATAAAAATTTATTAAATTATTATTTTAAAACTAAAGATCATCTAACAATTAATTGAAAGCCACCATGTAATGATTCTTCAGCTGCTGACATAACAACTGAATAAACAGTATCTCTTTAAAAATTAAAAAAATATTAAAAAAAAACCAAAAAAATTAAATAATGTACTTATTGCAAACAGGATCTTTTGTCATCACTTGCATTAAAGTATTTAAATTTATACGCTCCTGAGTGGTTGCATTCATTGCCTTCATTCCGGGTGTTCTTCTATCGTCGTTAGGTGGAGCTGGCAACCAATGATCATAATTTGTCTCCAATAAATACCAATGCTCAATTCCAGTTGATTCAGGATTTAATTTCCAAATATCAACTAACTTAAACTGATTTCTCGTTATCACAGCTCCTTCATCGGGATGGACGCCTCCAACAATAAAATAGCATGGAGCAATTAAGTCATGGGTCGAAAGAATATCTACAGCTTCTTCAAAAGACGTAGCATTTTCCATTACTTTTCTTGTAACAAATGATAAGGGACTAGCTTTACGATCTATTACAGCAAACAAAAGATTTATCCACCAATCACCCTGGTCCCTTTCGTTGATACTAAATGTAAACTTCGAATGCTTGTGTCCAGTTAGTACCCCAATGAAACCTGCTATCTGAGCACTGGTGAAAACAAGCTTTTAACCAAAATAAGATATTAAATGAATCAAGTTAAAGTGGTAACAGTTTACTGATCCATTTCGATAATACTGGGCTACATAAGTTAGATTTTTTAAATATTCGGGAAAGTTGTAGTCTAGATTGCGGCCGTGGATTATTTGACCAGTTGATTGTTTTGCAATTATTCCTGTACAATATCTTGAGAAAAAATATTAAAAAATAAAATAAAATTTACACTAAATTTACGCTGTAATGTCATATATTAGATTGGCAAAGACTACATCACCTAATTTTATACCAGTGCTTTTTGATATTCCTCGAAAATAAAATGAAATTAAATAAAAAGTTAAATTAGCTATTTTAATTTACCCTTCATTTCCTCGTTGAAAGGATATGGAAAAAGATTATCAATTTCGGCAGCTATAAATTCTATCAATGTAATCACTTGATCAGGTATTTTGAGAAGTTTTCTTAAAGCATCATAAATTTTGGTTAAAAAAAAATGAATAGATTATACTTTTGTGCTTCGACCAGAGCTGCGATTTCATTTTTAAAATCGTAAGAGGGCTCTGAAAATCTTTGAACAGCTGGTTCGTCCAAATTTATCTTGTAAGTTTTAAATCGAATTGTCGATTTATCGACACATTTTAAATTAACTATTCCGATTATTGCTACAATTATGATAAGATTTGAAACTAAATATTTCATAGTTTTAAATTTAAAAGTTTATTGCCAAATAAAAATTATGAATTCAAAATGATTTCAAAATCTTATATATACCATATATTACATGCCATATGAAGTATCTCATGCTTTTTACATTTAATTAGAAATTTAGATTTGTGGTGTTTAATTTCCCATGAACGTCATTGATCAACTAGAAAGATAAAAATTTTTTTTTTAATTAATCCTTTATTTTTCAAGGAAAAAATTTAAAAAACAGTTCTATATAATATAATGTCAAAACGATCAATGATACGATCTGCCTGACAGTGTGATAAAGCTATCTTCCAATCCGATACCATACGATTCAATATCATTCTTGTATTTTTAAATATTTATATATATTTTAATTTAAATATTTTATTTTTATATTAGAAACAAGCCCAAGATGAGAAAAGAGGAGGGTGGTGGCAGAAAATACATAGCTTTTATTAAAAATACATTACAAGCCACCATAACTCTGCCGTAAGCCGGTCCCAAGCCCAGGATGAGAAAAGAGGAGGGTGGTGGCAGCCACACTATGTGGTCTTCTACGAGTCTGAAGAAGAGCTGTATTACGGGTACATAGATCTATGGGTCTTTGTCCTAGTCTTGTCGTATGAGGGTGCCGCTGGCTTGACCATCATCCAGTATAGAATCTTAGCAGAGCGAGAACTTGTTTTACAGCTGACCCTCTTTGGATAGCCGTAACTTTGGAAGCACTAAAGTTAAGGCATTCTCTCTTTCTAAATTGAGAATGTCGCTTGGTTTGTGGTTCCAAGCTAGTCTAAATAGGAGCCGAGTTCGCAGCCAAATTAAAAAAGCTCGGATGAGTGGCGCTGTTTATGATGAACGTCCCACGTGCTTCTTAGGGGAAGACGCCGTCATAACTATGCCGTATGCCGGTCCCAAGCCCGGATGAAAAAATAGGAGGGTGACAAAAATTTTACGTAAAAATATTTTTAACTATTTTAATTTTAAAAAAAAACAGATCCTTGAAAAAAAACATTCTTTAGGGAAAAAATTGTAATTTTGTTCAAGCTTTAACTTTAATTATTTTTCAAGTTCTCTAAAGTTAAGGCATTTTCTCTTTCTAAGGCATTCTAATGTTTTTTATTTTTGCACTAATAGTGTTATTTCCACGAAAAAAATAACCGAATAAACCGAAAAAAACGGTTTATTAACGGTTTATTTCTTTGAAACGCTTTTCTACAGGTTCGAAAAAAGAATCTTTTTTTGTTGAGGTGAAAACACCGATTGGATTTGAGCATTTGATCCACTTTATTTGTTGTCTTTAACTTCATGCCAAGTTAAATTGTTTGCGTTAATTACTTTTAAACATTAATTACATGCAAAGTTTTTATAAAATTTTAAATGGATTAATTATTTATGAAACTTAATGTGATTTATAAATCAGATTTTTTTATTTTTCAACTTGCCCATGAGGCTTTTAATTTTTTTAAATAAATAAATAAATAAACAAAAGGAATACATAAGTTATTGATTCAAGTTCATTAAGAAACATTTTTACCTTATTCTCAAACGACTTTTTAAGAGTTTTAATTTTTTTTAATTTACAATTATTATTAAGAATATTATTCCACTTTTATATTATTTTTCGGAACTCAAATTTTGCGCCATTAATTTAAATTTTTTGTTCTTTTTTCTTTTTTTTTTTTAACTTTCAGAAACAAATGAAAATTAGGTTAATTAAGTTAAAATGCGAATAAATTTGAGGTCACGAGAGAATGGAATAATTAAGCTATAAATTAATGATTCATAGAATATGGACAATTATTTGATAAGAGAACTTCAAAGGGTACCATCTAAAGTTTTTTGCATTTTTCATGGATAGTATCTAGGATAAATTTGGTAAGCAATTGACTGTTTGTGAGGTGGAAAGAAATTATTGAGTTTGTTCTAAGAGTGTTTCTTTTAGTTAACTCAATAACTATAATATCAATTTAATTTATATTACCCTTAATAGTGTGCGCTTTTTAATAAAAAATTTTCAAAAAATTAATCAAATTAAATTCGCACTTTTTTATCAATTAATTAACTACTAAGCAATAGATTAATCTTAAATAATTCGACTAAAAAACACAGAAACTCCTCCCAACCTCGTATACAAATCTTTTAACATGGCGAAGATTTTTACTCCTATACAACCATTAAAATACTGAAAAGTAATTTTTAAATATAGTTGTGAAATATAGTTGTGAATAAATGGTTTTAATTTTAATTAAAAATCAGAGTTACTTGTGACTTAGTCACAAGTCTTAAACTCAAGTCAAGTCTAAGACTTGAGTTTAAAACAACCCAGTCATTAAAAAAACGATGATTAATCGACGAGAATTAATAGAAGAATTATTGATTAGCTTTGAACAATTTCATCTAAATTCAAAGATGAAAATTAGTATATTTCATCGAAAATAATCGATGGAAAAATATTTTAATGCATCATAATTATTCATTTTTTTAGTTTATATTTTCTTTTATAAAAGTACATAGAAATTTAAAAAAAATATAGTAAAAATCATTCAGAATAATTTATTTAGTAGATAAAAAAATAAATTTGACCACTTTCAAAGTTTTCAACAAATTTTGCAAAGCTAATATAATTTTCGTAAGGATAATAAACACTTTTTTACCCTGTTTTTTGATTAACGAGTTCAATACTACATTATTATCCGTAAGTAAGTCTTCTTGATCATTCGCTGATAAAAAAAAAGAAATTGATGAGCTTTCAGACATGGTTTAAATCTGCGAGTCAGATTTTTTTAGTTGTTTACTGTACCGACCTTAAGCTCG
The DNA here is from genome assembly GCA_010279815.1 of Brachionus plicatilis. Lineage (NCBI taxonomy): Eukaryota > Metazoa > Rotifera > Eurotatoria > Ploima > Brachionidae > Brachionus > Brachionus plicatilis. Next base: position 937,504 of record QEOQ01000460.1, on the reverse strand, counting down.
TTCAGAAAAGAATAAAAAAATAAAAATAAAACTCTTATTTTATTTTATTTTTATTTTTTTTTATTTTTTATTTTTTTTATTTATCTTTATTGAACAAGTCCCCCATAATAGTTAGAAAAGCCTCCCCCCCCCGCGAGCTAGTCTTTCTTTAGCTTATTATTATTATTATTATTATTATTATTATTATTAATTCATTCATGCATTCATTTTTTAATAATTTGACATTTGATCATTTTAACATTAGCTCACAAAGTTGATATGATCTTGACCTAAACTATTGTAAAACAGAATTCAAAATAAAGTAAAAAATTATTTTAATGGATTTTTTAATTTATTTAAAAAAAATTTGAGCATCAAATAATTAATTTATTAATTAATTACTAAGTAATGAAAATCGCTTTATTTTCAAAATTAAGCTTTATTCTATTAATAGCCTAGAAATATGCTTGGCTTATTTTTTACTTATTCACATATTTGTAAACTTTACAATTATTTATTTTATATTTTTTTATCCAAATAAACCATAACAAAAGAACGATAAGCGAAAGAAGTGTGCAACTTATTACGATAGAATATATTATAATTTCTAGTTTTTTAGGTTTTTCATGAACAAAGCTATTTTCTTTTGCTTCACTTTCGTCAATAATTTTTGTTTCTGTCAAGCTTGACATTAAGGATGAGCTGAAGGTATTTTCATTAGCTTTTGTGTATCTGCTACTTAAAGTAGGGTCATCTCTTACTGAAAAATCATCGAAATAAAAAATATCGATTGCGTCAATTGATACAGAGCCAGGTTCAGAGGAAATTCCTCTATAAGGTTGAAATATGATCTTTATTTTAAGTAGTTTAAAAATTTTAAAAAAAAAGAGAAAAAAAATTACTCGAAAAGTATCATTAGGTGATTCGAATGCTAATTTTGTGAATATCCATTTATCTTCGTCCAAAGATCCGTCAACAATAAATATATCAACGAGAATATTATCAACATTGGACTGATTAGGAAAAATTTCTAGTTTAATTTCAAAACCATCGTAGCCAATAATATTGTAAGCAAAACCCAAATAGATAATATCAGTTTCTTTTTTAAACGAATAAACAGGCGAAATTAATCTGCTACGAATAAAATTTTTTTCCCGTTTTTCATAAAAATCGCTGGAAATTGTCATGTAAAAACCTAAATATAATCAATAAAAAATTAATTCAATAAAAAAATTTACTAAATTTTTTTCTTATTCTTTTTTTTTTTAGATGGTTGGCAATTTCGTCTTTTTTATACAGTACAAAATAAAACTAACTTTCCTCTAGTAAAACTAACTTTCCTCCTGAGAAGAGGAAAGGAAAGAAATTGCTGAAGTTAGTTTTATTTTGTACTGTAATAAAAATTAAAGCTACATCAGACTAAATATGGGGCAGAGCTAGTAACCATTTTATGGTATCTGTCTGATTTTAACTGGTATTTTGAGTCGACTATATAAAGTCGATATTTCTTCCTAAAGTATTTAGCCCTTAGGTTCTTTTTTTTTTTAATATTTGTATTTGAGCTTCTATAATATTCATTTAAATTCATTTATTTACAAAATTTAAATTTTTTTTTGGATAATTTAAATTATATTTAATTATTTCTAATTTGTGAATTGCTTATTTTTATTTTCAAATTTTTTAGAATTCGAAGAACTTAACTTTTTTTTTCTTTTTTTAAATTTTTTTATTTTGCTTATGAGGATTAAATCAATAAGTAATAATAATAATAATAAATAATATTCATTTAAAAAAAACTGAAAAAAATTAAAATGTCTTCAAAACCAAAAAGGAGCCTGGTTTGGAAATATTTTAAGATCGATACAGACAATTATGTTTATCAAGTCATGGAAGATAACAGAAAATGTAGCTGCATACCAAAGAAAAATGGTAATACTAGTTTGTTAATTATTATTTAAATTTAATTTTTTATGAAATATTAAAATTTAAAATTTATTTTTGTTAGATTTACATTATTAAAACAGGATTGAATAAATATTTTTTGAATAAAACAATAAAATATAATGAGAAAGCTGCTGTAATGTAGATTTTTGAGGCTATTAGTCGACTAGAAGTCAATTTTCTAAGGATTGGAGTCCACTAGTCGAAAAAAAGTATACTTTGGTATAAGTCGACTTACAACACAAATTTTAACATAAATTCCTCATAAAAACGTATAACTTCAATCTTGTATCTATCCATGTAAATAAAATAAATTTATCTAAAAAAATAAATCAAAAATAACTTGGAAAAGTCAATCAGAGATATTTCATATTTTTTATGCACTAATAAATTGTTATTATCCAATAAATTTTGCAATTTGCTCAGAAACCCAAATGATTTCTAAGCTAAAAATCATATTTAAGCTAAAAATGACCGCCCACTAAAAGGCTGCCCGGCTAATGTTTCTGAAAATTTTGGTGGGTTTAGTGTCCGCTTGTACGGATTCCAATTCTATTTTTAACCGAACCGTGGCTTTGTGATTTAGGATTTTTAATAAATTTGTTACTATGCCAGAAAAGCATTACCTCGGTAACATTTGCCGGTTGAATTATCAAAAGATATATTAGGATAAAGTGTCAGACCACAAACAGACTCATTTAGTTCGTGAATTCTCTTGCAGTAGAATTCCTTTAATCCATGACTTGACGTAAATGTATATGGAATCGTACAAATATTTTTCGTGGAACTTATTCCATCGTAACTCCGAACAAAATAATTAGCTTTAAAAAATAATTTAAAATAAAAATAATTTATCTTTTTAAAGTTCGCGCGATGCAAAACTTCCACACTATCTCCAGATATGGATTTCGACCATTTTTTTGGATTCTACGTATATGAAAACCTAGGTTTAGCCAAAATTTTAAGGGGGGTCAAAAATTTTTTTTTTGGTTAGGGCGGTCTGAATCTTTACAGCCTTATACAAGGTATGTCTTATTTAAGCTTTTTATCTTTTTATCTTTTAATCTACTCGATTTTTACGAGTTTTTGGGCGTTTTTAAGAGAAATATACACAAACGGGAAATTGGATAGATTAGCTAAAGAGGTGTCTAAAAAGGTGCCACTTGGTTAATGGAACGGCTAATTATTCATTGAGCCGCCTAATTCACACCAAAGAAGAGCAAATATTGCATAGGAACGGCAAATTCAATGGGTGGACCGGTCATTTTACTTAATTAATTTTAATTAAATCGCCAGCGATCGCTGTTGCTTCCGAAATAAACAAAGTGGCACCTTTTTAGACACCTCTTTAGCTAATCTATCCAATTCTAAAGTTAAAATTTCCCTTTTGTGTATATTTCTCTTAAAAACGCCCAAAAACTCGTAAAAATCGAGTAGATTTGATTGATTAAATTCTGAGATAAAAAGCTTAAATAAGACATACCTTGTATAAGGCTGTAAAGATTCAGACCGCCCTAGCCAAAAAAAAAAATTTTTTGACCCCCCTTAAAATTTTGGCTAAACCTAGGTTTTCATATACGTAGAATCCAAAAAATGGTCGAAATCCATATCTGGAGATAGTGTGGAAGTTTTGCATCGCGCGAATTTTAAGTTTTCTCAAAACAAATTACATATTGAATCAAAATCTGATAGGGGTCCCATGTTATTAATGTTGGAACCATCAGTCTGAATCCAGTTGTAATTTTTGAAGTTGGTATGCCATCCGTTCAATTGACCAAGCTTGTCAAAATTTTCACCCCTTAATTTTGATAGCTTCTTATTTCCTTCTTCGTTGATATCATTTACACTGCTAATTGAAATATCATCGAGGCCAATATCACTTGAAAAGCGACCATGAATCGACCGATTCGCTCTAAATTCTACCTTTTATTGAAAAAATTTTAAGAAAATAAATTTAAATTTATTAAGTACTTTATTAGTATAAGTAGGCAAGTAAACTTTTGCAAAAGTCCATGCATTTCTTTGGCGACCAACAGAGCTCCAAACATTTATGCTTGAATTAATGACTAAACTGAGCGTTCCGATTTGTGAGCCGTACTGATGATACCAAAATTCTATAATATGTATTTCGCTAATGTTTTCTAAACTATGTTCCATGATGCATTGATCACTATCTTTTTTTAAACTTTTGCCATTGCATAAAATATACAAGCCATCGACTTTTTTAAAGTAAGTAAAGTTAAAATTTAATTTTTTAAGCTTGGTTGTGTTTACTTTTGTGTCTGTCACTTAAGGGTCCAGATGAAACTGAAGGTGACTCACCTGAGTATCGAACGAAGAACTCATTTTTTTGGAAATTACACAAGTCTTTTTCAAAATCACAAGTAAATTTAAACATAGATCGACTCCCAAACAAAATCAAAAGCATAAGAAAAAAATTTGGAAAATTGCTGAAATCCATTTTAGAATTTTTTACAACAATTTTTAAAATCTAAAAGAATTGACTAAAAATTTACTTTTATTAGAGTGGATACATATAAAAACAAAAAATCTCTTGTATTCAAAAAGGTGCTAAAAATGTTGCTTAATATTTTGACTTAATTCAATGTCATAAAAATTAATTTTAAACAACTTAATCTTATCTAACTTCATAATTTTGTCTATTTACTACTTTTTGAATTAAAAAATTTATCCAAATCATAATAATTTAAATGACTAATTACTCTGTAAAATATAATCAAAAATTCTAATTTATTTTGTTTTTCAATTTAATTAAATGTTAGAGTTGGGAGCCGGACAGAAAAAAAAATGGCCGAGACCGTGGCCGGCCGTGGAAGCGGCCAAAAAACGGCCTATGACCGTGAAATGGCCGGCCAAATTCTAGAAGACCGCGATGTGTTGTTCTACAAACCATTTACGCTAACTTTGAATCTCCTAGTGTCAAGAAAAGTCTTTATTCAGTGAATGAGGTAGTGTTCGAGTTTTAATTTAATGAGCTTTTATATCAAACATATGGCATATGGCTGGGTATGACTTATATGTCATACCCGGCCATAAAAAAAATATAATAAAATAAAAATTAAAATATTATGAGTAAAAAACGTTATGTTGAAATATAGAGACAAAAAAAGTAACTATGAAAAAATAAATAAAAAAAAGTCTAATTTAAAATGCTTGATTTTTTTAATTTCAATAATTATTATTCATTTTTTCCTATTATGTGAACAATTTTTTTTTTTTTTACAATAGATTGCTCATATAATCGACTTTGTCAATAACTATTACAAGACTAATCTCAAAAGAGGCTCCAAAAAAAAAGAGGCCGTCCACCAAAAATCAATAAAAATACAAACAACTTTACTTTCTATTACAAAAGTGTTATATTTTTTTTTCTACTTTTTTATTTTTTTAGCTATGAAAATAATTTGTAGCCCTATTTTAAGTGGATAATTTTTTGCAGACTTTTGCAGATTTTACTTTTAGATTTAACAAAGTATGTTAAAACCAAAAATTTACCTCTGCACTAGTTCAATTCAAAAATTTATTTTATAGTTTTAGTTTGATTTGATCATTTTGGGCATCAAAAATTGATCATAAACTTCAACTTGCCCCAAGTCCTAACTTTTTTTTTAATTTCCTAGATCAGGCTTCATATCAAAAAATTTATATACTCTTGGTTTGTCTAATGCAAATAGATTTTATAATTTTTTTGCAATTTTAGCATAAAAGTGTTCACAATTGTTCTTTTGTATTCAAAATTTTAAAGTCCGAACTTTGACCTGACTTAAAACTTGTGACTTTTAAAAAACTCTGGTTCGTCTACGATTCTTAAAACTCGACTGCTCCTAAATAAGAAAGAATTATGATTTAAAAACAATATAGCCTAAGATGGATAATGCTTATCATACTAATTGTTTGTAATTTTATCTATCACTTATAAATATTTTAGAATAATATGACTCACCTGTTTGAAAAAAGAAAATCAAAGGAAAATTTATAACAAAAAGATAGGAGTATGAGTGAAAATATGCTGCATAACTTTTGAAGTTATATTCCTATAGTTTAAATTACATAATTTAAACAAAGAACAATACATTTTAAGGGTCTTGCCTGTTATGTGACCAAGGGGGTCATGTAATATGTGACCTGATGACTCATGTCAGTTTGGTGACCGGATATTTTTTTTGAGTCACACATTATATGACCATCGATACCAAAAATTTACAAATTTATAGGTCATCAAAATATTTTAATGGGTCACAAAAGTATTCTGATGGATCACCAAAATTTAAATAATTCGAAATTTTAAAGACAAAAATTTTAAATTTCTCTTGTCATTCTAAAAATAAAATAAAAATTATTCAAAAAAATGAAATAGTAAATTTGAAATCTTCTTACAACTATTTAAAAAGCAGTGATTTTTTTTTTGAAAAAATTAATAAAATGGAAAAAGAAAATCGCGAATTATTCAATTATTTGGTTTCGTTAGGGCTAATTTTATCAATTAAAACTTGTACACATGATTCCTGCTTGAAAAAAGGTAAAAAGATGGAATTGAAGGAACGAAAGCGTAAAAATGACCTTTTATCGTAGTGGTGTTCTCAGTGTACAACTTTTAAAACTATATATTTGAGTGATTTTTTTCATTATTTCGAAACCCGTTGAAGATTGTTTTGGCAATCATCAAATGTTGGTACGCTCAAGTTACAATTTCTAAAACAGTTTCTTTGATTAAATTAAATTTCAATCATGATTTGCATAGAAACACTAAAGCAAGTGTATATTGTAGACTTAGGCAATTAAAGTACTGCTACGAAAAACTGTTTTTATGTAATTTTACGTGAAATTACGTAAAAAAAAGTAAATTTACCAGATTTTACGTAATTTTACGTAAAAAGTAAAAATTCCAAAAAATACCACTTTTTTTGAGAATATTGACATTTTTTGACTTTTTTGAAATTTTTTGGTCCTGAATTCGAAAAAAAAAATTACTTTATTATATTAATTTTATATTAATTTACTTTTTACGTAAAATTACGTAAAATCAGTTTTTCGTAGCAGTACTTTATGTTCAAAAGAAATCGACAAAAAAAACCTTAAATTAGGCGGACATGGAAAGATCGTTGAGATTGACGAATCTTTGTACCCTAAAGTGAAATATCACAAGGATTTGATATAAAAAAATAAGACAATTAATTTAATTAATTAATTTATTAATTAGAAAATGATTTTAAACGTTCACAAGTTTGGACATTTAGCCTGGCAAAGCGAAAAAATAAGGAAGAAAATGGAAAAATCTATTTTGAAGTTGTACCAAATCGCGAAGCGACAACTTTGTTAGGCAAAATTTATGAGAAGGTTCTACCTGGCACGACTATAATGTCTGATTGTTGGACAGCTTATAATAATATTGATAAGTTAGTTGAATTTAAACACCCAACTGTTAATCATAGTTATAATTTTCTCGATACGAAAACTGGAGCTTGTACAAACCGAATCTATGGTTTATGGAATTCAGGTTAAGTTAATTTACTATTCCGCGACATCATCAACGATGTCGCTTAATGACAATTGTAGGAAATGACATGTCCACAACATTTGAAGAATAAAAATATCTCAATTTCAAGGTGTACTGCATCCAACTCGAAAACATTTATTTATGCCAAATTTAAAAGAAAGTTAAAATTTTTTAAAAAAGAAAAATTTATTTGTAAATGAGTATAAAATAAAAATTTTAACAATTATTTTTTGACTAATTATAAGTTGATTGATTAAATGTATAAAATATTAAATATTAGTAAAATTGATAATTACAATTCATTTTCTAAATTTCTAACAGCGCAGTTTGTGTCAAGATCAATTTCTAGAAAATTTTTCAACATTGAGCTAAATTTTGAATAACTACATTCAGATTTACTCTCAAAACTACACTCAACACGACCAGTATGAAGCATTTCTAAAGGCATTTCGTTGACAAGAATTTTTATTCTAAATGGTTCGATAGTGTTATTACATTTGTGCAAAACAAACGCCAAATTGGAAGCAAATGGCGACATAACTGCTGTTTTGAAATACCTATCTTTAACTTGACTAAATTTATCATGCGTTAATTGGTAAGGATCCCGGAAAAGATTCAAAACAGACAATAATGGAATTATGTTTTCTGCATGTCCAAATCTAAGAAGAACTTTCTTTCTAAAAAAAGTCAATTTTTTTTAATTAAAAAAAATATTAATAAAAAATTACTTTTTTGAATCATTTTTTAAACTCAAATCAAAATTAGCAAATAAATCTTGATATAAATACTGAACTATTTGATAATTTAACTCATTTCCATACGATTTGATCCAAAAATCTTTCAAATCGCTGTAGTATGACAAAATTTCTAGCTCAGAATCACCTTCGAATAATTTACACCAATTTGTTTTCATTCTATGAGCGTGTTCAATTCCACATAAACCAAATATAGTTATCAAAATTTCTTCAAAAGTTGAAAGTTTTTTAGAACACCTCGACAATAATAATATAGTTTTATGGTCAAATTTTCATGGTCTTGCTCAGACTTGTTTTTACTTTTTTTGACTTGTTTTTCGATGACTTAAATTTTTTTTTGTTTTTTTAAGTCAAGTCATAACTCTGACTTAAAAAAAAAATAAATTTTAAGTCAAGTCAAAACTTTGGCTCAAATTTTTGTGACTTAGACTTAAAACTGTGACTTATAAACAAGTCTTGTCTTGCTCAAAGCTTAAATCTAAAAAATTATTTTTCAACTTTTTTGTCAAAAAATTAAATGAAGTGACTATTTTCATTTGTACATATTATATCATACCCAAATATTAATACCAAAATATTAATAATGTTTATTAATAATATTAATAATTAATTTCATGCATGAATAAAATTTTTGCAGAGATTTGCAGAAATAAAAATTCAATTTAAGTTTAAATGTTTACTTTGAAAATATGCCTCTTAATAAAATTTAAAATAAGAAATTACTTAAAATCCCTCTTAAATAGTAATTTTTCACCTTGATCATGAAAATTTGATCAAAAAATTCAACACGGCTAAGCTTATTTTTTATTCAATTAAACATTAAAAATAATTACTTGTTCTAAAATTCAATTCTTGAATACGGTTCCTAGACTTGAATTCTTCAAGTAACTTGATCATTTCTGGTCCATTCATAAAATTAGCTAAATTTGGTAAAGAATTTTTTTTCTTTTTAATTTTTTCTATATATTGATGACATTGGTCGAAGTATCTAATTAATGTGTTATTAATAACAAATTTATTTATCAATAAATTAGGCAATTCTGAATTTTTGCCAAATAGACCAAAGACAAAATTTCGGCCACTATCAATACATCGATCCCTGTCACTGGAAACAATGTCAATGCTGTCAAGTGCATTCTCTCGACTGAACAAGTTTGGGAAGCGTTTTTTGAACCGTAAAGCAATTTGTTGCATTTCCAAAGCACCCAATTCACTCAATCCATGACTCGGTTTGTCATCAAAAGTAACAATTACATCATCAATCGCAGCTGAATACGTCAGATTTGCACTTTTTTTTTGATTCGCTCGCAGCTGTCTTACTTTATCCAAGAAGTCACTTGTCTTGTGGACATATTTTGAATTTGGATAGCGGGATCCGTGTCGTAGAAAAATAAAAATTTGCTCAGCGCTTAAAAATCAAAGTTTTGTTTAAAATATTTCTAATTAATTAAAAAAGCTTTGAAAAAAACTTACGAACAATTTTCTAATTTATAATTTTGATTATTATTAATGTAGTCGATTTGTTCTTTATTAAAGCTATCCAAATAAGCTGTTTTAGTCGAGTGTTTAAGCTGAAGTGATTGAGCAATGTAAAGTGCCAATATTAGTGTTGTTATTGCTGGCAAATCACTTAAGCAACAAATCATTGTTTCTATACTCTAAAACATGCCAAAATTTATAAATTTTAAAATAAAATTTAGCCATATTGATTTTAAGTGTCTAGAAATAAAACTTTAATTATTTGAATTGAATTGAAAGTTCGGATTTTTGCCGCTTTAATTTAATGAATGGAACCAAAAGCACAAAAGTGTTTATTTTGGTATCTTTGTTTAAATATTTTAATATGACTTTTTGGATTAAATTTAATTTTAAGAAGCCGTATTAGTTTAATTTGGATTTATATTCTAGAACTTTATTTATTCATGTTATTTAAAATTTGAAAAAATTGTTCTTATGGCGTCATTTATTTGATCCAGGCTTAGATTCACGCTTATTTAATTCGATTTATTTTAATTTGTGATTTTCTTCAAATTTTTCATTTATTTTCAATTTTATTTTCAAGAGCATTTGAGTACAAAATTTCTAAAATTAATAAAATAGACTTAACTATTCGCTTAGCTTAAAAAACTTAAATAAAGTTATTTTTACGGAAGGAAAATTCAATTATTTTGTTTGAGTAAATCAATATTTGAATCTTTAAGTAATTATTTAGCTCTAGGGGCAATTGACGTATTTCCTGTTAGAAACTTTTTATAATTAACAAGCTTTTTTATTAAAATAAAAACCTTTTTTAATAAATTTTTTTATCTTAAAGACTTTTGACTTCGATTGAGCACTATGATTATCAAAAATAAGTTAAAAAGCTTTTTTTTTAAATTAAATTTTTTAAAGTAACTATTCTGAGAATTATAAGCTTATCTTAATTTTTAATTATTCAAGTTTTATCATTACCTAATTTTAAGCCCTCTGAGTGATAAAAGCAATTTGTAACCATGTATTAATTTAAATTTTTATGTTTTCAAAAAAAAAAGAAAACTTCGTTCTTATTATAAAAAAGGCTTCGTAACAAGCATTAAAACAATATTTTTTCTTAGAAAATTTAATTAAATCTGCTGTTTTTAAATAATGTTTCATTCGATGATTATCAATGACAGTGATATAAACTATGAAAAATCGATTAATGACATAAATATAGAATACGAAAAATCGTATTCGGCATTTAAAAAAAAATATTTTGACTTGGATCTAGAAGACAACGAAATTTTAAAAACTTCTCTTTTATTTAAAAATTGGTCATCGAATACATTGAGGTTGTTCATTGAAGACAATCGTGTATTACTAAAAAAATTTAAGTATTGATTAAATATTTAATTTTTTTTTAAATTTTTTATTTAAATTTATTTTCTTCCTTTAGGTACAAAGACAGTATAGCAAAAGAAATTGACTGTAATCAAAATATATATATTCTGAAGTCTGGCGATGCCAAATGTTATATAAGAATAAGTCGCAGTCAAATAAAAAAACACCAAAAAACACTTGAATCAAATGCCACTTCGCCTTTTTTTATTGAACCAAGCAGTAAGTTCACTTTTCCTATTGATCGTTCCTTTTTATTTAATTTCGATCAAGTTGACAGACAAAAAAGTAAATGCTTGCGTGAAAATCTATTAAAGTCACAATCAAACGAGCATTCATTAAAGAGCAAATATCTGGATTATAAGAGAGAGAAAACATTTCATTCTTTGAGTCAGTCCACTGAACGATTTAAAAACCAAAGCAAGCGAGTTACTTTTAACCATTTTCATCCAAGTCAAACTCAGTCAAATTCGAAACCAAGAACTGCAATTAATCATCAAAATTTTAATTACAATTCATCTTCTATCATGATAAAGCCCATGTCAGCAATTCCTGATCCCAAAATTAAGGCAAACAAAGATGCATTTCGTTCTTCGTCAACAAACATGGTTCGTATGAATAAATCTATTAAACATTTTACTCAAAAGCAAAATCAATTGAATGATAATTTCAATAATCCAATTGAAATTGTGTCAAGTCACAACATTATGGAAGACAGTGGGTCTGATCAATATGGAAAATCTGATTTTTTCAATGAAACAAATTCTTGCAATAAAATAAAGACCAGATTGCCAGAGGTCTTAATATTAAAGAATTTTTGATTTTTGTTCAGTTGAGATTTATTTTAATTATTAAGATATGGAATGAGATTTACAGATTTAATAACACTTACTCATGTTTCATAAAGCTTATGGATTTGAAACCTGGACAAATTTTTGTAATCTTATATTTTGAATTCTGTATTTAATTTAGGCTCTTTTAAACTATAAATCAATAGTATTTTTTATTAAAAGGTGCTTTTTGCTCAAGCCAATTCGGATGAACAAGATTTTTTTAAGTGCTGATAACAAAAAAAAAGTTGATTTTTCTTACATTAAACAAAAATTGATTGAATTTAGTTTAAAAAAAAAAAAAACCATAATTCAATGAAAAATATAAATATTAAAATACGCTTTAAATTTGAGGTTGAAAAAAGTTTGGGATTATGAAAATGTTTAGCTTACTTTATATTTTATTAAATGAGGAATTGTTTTTTTTAATTGACCCAGTTTAATTAATGAAAGTCTAAGTAACTATAAAAAAAAACTAACAAGTCAACTTGAATGTCTAAACTTACATAGCACAATGCAGTAATCTCATGTGATTAAAAGTATTTTACACTTTAATAAGTAATGATCATTTAGAATTAGCTATTATTAATTTTTTCATTATTTATTTACCTTATTTTATAAAATAAGGTGGCATCTTGAAGTTTAGGATCAAAAAAATCAGATCAAATTTTCTTTATAACTTTTGAATTTTATTTGATTAAATCTCTCTTCAAAAAACATGTCTTTTTATTTGAAACACTGGTTAAAATTTTTAACTTAAGACAAGAATTGAAAGTCGAAAATATCCTAATATGACTAAATTTTGAAAAAAAAAATAGCATTTATAGCTGTATATTATCTTACAGATGATGATGTTATTATTGAATTTTTTTTGAAGTCGCTTTGGACTGCATTTTGGAAGGATTTTATTACATGTAATAGATCAAAAATTTTTACCAGTGTTCGATATAAAAAGACATATCATTATATGACATAATGCACTATAATGACAAGTCTAAAAAATCGAAAAATCACGTTAAAACATTATGCCACTAGAACCTAATAAATCTTAGACAAAAAAGAAAATCGCAGGATGATCATTTCTATGAAGGTTTTAAAGAAAACATTAAATTTGTTTAGTATGAAAAAAATCTAAATCTAATTTCTGTCTCTGCAAAAACTTTGCAAACGATTGCTTATTTTTATGGTGTTCTTATTTCAGAGAAAATGTAGAGCTTTTTATAGACAAAATATAGATTTAACAAGTTTATAACAATTTTATGTGAAATTTTATTTATTTAAGATTAAATTAAGTCTCATAAGCAAATATGATAAAAAAAAGTTAATATATCAAAAATTACAAAACTAAATGTAAGTTTATGTTTGTAAGTTAGAAGTAAAAAATGTAGAAAAAATGATTATCAAGAAAATTCCAGTTGGTCATTTAAAATATTTAAAATAGTTTTTTTGACATTTAAGAAATTTTATTACCATTCTGGAATAAAAGTTTTATAAAATTTTGTTTTTTGGGTATTTATTCTATAATCTTGAGTAAATTGTACCTATGAATATTTTTTTCTCTTATAAAAATGAAGCTATTTTAAATAATTAATTTGAAGGGTCTGAGTGATTTTTTGTTCGATGAAAAACGTCAAAAAGAAAATTTGGACTTAAGTAATTCGAATTATCTGGAAAATCAGGAAGAAATAGAAGCCAATGACTCAATAATGACCGAATCGAATAAATACCACTTGATTGTTGATTCAAAGTTTGCCGAATGCTATATTATAGATAAAGAAAGTTATTTAAAATACATGCTTTCATTCACCACTGATAAAACTATTATTAACAAATATTTGGATCAAATGGTAAACTTGAATAGACAAAAAATTAATTTTACTAGTGTTTTGTTTAAGAGAGATTCTTGTATAAAATTGCCATCAGTAAAGGCTGTAAATGAAAATTTTTTTCAAGATTTAACTTGGAAATTGTACAAAAAGCGGACGTATAACGAACTTATCGATTTGAGTTTGAAAAAAAGCTGTAAATGATATTCTTTAAATTTTATTAAAATAAATTTTTTAGTTAAAATTGATTTTTTTTTTTATTATTTCTCGATTTGAACCAATATGAATCCTTTATGTTCTCTTCGGCCCATTCAGGTAAAGCTGCATTCCAATCACTTGGAGGTTCTTTTCTAAGCTTCCACACATCATTTTTTGCTAAGGATTCCTTTCTTTTTTTAACAAGTTCTTGTTCGTAATTCTTAAGTTTCAAAAGAGAAGCTAAGTTATTTGCTGGTTCGCGCTCGTATTTTAGACAATCTACGAATAAATCCTGATAAAATTTACACTCATGGTCAGGTTCTTCTCCCCTGTAATATTGAAGAAACTTTCCCCTTAAAGATGAACATTGCTTGAATTCGTATTCATAATGGTCACATGGCAGTAAATTTAATGTATCGAATGATTTTGGATTATCGGCCGTTTTCAGATTAGACATTTATAAAATTTAAATTTTAACATTTAAATATTTTAATTTATAAAAAAATCATATTGACAAAAAAAATGTCTTGTTATGTTATTGAGTTGTGAGCTGAATAATTCATTTAATTTAAAAGAAATGAATGAAAAATTTTTGAATTGCTTGTTGAATAGGTTGATACTCTAAACTGGCAACTGCTGTAAAGAAATAGCCAGACATTTTCATTAAACAATGCATCCCAGATTTTGAATTATTAAAAAAGTGTTTTTTTTTTTTTTTAAATAGTTAAATTGTGGCTTTCAGAATTTTATACAATTATGTTTCAAATAGAATTGAGTATTTTCTTTAATTCTTATATTTTGGCTATCGATAAATTCAGCTCATGAGATTTTTTATTTAATTTCTAAAAATATTCTTAGTTAAAAAATATATGAGAAGAAAAATATGAAAGTTGCCTCAGAAAATATTTTTTTTATTAAAGTTAACTTAAATAAAAGAATTATCATTTATTTAATAAATACACATTTGAAAATAATTAAAAAATTATTCTTAAATAGATTTCAATTTTTAATTTAGAACCGTTTTATAAAAAAACAAATTACAAAGAGTATTCAAGTGTGGAAAACTTTAATAGTTTCTCATTAGTTGAAGATGAACTTTTTCGTTTTTATTAATACCAATTATTTCAATAGAAATTTTTTTAAATACCTAAGAATTTTGTAATTATTATAATTATTTTTAAATAAAAAAATTTAAAGGAGTAACGCATCACATGTTCAAATAATTCAAAGCAAAATAAAATATTAAAAATTATAATTTATTAGTTATAAAGACCTAAGAAGATTATAAAAGAAAAAGAAATAGTAAAAAAGAAATCTAATTCCATCTTCTTCTTTAACAAATTTAATTCCTGGCAATTTAAAGTCATGCACTCATCGTTTGATTCTTTATTTAAGTTTTTTTAAAAAGCTTTGAAAGATTTTAAAAATTTTCAAAAAAAAAATTAAAACAAGAATTTATGGATTTTTTTTTGACAAACTTTTATTTTAATCTCACAAATAGACATCGTAGACATATTCTCTTCTGCTCGAATTGTTTTTGTAGTGAGCCCGATGAGATGTAGAACCATAGACTATTTGCGGATCAAACGATCCAGTTGTATATGAAGTGTTTGGCACACAATTTGGATAGGTGGTGTAGCTAGTCTGATAGTCACACTGAGGACTACTAATTGGCTGACAGCATGGTTGCTCTATTTGTTTGCATAAAATTATTTTTGGCTTTGGTTGTTTAGCTTTAAGCCAGCGTTCGATGATTATCTTCTGAGGTTTTTGTGGACATTCTGGAAGTTTTTCGTAGATTACTTTTCGAGCTGGTGGTGGAAGTACTTTACCAGGCACGATAATAACTTTTCTTTGTGTGGGACAAGGGGATGGTGGAGGAGCTTCGCGTATAATAATTGGCTCTGGGCTGCGTACAGGCGATGGAGCAGTGCGCACTACTAGTGGGGGTGCTGGTGGCAGTTGCTTATCAGGCTCTTGAATGACAAGAATTTCGGCCGGTTTTGGTGTAGGTGGCTTCAAATACTTGATATGAACTTCTTGTTTGTACTTGACTTTATCCAATGGCTTTTTCTTGACCACTATAGGATTTGGGTCCTCATTTAGTCGGTACTCATCAATCGGAATGGGGCCTTTCCAGCTCTCAGCTTCTTCTTTGTTCAACCAATAGCCCTTTTCATCATCATTAATTATCACTTCTTCGGCATCATTCACCTCTATTGGGTTCTCAGCCTCTACAATTGCTTTCTCCATTTTGCTTTCCACATTTGTAACAACCTCTTGCACCGAAAATCTATTTGACTGCCTGGAGTAGAGACCACTGCTAGATCGCTGGACTCTCTCTCGTCTAAGTGACGAGCTTCGATTCTGATTTTGGTCATGTCTTGAAGAACTTGAGCGACGAGTCACTGTAGTGCTTGTGGTTTTAGATGACATTGTCTCTTAAATCTAATTAGCAAAAAATAATTTAATTTTATATAAATTTTTTAAATTAAGCTTGAGTATTTATAGGTAATAGAGAAAGTCTTTGTTGAAATCCTTAGCAAATACAAACACAACATTCTAAAATATAAATTTTTGTTTGAAAATGAAAAAATTCTCTCATATTGCCGAAGTTTTATGAAGCATAATTTGAATTTTTTGGAAAATATGGTCCTTTTGGTAATTGGTATTTTTACAGGTATGAACAAAAATTGAAAGCTAGAATATAGAGAAGATATAAATGATTTTGTTTGTGGCAAAACTAATTGAATTTCTTAAATTTTTCA
Organism: Brachionus plicatilis; assembly: GCA_010279815.1. Classification (NCBI taxonomy): domain Eukaryota; kingdom Metazoa; phylum Rotifera; class Eurotatoria; order Ploima; family Brachionidae; genus Brachionus; species Brachionus plicatilis. The sequence goes on along the minus strand of QEOQ01000460.1, from coordinate 920,833 downwards.
GCTTAATTAGCGATATTCAATGAAAAACGTCATTCATTTTTGCTAATAATTGAATTTTGTTTTACCATTGTTTCGGTCTATTATCAACCGAATCATTTGAATAAACACATACACATTCTTAGACATTAAATTCACAATCATTAAATTGCTTAGCTTGTTGCCAAATAGAACCATGTTTGTTCTATCAGACCGAAATAAAAAATTTAATATATTGATACCTTAGTTTAAATAAACAAAATTTTATGTTTAATAGCTTAAATTTCTTGAAAAAAAATTTAAATCAACAAAATTTTTCTTTGCAAATGACAACAAGCACCCAACAATACACACATACATAAACACATAGAATGCTTTTTATTTGTTTGATCGAAAAAATGACAAAAATTTCAAATTTAGGCATAAACTTGATTCCTTGTCCCTTTTATTTATTTCAAGATTTCAATTGTTTCTTTGTCTTAAATTTAACAAAGTTTAATTATTGGAGTAATTAAATATACTTGTTCCCGAAACTGGTAGTATTTAGTGGTAGTAAAAATACTAAGTTATAAAGTCTTTTTTTTTTTAAATTGAGCACACATTTCTAATTAAAAAATTTATTTTGTCATTTACCTGAAAAAAATTGATATTCATTTAATTTTTTGTCAAATGATAAAAAAAACTCATTCAATTCTTAAATTTTAAAAAATTTAATTAACAGCTGATTCATTCACAAATTTAAATGATTAATTTATTTTTAAATTAAGCTTAAGTTTTCAAAAAATAAAATCTACATTTTCGGCGTAGGCTGTTATATAATTATTTGTAACTTTTCAATTAGATTCATTAACAATTAAATTTAAAAAAAGAAAGACTTTTTAAAACACTTCTATTAAACATTATAGTTTCAATTTTTCATTAATTTCAGCAATGGTTGGATAACTTGACTGTGTACCATGAGACTGAACAGTCAAACCAGCATATGCACTAGCTTTTTCAATAACTAGCTTGATTGAATCAGTTTGATTCAAATAATGGACAAAAGCACCAACAAAGGCGTCTCCTGCACCCTTAATAAAAAATATAATATTTTTTTTTAAATTTTTTTAATTCATATTAAATTACTGAAGTATCCACAACTTTAACTTTCTGACAAAGAACATGAAAGAATGATTTATCTTTGGCATTTGCAAAGAAAACTCCCTTTTCTCCCAAAGTTACAATCAATCCTAGTCTAATGTGATGATTTTCCAATATAGAAAAACTTGCCATTTTAACATCATCATTTGATTTTATTTCTAATTTGCTTAGTTGTTCGATTTCGATTTCATTTAAAATAAGATAATCTGTATTTATGAAAAGTTTTTCATTTAATTGATCAACCGAAGCTGGAGCGAAATTAAGAATTGTGGTAATTTTATGTTTTTTTGCGATTTCTAATGATTTTATTACCGTTTCAATTGGAATTTCGAGATTTGTTACTAAGATTCTTGAATTTTTTATAGATTCCTCACATGTTTCAATATCTTCAGGCGAAAGTAAAAGATTTGCACCAAGAATTACTATTATAGAATTATCTCCATTCTTATCAACACAAATTGGAGCTACTCCAGTCGCTGCTTTATTTGTAATAAATACTTTTTCAGTGTTGATGTTATTTTTTTTTAAATTCTCCAAATAATTTTTTCCAAAAATATCATCTCCAAGCTTTAATTAAATCTGATAAAATTTGTCTCAAACCTTGCTTTAAATTACTTTGCTTATTACTGAACAATTTGAGCCCAATCGTGAACAAGCAATCGCTTTGTTTGCACCTTTACCACCAAAACCAATTTTGAATTCCTTTCCCATTAGAGTTTCCCCAATTACAGGCATTTTGTCTACATAGCTTCAAATGAATTTTTAAATAATTTAAATAATTTTTCAATCCAAAAGATAAACCTTATTAAGTCTACATTACAACTTGCAACAAAAATAATGTCTGTCATTTTGATTCAATTTTTACTTTATAATATAGAAACCGTTTTTTTTAAATTAATATAATAGAAAATTAAGAAAAGTCACATGATTAGAAAATTATGTTATTTCGTCAAAAGCGACTTGAATTAAACCAAATATTGTATTCGTGAATTTAGAAAAAAAGTTCAAGATAAATTTTACATTTATTATTAGACTTTAGAAAAGTAACTTTAACTTTGAATAATTAAAATGATAAAATTTTAATTTTTATAATTTATATTAAATATCCTCAATTTTTTAAAAAGAGGGAAAATTTAGTATTAATTCTTGAATTAAATTTGATTTTTATTTAAATTTTATGATCTGATAAAAAATTAATTAAAATATTTTGGAAGAGACAATATTTTGTATCTTTTATTGTCAATATTTTTAAAAAAAAATGCTTTATATTAATAAAAAATTTACTTTTAAAAAGACAGTAAGCAGAAATTAGAAAAAAAAAACTGATCATTTTTTTATTTCTGTCTATGAAAATAAATAGCAGATGATAAGAATAAAACTGAATTCAGTTAATAAGATGATAATATTTTATTTTAAAAAACTTTGAAAATTGTATAAAAAATTGAAAATAAAAAAAACTAAAAATTAGATAAAATAAAACTAAATGAAATTCTTTAATTGAAAAATCAATTTATAATAATAAAATCAATAAATAAAATATTTCAAAACAAAAGCATACAAAAAAACAAAAAAGATTTAATTTAAGAATATTAAATTATATTTTCAAATATACAAATTCCAGTGATGATACAAACTAAATATAAAAAAATCAAATGAACCGTATTCCAATATATTATAATAAATAAAAATTTAATTTTACGAATAACCCTCCTATTATATTCTTCAAACATGGTAGATGATAACGAGTATTTAAATGACTTTTCTTCACGTCATTCAAGAGGACGAACCAGAGATGCACAAAATCAAAGAAACACTTGTACAAGAAGATCTGTAAGTCTGATAAATTATTTGAAGGAAAATATTCAAAAAGATTCTTTAACTCCACAAAATCTAAATAATCACTCAGAATTTACAGTTCCTAATCAAAGACAATTTAACTCATCAATGTATAGGACTAATTTGGAAGAAAATATTATTCTTTCACAAAATCCAGTTGCTTGTAGAGAAAATGGAATAATCAAAGTTAATGATGTCACAGGAACATGGATAAATCGAGATGAAAACTTGAATTGGAAAGGAATCTTGCCACTAGATCAATATGCTCTAAATAATGATCCAAATCCGATTATTGTCAAAAAAAAGCCTTTAAACAAAATCAAATATACTCAGGAAATCAATGTAAAGTATTTAAAACCACCAAAAATTCCCGATGCCGGCGATATAATAATTCGACACGATGCGCCAAGACAAATACCTGCGGCTCCTTCTTTAATAATCAGACAAAATCGACCACGACTCCCAACACCTCCTCCATTGGTAATTCGAGAAGAACCTCCAAAAACTCCTGAAACAATTCCGACCAAAGTCATCACTATTCCAGGAAAACTTTTGCCTCCTCCACCAAGGAAGTTGATCATTGAAAAAATGCCCCAAAACCCCCAAAAGCCTCAGTCTATTTTAATTGAACGATGGTTGCCGTACAATGATATCCGACGACGAGTCATTTATCAAAAGCCTACAATACCGAAACATTTGACTCAAAAAACAAAGAATGTTATCATTGACTGGCAAAAGCCTGATGTCCAAGTCACTCAAGAACTTAAATATTTGGGTATCGAAGAAACAAATCCTAGTGAATATAGACAAAAGTATTGGAAACAATTAAATGCGTCGGATAAATTGCCTGAATTTGTCCAAAGACTTGAACATCCTCATGGAATTGTATTCGCTTCACAAAAGCCCAAGCCAAACATATATCTTGAAGGTGATATTGACGCACTTGATCTTATTGATTTAGACCAAGCTGGACTCACTGAATTAAGAGAATCCACAAATAATCAAATGTCAAATTTTAACGTTTCAAATTCATTTAGGAAATTATTAAAAGAAATTTTTGATAGTTTTGATACAGATAATGATGCATTTATTTCTAAATTAGATGCAAGAGATGCATTTTTTCATCTAATAGATCGTTTTGAATCAAGCGTTGATATTTATGATGACTTTTTTTATTTCTTTCAAAATGTTCCTTCCTTTCTCAACTTTTCTGATTTTTTTGAAATAGCCAACAGAGTATTTAGCATTCCAAAATGAATCGAAAATCAAATTCTTATCCAAATTCATAGACAGTTTTTTTCCCAATAAGCTTTATTTTTTTCTCATTATTTTTCATAAATTATAAATGAGAAGTTTTTAAGTCCTAATTCTTTTTTAAGAAAGTTAAATAATTTATTTTAATTTTATCTTTTTTAAAAGAAGTATCTTTCTTTAATGCAATCAAAATTATTCTTCCATTTTAAGAATAGATTTTGCTTGAAAATAATTTTTTATCATGCAGTTTTTCTTCAATAACCAAATATGTTTTCTAATTAAATAAGAAAATATCTATTTAAATAATTTTTTAATTTAAAAAGAATGAAAAGCTAATTCATGATTCTTTTTACGAAAAAGTATTGCTTTTGCTAATTAATGTAATTACGTTTTTAAATTTTTTTTTTTTTCTCTTTTGGTTTCCATGATAAAATTATTATGGACCCCTTAACTTAAAAAGTTAACTGGTAAAAAATACCAGATAGACGATTGTCTTATTTAACTTTTGTTCACATTTAATAAATAAATAAATAAAAACTATTTTTTTTGCTCATAAAATAGCATTAGGTAAAATATTTAATAACTGAATTACAAAGACTTCTTAATGTCTCAATACTCGATATTTTTAATCATGTATAAAAATTTAATCGTTAATTTTGATAATTTCATAAATTTATACAGTGATTAGTAAAATATGATGCAAAAAAGAATAAATTTTATTTCAAAACTGCGCAGTTTCAAATAGAAGTAAAATTGAAGACTTTTTTTTCTTATTTTAATATTTTTTCTAAATAAATTAAATAAGAATGAAAAAATTAATAATTTCTTTAAAAATCCCCTTTTTATATCAAAAAAGATCAAAGTTAAAGAATTTCACACATAACTTCAAGTCGATGAGAATAAAGGAACCATTATTATTATTATTATTACAATTTTCTTTAAAGAAACGTTAAAAAGACTTAAAAATTTTGTTGACTTGGTAATCTAGGAAATAAAAAAAACTTCTTTTAGTAAATTTTACGAATATTACAATAAAAAATACATATAAAAAATAAATTTTTTTTAATAAATATTGAAAAATTGAATACTCAAATGGATCGACATGAACTAGGGAAATATGAAAATGCAAATTGGACAATAAAAGGATTACGTTACGTTGTTTTTTTTTCTCATCATTTCAGATTCAGATCAAATTCTTGACTCTGTGAGTGGTTGATCTTACTGGATCTTACTGGTGTGAGCTGAATAATGAGAAGAGAACCTGATATGGTCCATTAGATCAGTTAGCCCAGGAGTCCGAATGCAACGTTGAAAATCAATGGACCCAGAATTTAATGAAAATTATGCAAAAATGGCTCAAATTTAGATTCTACTTTCAGCTAAACATTAAGAAAAATTTAAAAGATATAAAATAGTACAAGAAGGCAATCAAAGAAACTGGGAGTCATATTAAAGTTTAATTAGAGATTTTGACAGTTTTTCTTAGCTTGACTGGGTATATTTATTGTTTTATTGCTTTTTTGATATAACACTTATGAATTTTAGCTGTTTAAATTTTTTAAGAGTCTCCGGTCCCACAAATTCACATAAAGAATCATCAAATTTACTAAAATAAGAAACAAACTGCTTTATTTCACAAATATTATTGAAAACTTCAATTTCATTTTATATAAGTAATTGATGATAAAGTTATATAAAATATTTTTTTGATTTTAATATTTAAAGCCACAATAGTTATTAGTCTTGCAAAAAAATGATCCATCATAAGCTGCTATAAATCTGCCATAACAAAAATATAACAAATACAGATTTTGATTTTTTGAATATTTGGTTCTTTTTTGAAATTAAGATTTCTTAATCTCATGGCAAAATTTTTCTTTCAATAAATATCAAACAAAATTGCAGCATTTCTTGCTAAAACCAAATTGCAATGAATCCTCCACTTTTTCTTTAATCCATAGTGAAATAAAGTGGAAATTAAAAAATTACTTCAGATTAATTTGTTTCAGAAAAATTTGCTATAGAAAATTTTTGTTTTTGTTTGTTCCTCTAAAATTTGCAGCTGTTAAAACGTCATTAAATTATCCAATTCTTGTTGATTAAAATGATTCAAATTTATTCAATTTTCATAAAACTCATGGAGATGGTTTACAAAGACATCAATACAAATATTCTAGAAAAAGCTTATAAATTCAAATCATTAGTAATGCAATTAGTAGTAGTAGTTTAAAACTGCAGCGTGATGAATCACGCGGAGCGCGTTAGCTATGCGACTGACGCCCTGTGGCAGTTACCAATGTGTTTGTCTAAGTTGATCTTGAAAGTGTTGACATTAAGCGATTCTATGACTTCGTTTGGGAGTGCATTCCAAGTGTTTGCAATTCTGTTGTTGAAGAATTCGTGTCTCTGATTGCAGCATCTCACTATTTCGCGTTTAAAGTGCCCTCTATGACCACCTCTAGGTTCTCCGCATTTAGGATTTTAGTGCCAGTTGATTTCTTCTAGACCTTTTTCGAGTTTGTACTTTTGAATAAGATCGCCGCGTATTCTTCTGACGAACAATGATGAAAAGCCTAATCTGTTGCATTTTATTTCGTACGGAAGATGTCTTAACTCATGAGAGACTTTGGTGGCTCTGTGTTGAACTTTTTTGAGTATGTTTATGTCTTTTTTGGTATATGGTGACCAGGCCGAGACGGCGAATTCAATTTGAGGTCTCACGTAAGACGTATAAAGTTTTTTCCAGAGTTTAGCATCTCTGAAAACGAATGTCCTTTTTAGGAGACCTAATAAACTATTTGCTTTTGAAGCTGCTTTGTTTACTTGAGCGCTAGGCTTAAGATCGTTAGAGATTAGTACTTCGAGTTCTTTTTCGCGTTCAATTAGATTTCTAAATTAAAATGATCTATTAAAAAACGCTTTATAAATAAAACAGACTATTCGGGATTGATAAAGATTCTTTTGAAATAAAAATAAAAATAACAAAATGTTCGTAAATTTTTGATCAAAATTTAGAAGAAAAATCTTTGTTCTCATCATTTAATGTCGTTTTTAGATTTCTTGTTAAAAAATGTAAACTTAATTGATACTTTGTTTTAGTTAACACTACTATTATTTTTAAGTTCATTTTTTTCTGTTGGTATTATTTTAAGCAACAAAATTTGAGACCATAATTTTCAATTTTCAATGTTATCAACTCACGGCAAAGTAAAATTTTTGTTCAATTTTCAATTTGCCCTTTTTGCTCAAATATTTCAAATGGGCAATTTAACTGCATTTAAATTTACAAAGTTTTTTTAACTTTTAAAACTTTTAAATTTCAATTTAAAAAATTGCAAATATGTAATGCAACTAAATTGCACAGTTGAAATTTTTGAGCAAAAAGAGCAAATTGAAAATTGAACAGAACTTTTACTTTGCCAAATTCACAATGTTTTAAAATTTAGTTTAATTTTTATTATTATTTTGTTTATCTTTAGTTCCAATTTTAAAAAACAGTTTTGACTCGTGAGCAAGACTCGAAAATTTTATTCCAATCAAACAAGGTGAGCTTGAAGAAGGCAATTTGTTTCCAAACTTTTTGATTTCTTCAAGAGAAAAATCATCAAATGAAAATACCGGTATCAAAAAGGTTTTGCTCAATTTAATGTCTCTAAAAAACATTCAACTGAATCATTTTCACTAGACGAAGATTTAATAGACGGAAAGCAGCTATCAAACATTTCCACTTGATCAACAGTGCATGGAGCTTTATTATCATCTCAACAAAGTTTTCCTTTACAGGTGTCAACGTCAGAATCTTTAAGTTTAATGATTTATAAAAATTACAGAATTTTGTAGAAGCACTTGGCTATTTTTGCCTCAAAGAATATTTTGTCGTTTATTTTTAATAATAATAATAAACATAATAATAATAGCAATTTTTTTAATGGACAACATACCTCAATCGAAGTAAGAACACTACAGTCGATCCTCCGTATAGCGAACCCCTATTTAACGAAATCCTCTATATTACGAATAAGAATCCAGGAGCCGATTTTTTTAAAAGGAAAAAGATTACTCGATTTCGATAAATTCGCCTATGTGTCAATCGATAACAACTTGGCTGCGCGCGGAATGCTCTCAGAGGCAGAAATCGTCGATTCAATAGCAACAAACAATCCAGTAGAACAAGGATTGTGATACAGAAATTGAAGAGCAACAAGATGCAAAAAAACAATTGATTAACTCAAAAGAAGCAATCGATAGAATAAATGAACTGAAACAATTTTTTTTAAACCAAAAAAGATGATAATTCTAATGCAATTAATTTATTATTTAGTATTGAAAATTTTAAAATTGAAAGTAGCTTTACCAAGCAACCATCTATTACCGATTTTTTTCAAAAAAATTAACTTTTTGTTTTTTTTTCGCCTTTTTATTTTAGTTTTTTTAATCAATAAAATTTTGTTTAAAATTTTTTTTGTCCCTATCATTATATATGGGAATTTCAATATAACGAATACCGAATTTTCCGCCCAAGTAGTTCGTTATACCGAGGATTGACTGTGTTTACATTTATTAGATCTCAAATCCTTTCCTTTTGTTTGTGTCTAATTTTCTAAGTGAATTATATAAATTGATCTAAGGAAATGAACCTAAAAAATTTGTGATAACTAACTGCACAACCAAAAATACTTGAAAATAGGTCAAAATATTTTTGTTGTAAATTATGATCTATAAAGCTTAACTTTACTTTAATTTCAGAAATAGATTCAGGTTTTTACTTAAAGATAATTTCAAAAAATGTCTCTTTTTTTAACTTATTTTCTGCAAGAAATTATGGTATCACTCAGTAATATCAAAAATGCAGCAAAGAGATAATGATCGACAATAATATTAATAATCAAAACGTATAGAAAACTTAATGGAGAGTTAATATGAGCAAGTCTGATCAGTACTTCCAAGCAAGTCCGTCTAAACCCCACTCGCTTGAAAAAAAGTCTGATCAGTAAAATTAAATTGGAGAGAATTAAAGAAAAGATCTGAAATTTTTAGAGAGAGATATTCAAGTGAGCCAAACTGTAATTTTTTTTAGTGATTTATGAATTTATATTTTTATTAAATTAATTTTATCTTTAAAAAGGAAACAAAATTAACTTAACATTTATTTTTTAGAATTTTTTTCATAGTTTAGGAATAAAAATATTGATTTGCTTATTGAGGAAATAAACTTCATAATATGCAAAAATGGAAATAAAATTATTTTTAAATGGATTTTGTTCTAAAATCTATCTGAAAAAGACTAAAATTTTTTAAATTTTAAAATTTTTGAGTATTAAAATCTTAAATTATAGAAGAAATTTAAAAATTATAATTTAATTTTATGCTATATATTTGATAGATTATCTCTAAAAAATGAAAAGAAATTTATTTGAATTGTTAAATTAAATCTATCAAATTTTTAGTCTGAATCGGCATTTCGAACTTAAATAAATGATTATTTTTCAAATAATCAAAAATTAATGGTTGAATTAGCTTGTTTAAAAACATGAAAACTAGTAAAAATAAGGAATTTTATTTTGAATATTTGTTTAAATTGAAAGATAAATTTTGGTATAAATTCTATTTTTTATTATTTAAAAACCTAAATATTCAAATAAATAAATATCAGAAAATTTTGTTTATTTTTGCATACAAAAACAACAATTAAATCTTGAATTTTTACAAATACTTTTAAAAATGCTAAAAACAAATTTTCTTTTTATTCAAATTTATCGAGTAATTTGTCTAAAATCAATTACAAATACTTAAAATGATCCAAGAAGATTCGCTTTGGTCAAGTATTAACTTAAAAAGTAGCTCTACGCTCTTTACTAAGAGTAGAAGTGCGATTTCACTAAACTCTCTGTTTCCGTTAGAAATACCGATAGCAAATTTTAAAAAATCAACGAAAAAAAATATTTTATCTTGTAACAGATTTAGTCCGACAGATATGAGTTCGACTTACTTTGGTCCAGAAAAAAATAAATTAAAAAATGTTAATCAAAGAGGGGAACAAGAAACCATTAGTTCATCAATAAATTTTAATTTAAAAAATATTCAAAAAAATAACAAAAATGATGAATTGACATGTGGAAAAAAGTATGCATTTCCATCAAATGTTGATAGTCGAAATTCAAAATTTTCAAATTATGAATCAAATAATAATTTGGTGGATAATAACGAGTATTTAACTGACTTTTCTTCACGTCATTCAAGAGGACGAACCAGAGATGCACAAAATCAAAGTAAAACTTGTACAAGAAGATCTGTAAGTCTGATAAATTATTTGAAGGAAAATATTCAAAAAGATTCTTTAACTCCACAAAATCTAAATAATCACTCAGAATTTACAGTTCCTAATCAAAGACAATTTAACTCATCAATGTATAGGACTAATTTGGAAGAAAATATTATTCTTTCACAAAATCCAGTTGCTTGTAGAGAAAATGGAATAATCAAAGTTAATGATGTCACAGGAACATGGATAAATCGAGATGAAAACTTGAATTGGAAAGGAATCTTGCCACTAGATCAATATGCTCTAAATAATGATCCAAATCCGATTATTGTCAAAAAAAAGCCTTTAAACAAAATCAAATATACTCAGGAAATCAATGTAAAGTATTTAAAACCACCAAAAATTCCCGATGCCGGCGATATAATAATTCGACACGATGCGCCAAGACAAATACCTGCGGCTCCTTCTTTAATAATCAGACAAAATCGACCACGACTCCCAACACCTCCTCCATTGGTAATTCGAGAAGAACCTCCAAAAACTCCTGAAACAATTCCGACCAAAGTCATCACTATTCCAGGAAAACTTTTGCCTCCTCCACCAAGGAAGTTGATCATTGAAAAAATGCCCCAAAACCCCCAAAAGCCTCAGTCTATTTTAATTGAACGATGGTTGCCGTACAATGATATCCGACGACGAGTCATTTATCAAAAGCCTACAATACCGAAACATTTGACTCAAAAAACAAAGAATGTTATCATTGACTGGCAAAAGCCTGATGTCCAAGTCACTCAAGAACTTAAATATTTGGGTATCGAAGAAACAAATCCTAGTGAATATAGACAAAAGTATTGGAAACAATTAAATGCGTCGGATAAATTGCCTGAATTTGTCCAAAGACTTGAACATCCTCATGGAATTGTATTCGCTTCACAAAAGCCCAAGCCAAACATATATCTTGAAGGTGATATTGATGCACTTGATCTTATTGATTTAGACCAAGCTGGACTCACTGAATTAAAGGAATATAAAATTAAAACAAATAAAAAATTTTTTACTTAAATTTATTTTCTGGAAAAAAATTTCTGTTTGTATAAAAAAATAATCATTTTTTAAATTTCAATTAAAAATAAATAATCTTCTATACAATATTTTTAATACTTATGAAAAATTAAATCAAAAAATCCAAATTGGTAGAGTGAAATTTGGGGGACGTTTTCAGATCATTTCCTTGTCCGTCGGCTTTTTTAATCCAATCCATCACTTTCAAATTGATGGTCATGTTTTCTGTTTGGTCAAATTGCCTGTTATGCTTGCTCAAATTATTGATTGTCATTGAACTCTTATCAAAAGTTATTTCACTTTGCCAAAGTGAAAAAGGTTCTGAAAATTTGTAAAAATTGCTAAACTCTTTATAGATACTGCTTATGCTTGTTGCCGAACTAATCACTCCACTAGACGTATCATAACCATAGATTTGTTTATCTTCATATGGAATCGAACTGAACTGTAGACTAAACGACTTTTGTTTGTTCAAGTTCGTAAAATTGTATTTGAATTGTTCAGAATATTCTAACTGTTGATTTAAACTTGAATCTGTTAGCGATGAGAGAGATGAGCCTTCATCAAATGAATCTATAATAGATGGTATTATTTTTGGACAATTTCCCAAAGAAAGTCTGGCTTGTTCCATTAAAGATCGTCTATTAAGAAAATTCGGTAATTTTTCGATTTCATGTCCATCGTCATAATAGGAATAATGTATATAATAGGCCAACATGGCTATTATAAAAGATCCAAATACAACCACTAGCTCAAATTGTCTCATGCGAATTTTTTCCTCCAAATCAATTAAATTTAGAAAAAAAAATTTATTTCTTTCTTCGATCAACAGACTTAAAAAAGTTGTTTTTTCTTGATTTTTTTGATAAATTACTATCGAATTAAAAAACCAAAAATATGAACTTGTCAGTACAAGGATAAAATTGATAATAAAATAAATCACAGTCTGAATTCTAGTTAGTTTAATATCCAAGCGTACTTCTGTGTGAGATTTTTTTAAATCGGGCTTGAAAAATTTCTCATTATAATCTACTAATAAAATGTAAGATTCGTATAAAACTTGTATAAAATTTAATTTTGACTTAATGTAGAACCATGTACATGATAGTATGAGCGAAACCAATATTAAAATAATAATTGAAATAAAAACTTTAATACTAGATTTTGGCGAGGCAATGTCATCATTGAAAGTGGATAAATAAAGAATCAAAGACATTGATTTACTCACAAAAAAGAAATATCGAAACAAAAATTTAAAAATTAAATTATTTAATTTTGTGTTGTATCCTTCAATTAGAATAATATTTGTGATAGATTGAAGACTAAAATAAAATGCTGATAAAGAAAATATGTAAAAAAAGTAATTATCTAATTTTATGTAGTAAATACGGGTTAGATACAAATAAGTGATCAGTGTCAATGGAATGTTTTTGCTGAATTCGATTAATTTGCAATAGAAATTATTGAATTTGGCTGATAACAGTATTTGAATTAAGATAAACGACGAGATTAAATTGAGACACGATGAAATGGCCACGATCACATTTACTTCGGTTTTGGTTAAAATATTGGTTAGACTTGACAAAGTCTTGGCAAATAAGACGAATATTACGATAGATAATATGTTACTAATTGAATAATAGATTTTGAATTTTTTTAATTTTGAATCTCCTTTTGACTTGGTCATTTCATGACGAACGGGTGTATCGGATACTATCATATTAAATATCTAGAAATTTTACTAATTATTAAAACTTAAAATTAAATAACATGAATAAAAATTAAATTAAATTTTGATAAAATAAAATATAACAAAAAGAAAGTTAAACACGGGTTGTTGATTTATATGTAAAGAATTTATAAAATATATATTTTCTGTTAAATAGCCTCAACTAGTAGTGAAAATTAATTAATTAATATCTGAAGTGAAAATAATTCTCGTCTGGTGGCAATTATTTATGTATTACGCAACATTCGATTCTCAGGCTAGAATAGTAAAACTGTGGAAATTTTTCTCTATTTGTCAAAATATGTTGCTTTCTAATCAAAAATAAATTGATCTAATGAAAAAACTCAAAATTATTTAATAACTAATCAACACCTAAAGCTATCACGAGTTGTTATTAAAAAAAATTAAAAAAAAATCAAAAAAAAAGCAAAGTAAAGTATTGACTTTTATTTGTATGAATAAATGAGAAAACAGTCAGTAAAAAATTCAAAATATTCACTAAAACAACCAGGAAAACTATCTATTTTATTGACATTTTACATGCGAAGATTAAAAATAAATATTTAAAATCGATTAAATCAATCTGGTATTTATATATAGAAAATTTAAAAACCAAATATTGTCCCAAACGAGTTAAGTGGTTTTTAAATTTTAAGTGTTTCTTAATTTTGCTAATGGTATTAAATTTTGAATGTCAATTCTACATTTTGAATATTAATAAACACGCATGAATGCCTTTTTATTGACTGTTAATACTTTTTATCATACACCGGCCTTGAGGTAAATAAATCCATCTTATCGAGAGTAGGAATCTATATTCAAGTGATTTTTAAATCCGAAGCAAAAACATTCGCTTTACTTTGACGTAGAATTGTCGAGCTCTAGCCGAATGTTCATAAATTGCTTAGCTTTTAAAACAATATTTTTTATTACACTTTTATTTCAATTGCTCGCGAAATACTTGAAATCATGCGTGTCAGTTTTTACCTTTCCGACCAATAGTTCCATGATTTATTGTAACTTTTTATTGTATTTCAATAGGTTAAAACAAATGATTGATTTGTTTTTTTTACTTGACAGCTTTTCATTAATAGTCTCATTGAAATGAAATAAAAACTAACATCATAATGTTGTAGATAAACAAATAAATAAATATATAATGTTGTATAACTTCCTCATTAATACAAATATGAAAATTCTCTATTTTATTTAATTCTCATGATTAAAAATGATACTTTGAAAATAATTTTTATTTATTAAATTGTCTAATATTGAATAAAGTGAGCGGATTGTGTAAAAAGAAAAACTTGCAGTTATGTAACTAATTTGGAGTTCGCGTGAAATTTTGACATAAAACAAAGAATAAATTTCATTTTAATATGCTTGAATAATTTTTGACAAAAATCAAAGATTAAACGATAATAAAATTTTATAATTGTATCGAGATTTAATTATATAATCTAGATTAAAGCTCATTTTATAACTTGTGCACTTGTAATTAGAAAATTTTATCCAGGTCAATATTTGCATACAATTTTCTATTAAAAAAAATGCTATAATGAATGAAAATTTTATTTAAAGCTGAATAATTTTTTATATTTAGATTATAAAGTTTATTTAAATATATTTTACTCATGTTTTCAAAAAGCTGTTTGTACTTTAATTTTAAATAATTAAAGTTTTATCAGTATTTATTATAAGGAATTAAAAGAAATTAATTTTATGAAAATTTTCATTAAAGAATCAAAAATTGGTTAATTTGATTACAATTTTAAGAAGTAAAGATCATTTGAAAAAAGACAAAATCATGACTGTGAGTTGTATAAGACTTTTTTGGATTTTTTTTTCATGACATTTTTCATTTTCAGTATTGCTTTTAAATATTATCAATTTGGTCTAATATTATGTATTATTTTTATTTTCAAATAAGTAAATAAACAATTTGAAAAAAAATTCTTTCGGAATATGTTAGGATCACAAGATTTTGAATAGAAAGTTGCAAGTCAATTCAGTGATACCAATTCAATAGATGGTTTTGTGAAATTCAGTACAAAATGATAAATAGAACAGAAAAAAATGTAAAAAAATTGAATAACTTTTTTTTAAAGGTTAAAACTTTATTCTGTAAATGCAACATAGTGCAACATTCAAAGTTGCATCAAATATCATGGTCTGCTAAATTTGCAGATTTCAGCAGAAATTAAATTTCAATATAATCGAGTGTAGTGCATTTTGCAGAGATTTTGCACATCATTAGCAGACTTTTACAGTTGATGCAACTTTGAATGTTGCACCATTTTGCATCCACAGAATTAATTTTTAAACTTTTAGAAAAAAAGTTATTTAATTTTTTTACACTTTGTTCTGTTCTTTTGTACTGAACTTCACAAAACCTCAATAGATTTCACTAACAAATTCGCTACATTGTTCAAAAAAAAATGTTTATTAGTTATGGTCTCAATCCAACAAAAATGAGAATAAAAAAATTCTCATTCCTGATATTAAATTTAATACCATCATATCTAACTTTGTTGCATTTTTTTTTATTTTAGTTTAAATTTTTTAAAGGAAAATGTCGAGAATATAATAATAAATGTAACAAAAAAAACAAAATAGTTATATTAAATTATCAAATAATAAAAAAATGAAATTTTAAAAAATGCAATTTTTTTCTGTATTTTTTGTTTATTTAATTTAAGTATCATGAATTAACATCACCCTAAAGGCGTTAATTTAGGTAAAAATAATAAATAAGGACTTTTCATTTATTACAATGTCCATACCGTACATGTAAGTGTATTATTATTCGTTCTAATTAAAATTATTATCCTTCTTTTACTAATATTTTTTTCACAATATTTTGATTTTATTTTCTGAAAAATCTTTAATGAAAAAAAATAATTTATATCCAAATAAAATATGGAAAAATATATTTTATTTGTTTTCAAAAATGAGTTTCTTGTTTGAAACTATTGATGGAATATGGCAATGTGAAATTTTGGTACAAAAAGTAAATACTTTATAATTTTTTTTCTAATTGTGTAAAAATAGTTCTGTAAACAGTAAAAATCTGTACAAACCAGTTCTTAGCTCTGCAAAAAAATCTGCAATTTTCTGAAAAATGCACACCATGAAAAAATATTTGATTAAAATATGCAATAAATTTCAGATTTTTTGCAGAGCTAAGAATTCGTTTGTACAGATTTGTAGTGTTTACATAGCCATTTTTGAACAATTGGAAAAATATATAAAATTTTTATTTTGTGTACTGTAATTTTTCAATTTAGTAATTTTTGTAACAAAATTTCACATTGCTTGGATTATTTGAAAATTTTTTTCATGTTAGACTAAGTTATATATGCAAGGCTAGTTAGAGTTATTTTACGTTACCAAACTTGAAAACGCAGTTTTTTATTAGTGATTGAGTAAGTTATTAATATTTTAGTTATGAAAAGTGGAATGCTTAGGTAGATCTGAAGAAAGCAAAATTAAAGGAAGTGATTGAAGTATATCCTGTTTTGTAACCAGGTGGTCACCAATGTTGTGACCAATCCGATTAGTACTGGTTTTGCTACCACATTGGTCACAAAAATTTATGGCCAGAAAGCTAGGTTAATAACAAAAGTTAATATAAAAAAATGTCCCAAGAGCTTTCAGTAATTTTTTGTTGGTAAAACACTCTAAAAAGATGATTTTCCAAGCCATTTACAAAAGAGTGGACTTTTCATTTTTCAAGAACTTGAGTCTTAAAAATTATCAAGGACGGATTCAATTATATTAATTTTGAAATTTTGAGGATTTTTCATAAAGAAAACAAATTTATTTTATTGATGTGTTTTTATTACTTAAATTCAAAAAAAAATTGTTTTTGAATTAAAAATATAAAAATAGAAGAGTATTGTATTAAGTAAGCGAGAGAGTGAGCTAAAAATTAAAAAATAACTCTAATAATCTATTGTTCTGTGTAAAAAAAGGAAGAGGAAAGGAAGAGGAAAGGGAAAAAAAACGATGAAGTTAGTTTTATTTTGTACTGTACTTTATTTTTTTAAATCAATTTAATTTAACTTATTATTTTACATTTAATTCTGAAGGAGCTTTAGCGCGGTACAAATGAACAAATAAACAAATAGTAATAAATTTGAAGACAAAATTTACAGTTTGTCTCAAGATTTTAAAATTGTTGTCCGACCTTAAAACAAGATCTACAAAGCATCAACATCATAATAAACACAATAAAACACTTTTAAAAATGTCTTTGCTCCCCATTATCTAATTACAAAACTACCAAAGACATTATGCTTTCAAGATTTTAGAGTTTTCAAAACATGTTAAATTTAGGAATTGTGAATTTTGAAAAAAAAAACAAAAAAAATGAAAACTTTTTTTCTTGAAACGGGAAATTGGTTTTGTAAAAAAATTAGTTTTTAGGTCTCTGTTAGTGCATTTTAAGGGGACTAGATCAACTATTGAATTAAACCTGAAAACCTATGGATAAATCTAAAAAAATGTGCATAATTATTCACAGTAAAAAAAACAGTTGCATCGATTTTGATGTTGCTGAATCCCAATTATCATTGCCAAATTTACTTGCCAGGTACCAAAATACTTCCAAAAAAAACAATAAAAATCATTTTTGTCTTCTAATGAGTCTTTGATTCAACTAGAAATAAATGATTTTAATTATCCAAAAACAACTGTTGCTTTTTTCTCATTCATAATTAGTGCTATCTCCAATTTAAAACAATCTTGAATTATTGTATTCTGCTAATGAAAACTTGAATAAAATTTCTAAATTTTTTGTAAATATTTGAAAACTTCCGTGACTTTAAAATAAAGACTAAAACAAAAAATTTATTAAGGGCTTCGATCTAGACAACAATAAAACTTTATTTTAAAGAAAATAAAATATTTAAATTTTGATAATAAACACAAGAACTTGACCTAAGAATTATAATTTAAAAGCGCTGAAAATATGATATCATAAAATAAAACGAAGAGCAAAGCTGGTTAATATTTTGACTAATAAAATTCTAATCTAAAATTTAACTAAAACCTGTTTAGTTTAAAAATATTTTCCTTACTTGTTCTAGTTTAAAATAATTTTTTTTCTATGCTTATTTTCATTATCAAATAAATTAAATATCATAGACTAATTTTTATCGATTAAACTTAATGAAAAATCTTTTTAATTTTCTCAAGATTCCTCAACACGACTCAAGTCAATAAAGCATAATAATAGCTAGAATCAAATTAATTATTGAAAAAATCCGGAGAAAATTTAACTCGATTATAATTCAAAAAGGTGCTTGTAAAGCTTGTGTATTTAGTAGGCCACAAACTGTGCTTAGAAACCAATTTGAGTCAAATTTTATTTATAAATACAATTTTATATTTTAATAAAAAATGTATTAACTAAAAAAGATAATTTTTTTTAAATTAGGTTGGCTATAAAAATAAAGATTTTAATAAGGAAAAGACAAAAAAGGTGGACACTTAGATGCTAAATATTTCTATTGAAGTAGAATGACACATTTTTGTATTTTTTATTAAAATAAAAAAAAATGCTTGGCTTTTTTGGTTAATATCAAGATTTAGATTTAGATTTGACGCGTTAATTGAATGAAATAAATAATGGACATTTATACAGAAGGTATAGAGTTGAGTCATCGCGAAATGCCGGTCGATTGTCCTGATGAATTTATACCGGAGATAAAGACCAGACCGTCGTTGCCAAATTTAATTGCCAACCATCAGAATAAATCCAAAAAGAAATCCAAAAAATCGCTCACCAAATTGTCTCTGTCTTCTAACGAGTCCTCAAAATCAAAAAATTCTTCGAAAAATTCCGACTTTTCGTTCAGTAATATGAACAGTACTCACATGCCACTCTTGTTCAACGACTCGGAGCATTTCCATGATCGTCCACCCTCATACAAATCACAAAATTTATACGAAAATGATTTATTGTATTTAAAAGAAAAAAATTCGACTGATTCCAAAGGAAAAGTAAATGGTGCCTTCAATTCAAATGATGAAGACCATGTCACCGATGACAAAATTAAATCATCTAATGGCACTATTAAATCAAATAAATCGAACTGTAACCAAAAAGTAAATCTAAATGAGAATGATTTAAAAAATTTGCTTCTCACTTGTAATAACGACCGCGATTTATTGACACAAATTCTGAATTCTAAAGAATTTTGCGCCAAATTTGACGTGAGAAAAAGTCTGATATCAAAAAGTCTCAAGGTATTATTTTGTTTTTTATTCAAAAATTACTAAGATCTAGAAATCAATAGTGATACAATAGAGTCAAATAATGTGTTACCAATTCACTTGTATTGTTTTTTTTCTATCATTATTTAAAAATGAAAAAAATTACCTAGCATTTATTTTTAAGTGACCAAAAATTAATTTATTTTGCTTATTCTCTTAAATTTACTTCGAAAAATACCAAAAATATTTGAGCTAATTATTTAACTTAATATTTATTAAAAAAAATATCTTAATCGATTTGATGGATGTCATCCTTGCCAATACTTTCTTTAAAAAAATCTGCTAAGGATAAAACCAGATTTTTCTTTCGAAGGGGGTTTTCAATTTTGAAAAAATTATAAATTTTAAATAATTTATTTTCTCTAATTTCTAATAAATTCATTAATAAAAAAGTTTCAAAAAAGGAAATTATTTCAAAAATAATTTAATTTTATGTTTTTTTTTTTGTAATGAAAAACTTCAATAACTCGAGAAATTAACTCATCTTTATCTGCTCATGCTCATGTGGTTCAACTAGAATTAAAGTAATATTAACAAACCTTAGTTTTCCCATATAAAAAAGCTCTTAATATTCTCATTTTTTTATGGATTTGGGACTTGGGCTACCCTCTATGCCATTGTAAGCTGCTTCTTTTGAAGTTTTTACTCTTAAATTTAAAATTGAATAATTTTTTAAAATACAAAATAGGTAAAAAAATCTCAATTTTTGTTGATTTTTTTGGAAAATATTTTTAAATGATAAAAAAAAATTGTCTCTCTGGTGATCAACAAATATATGGTTAACATTTCAAGTAATTATTAACCAGATACCAGATAAACAATCCAAAATTCAATTATTTTACATTTGGTAAGGAAAATACTTCTAAATTTTTTTAGATGGGCCAAATCATTCGATCTACGCTATAGTAATCGTTGTTTTCATTTATTACTTAATCCAGCTATTTACTGCCATTTCTTCTTTCATATAACTTAATTCTTGAACTGAAGAATAAAATTCATTAAATTCTAGTTAAAATGAAATCATCTAGAATTTTTTTTTATCGAACTTGGTAGCCAATATGGAAATCGTAATTAAAAGATTTTTTACAGAAACGATATCTATGAAACATTTAAAGAGTTGTCACTAAAAAAGTATGATTATTTTGAACTTTATCATAATCATACTTTATAATAATTTAAAAAAATTAATTTCTATATAAAATTTAAAGTTTAATTTTAAAGAAAAAGCTGAAAATGTTTAGAAATGAGTTTTCTTAACTCAAAAATTAAGACAAATTAAGATGCTTATATATGGATTGAAGGCTATAAATGAAAACATTGCTATTTATTCAGATAAAAGTTAAATAAATTGTTTATTTTTAGTGTCATCTTTGCATGACTTAATCCAATATTAAGAATTTGGAATTAAACATTATATTTTTTCGTAAATATTTGAATAAATTTCAAAAAGCTTCGTCCGAAATCAAGGAAAAAATAAAAGCTGCATTCTAAACATCATTCAACAAATCTTCATACTTTATTTTTAACTTGAGTTTCGATTTTAATATTATTGTATACCATTATTAAATTTTTTTCCAAAAACTTTAGGATTGAAAAATTAAAAAAAAAAAAAATTAATTTTTAAAAATTAAATTTTTTACATTTAAATCCGATAATCCTATCCTTAATTTAATTTTTAAAAATTTTAATTAGAAAGCCCATGTGGCCCTTCCTTGATTTAATAAACTATATACCCACTTTTTAAAATTTAATATTTAGTTCATGTTGTATTATTTTATTATTTCACTGACAGAAAATTTTGTTGATTTTTTATTAATTTTATCATAATTTTTATTTTATTAGCTTTCATGATTTTTGATTAATTATTTTCTTCATTTAACCATTTTCAATTAATTAGAATTAGAAAAGAAATTGGTTAGATAGTAAATATAATTTAAAAAAAAAAATAAGTTTTTTAAACAACAACAATTTTTTAGTAGAATAAACAATTTTTAAATTTTAAATTTATTTTAAAAAAGAACATTTTAATTGGTAATGAAACAAGCGTTGTTACTAAGGAAAAAATTTACGAAAATGAAACAATATTAAAATCATTTGAAGATGGTCAACTGGTGCAACAATCAAGCGAACGTATTCATTACTCAAACACTGTTCAAATCGAAGCTGCCGTGAACGAAAAGCTTGACAGTATGACAAAATCAATTGAAAATGAAGCATCAAGCTCTGTCAAAAAATCCAACGACTCTAAGCTTTTATTAGATGATTTAGTATTGAACAAAAATGCAGACGAAAATGAAGGTTCTTTGACTGATGAGGGAAAGTATTTGGTCAAAAAAGCGCAATATTACTGTGTAGATAATTTGAAATTGGTTAACATAGAAAAGTCCGATGATTTACCTTTAGGCGCTACAATAAAAAATTTTGATGGTTCTATAATGATTAGTCGTATAGTTACCGGGAGTTCAGCTCATAAAAGTGGGCTTTTGAGAGAAAATGATGAAATTCTTGAAATAAATATGATACCAGTCCGTGGAAAAACAATTAATGACGTGTGTGATATGCTGGTAGTTTCATTTAACAAACTCAATTTTAATATACTAATTTTTTTAAAAGTATGATCTTCAAGGAATAATAAGTTTCCTTATTATCCCGAATATGAATTTGGAACCAACTATTCAAACACCAGCAGACCAAAATATTTACAAATCTCAAAAAGTACTTCATGTGCGCACATTATTTAATTACTCGCCACAAGAGGATATGTATATACCATGTCGAGAATTAGGTCTTTCATTTACCAAAGGCGATATTTTACACATTACCAATCAGGATGATGAAAATTGGTGGCAGGCCTATCGAGACGATGACAAGGAACAAGAAATGGCTGGTCTAATACCATCACAGTCCTTTCAAGAGAAAAGACTCTCTCAAATGCATGCTGTTATTGGCGACAGCTTTATGAACAGAAAAAAAAGTAAAAGATTTTTTTAAATAATTTTTAAAAAGTTTTTTTATTTTTTTAATTTTAATTTTTAAAGGAGAAAAAGGATTCTGCATAAAAAGTAACAGGCGAAAGTTCCTCTATGGCTTAGATGTAAAAAATGAAGACATATTTACTTATGAAGAAGTATGTTTGTATAAACCACCGACTGATAGAAAGAGACCAATTGTCTTGATTGGACCTCACAACATTGGTCGACACGAATTACGGAAACGGTTGATGCAGGCAAATCCTTCGCTTTTTGAAGTTGCCGTTCCGCACACAACCAGACCACAGCGTAAAGATGAAGTAGATGGAAAAGATTATTATTTTTTGCCAAGACATATATTCGAAG
Organism: Brachionus plicatilis; assembly: GCA_010279815.1. Taxonomy (NCBI): domain Eukaryota; kingdom Metazoa; phylum Rotifera; class Eurotatoria; order Ploima; family Brachionidae; genus Brachionus; species Brachionus plicatilis. The sequence continues at coordinate 897,960 of QEOQ01000460.1, read as the reverse complement.
TGGATATAAAGCAAGGAAGGTTTATAGAACACGGTGAATATGAGAAAAACTTGTATGGAACGAGTCGTGATGCTATAAGAAAAGTTATTGAGAGCTCTAAAATATGTATATTAAATTTATACCCTCAGGTATTTATTGGATAAAAAAATATTTATCAAAATTTATTTTATGTTTTTTTAAGGCGGTAAAAAATTTGAGAAATTCAGACTTAATGCCCTATGTTATTTATATTGGACCACCCAATTTGATTAAATTGAAAGAATTGAAAATGAGAATGGACGAAAGCTTTAGAGAAAGTGATCTGCTTGATATTATTGATCGCGGACGAGAAATAGAAGAGCTTTATGGTCATTATTTCGACAAAATAATTCGAAATTGTGACATGGACAAAACTTATCAAGAACTTTTTGAAATTATTAATCATGTACAGAATACTGAAAACTGGATTCCTACTCGTTGGTTGTCAAGTCTATGAAAATTTTGTTTTGAAATGATAAAAAATTTTGTAATGACCGATTTTGACTCGTTTTTTGATTTATCGAATTTTTGAGTACTATTTTTTTATTTTTTTTATCTAATTTAATATCTAGAATTGATTTTTTTATTTTAAGTAAAGTAAAATCAATTTTTTTGTTATAAATTCTTTAATTTCTCTTATCAAATTAGAATAAAATTTTATATAATTTTTTTTTCGAATTTTTTTTCAGAACACTTCTGACCATATACTTAACATTAGAAAAACAAACTATAATGCTTCATATTAATAAATGATAAAAAAACTAAAAATTAATTAAATAGTAAAACATAAAATTTAAATATTTTGTTTTTGAAATATTTGAATCTAAGAATTTTATAACTGAAGTAATTAAAACTCATTCTCTTTATTCAGCCATCATGTCACATGATGATTTATGTTAGTCATATTTTAAAAAGAGTATTTAATTCGAATAGCACAAAGTTTTAATATAGTTCCCCTGATTTTTAAATTTTTTCCCCAATTTCATCGAGAAAAACACAAAAACAAAACTTAAAAAAATTTCAATAATTGATATAGTTTAAAGATATCACTGTCTTGATTTTTATAAACATGATTATGGGATGCTATGTTTAAGGAAATTTGTGGTCTCGGAGTTTCATCTTGTCGAGTACTTAAAAAATGAATAGCTTGATGATTCTTCAATTTGTAGACTTAAAACTTTAACTAAAATATTTTAGATTGACCGAAATTCCTAAACTATTTTAGACCTGATTTAGGCTCAAAAAATCATCCAAAAATAGACTGTTTTAAAATAATTGCCATAAGAGAAAATTATGTCCCGGAAAAATCATGATTTTTTATCATCACATCAGTTTTTGCATTCTAAAAAGAACGTTATAATTTTTTTTTGAAAAGTTGCATTTCAAATAATCATTTCAAAAGCATGAAAATATAAATTCAAGATTTTTAATTTTATAATAACAAAACAAGTTTTTTAATAGCCTTTACCTTTTCGGAAATAAAAAAATAGAAAAATAACTGTGAGAATTCCTTTTTTTTTGGCTGATTAGTCAGTTGTTTTTTTTGTTAGTGAAAACTTTCAAATTCTTTAAAAGAACAGAAAGAGCAGAATTTCCAAACTATAGCCTAAATTCCTCGTTATTTTTGTAGGCTTTAGCAGATTTATATAAAAATATTGATTACCTGCATTTTATGGAAAAAAAAATATTTTTTATTAATAACTTTATATTTTTAAAAATTAATAAGCCTTGCAATAATAATTCAAATTCATTATTAAATTAGTTTTTGCAAATCAATAGCAGAAAATTATGAATATTTTATTATTGACTATTATTCAGGTGATTAAATAAAAATTAAAAAAAATAATCAAAAACAAATAAAATTTAAAAAAAAATTATTTTCTGTTTAATCTATCCATCATAGAAACAATATCGTCATCATCATCCTCTTCATCCATTTTTTTGTATTTGCTCGGCTTGGACTTTCGATTCCGGTCATCATCATCATCTTCATATTTGTCTCCTTTATGCGAAAACTGATTCATTATTTTGTTTAATCGATCATCTTTGTGTCGATTAGATCCATCAAACGAAACAATTTTTGATGATTGGTCATCAATCAAAACTTTTTGAATTTGAGTTTCATAAATACTTTGTTAAAAAATTAAATTTTATTTATAAAAAACAAAACAAAAGCTTACAATTCTTCTTCTTCATTATTGAACAGATTAAGTTTAAAATCGTTGTTTTTTGTTGAACTTGAGCTTGATTTTCCAATGAGACGGCACAAGAGATCCAATTGAGCTCTTGATTTTGGATCCGGAATGCATGTTTCCATATCTGAAGCTACATTCACCCTTTGGTAATTTGATTCCGGTGCCAAAATGGTGTCTACTGGTCTTTTGGAAGAATAAATATTTAATCCCAAACTAGTAACTCGATTTCCTTTGCGCTCATAAGAGCCCTCTTTAATTGCTGGTTCGTATCTAAAATTTTTAAGTTCATTTAAAATTCTAATTATAAAAAAAATACCTTGAGCCTGGATTAAATTTTGATTCTTTAAAAATTGATTTTTTCTTGTGATCATTTTCATAGTATCTATTTAAAATGGATTATTGTTTTTTAAATAAGTTTTTTAAAAAGTCACATTATGGTTCCTGGTATGAAATCTTGACAAGCTACAGGTCCTTCGTTGGCCAAAGCAAATGTTCCGTTCCAATTTTGAATTTTTTCTTTTAAAAACACCGATACTTTTACTCTCAGGTCTTGTAGGCAATTTAAGATCGAGTGCCTGATTTCCTGCAGTTCAAACTCATCCATGTCAGAATAGGTTTTGATCAGTCTTTTATAGCATTTTTCGATTAAATCTACACAATAATCAGAATCAGCCACAAATTCAAGTATGCTGTCTAGATGGTTTAGTGTTACCAGTAGAATTTCATGAGGTTTCGAAACAAGCAGGGTTTGATATTTAACTGCCATTGTCATCAAATCAAAAAGTTTATCCATACTTGGCTGATTTAGTCTCATGATTGAAGCGTGAGCCAAGCGTTCAAACAAGATTCGAAAAGCCGATCTGTGACACATCTCCTGAGGACGAAACACTTCATCCAAAAATCTTTCACTAAACATGTTTGAGATTATATCCTGCATAACTAAAAATTTTAAATAGAATGTTTATTTTGATGAAAAAAATTGAAAGCTCAAGTACTTTTTTTTCCTTTTTCGTTCTGAATTTTTTGGGCATAGAGTCTTTGGTCAAGCACATAAAGCATTTCACCTCCAAGATTTAGAAAAACGATTGGCAAAGCTCTCAGAGACATGGTTTTAATTAAACAAACTATGATTTTTTGAATTTTTTTTCACCGATATAAAATAAAATGGTTTTTGAAAAAAAATTCTCGTTGCTATCGAGAATTCTTACAGTTTGAAAAATAGAAAAATAATTTTTATAATTTATTTTTTTAATTAGTGCTCAGACGTGATTTAAGATATGGCTGTCAGATTTGTTTAGATATTCAACACAATGGCTTTAATTTTTTGACACAATGGATTAAATATTCACAAATAAAGGTTCGATTTTTTAAAAATTTTGAACTTGATATTTAGTTCGATTTAATTTTAAAAGGGTGAAAATTAATTTAGTAAAAAATACCTTATATTTTTATTTATGTACAAATATTTAAAAAATTTCATCACTTCAAGTCTAAGAGAATCAAAAGTGAGAATTAAATAAAAATTTTAATTATATTTCTAATTAGATTCTTTTAAATAGCTATAACAAAGTGTGATTTCCGAACAAACCGAATTGCATTAAGTTTTCGGAAAAACTGTCGACAAAAAAAAAATTATGATTAAATTTGCTTTCTGCTTCTAGCTAAATAAACAGAGAAAAATTTATTTTGTGGAATTTATATTATTTTTATATTAAAGAAATAATTTCACTTATTCTGTCCCTAATTCACATTATGGTAGAATTTGGAATTTTTTTTGGGGCCAATTTGGTAAAATATTTTAATTTTCCCGTTTTAAACTCAACTATCTATTTTAATTTAAAAATATTTATTAACTTATTAATGGACTATGCAGTTTCATTTTTAGTTTTGGGAATTGTCAAAAAACTCCTCTAAAAAAATTGGGAAATGGTTTTAATTGGTTTAATGGTTAAAAATGGACTTATCGTCTAGATATAAAAATCTGTAAAATCAGCTGATTTATTGGAAGTTATAAGAAATCAAAAGAATTTATATTATAAAAATTAACTCTGTTTCAAACGAATACCTATCACTAAGAAAAAAGCTAAATTTTTCAATAAAAAAAATGTTTATTTAATTCAAAAGAGCTATTAACGAATCCATTAACAACAAATTGTATACATTTTTATTCAATTTTTCTTAGTTTAAATTATATTGAAATAAGAGCTATGATAAATTATGAAGGATTGGAATAAATGTAAAAATTAAGCTTATTAAATTCAAAATTTTTTTTTAAAGAAAGTCTTAAATGCAAGATTTTGATTTTATTAAAATATTTTTTTTCAACCAGATTTGTTTATTTAGAGAATTTTGCATAAATCAAGCCGTACACAATAAAGACGACCATTTTTCTTTTAAATTTTATTTTTTGTTATTATCTAACATCTAATTTTGATATTTTAAAAAATTTAAATGACCTTAAGTTTAAGAACTCATAATCAGCATTTAGCTTGGTCTAAAATTAAATTTAACTTTTAATTAAATCAAGCTGATTAGTAACCACCAACAAAATATTGAAGGCAAATATTTATGAAAAGAAAATCTGAATAACTAGTTGGAAATTAATTTCAAAATAAAATTCAATTAGAACATATTTTTTGTTTAAAATAAAACTTGTATGTAACTATGAGTTACATGATCACCATTTTATATAACTAAGATTATATAAATTAAGATTTTCAAAAGCATTTAAAAATCATTTTAATCTTCACTATTCTCCATTTAGAGGCTTCAATTAACACTTTTTTTTTTACTGAATAAACAAAATTGACATGGTATGCATTAAGATTAGTCTATTTAAATGCGGACACTTAAATAGCCGCAATCCAAATCAAAATCGATTAGTTGTTTAAAGCTTTTTTTATTATTTTTTATAAAACAATTATTATCAGGTATTCAGAAGTTGGGTTTTAAATTTCATAAACAATTAAAAAAACGCCAGCTTAGGCTTTAAGTAGAGTAGCTAAGCAACCTTTTAAAAACTTTTATTTCAATTTGATTGTTTCGTTTAAATTTTTAGAAAAATTCAGTTATGCTGCAACGGTATAACGACGATTAGTTTATTTCTGCTTTTTCATCAATAAATAAACTTTAAATAAAAGCTTTTAAAATAATTCTATATTGTACAATTAATTAAATATTTCTATTTTCCATTTTTGCCAAAAAGAACACCAATTTACTTTTCATTTTGTTATTTTGACTTGAGCGCCTAAAGTTTTTGATATCCTATTACAATTTTTTTAAAAGAAATTTAGATTGAAAATAATTTTTATCGAAATAAAAATTAACTATGAGTGATCCGGCTACTAAGCCTGAGGTCAATGGGCACGCTCCTCAGGAAACAAATGGAGCAGAGCCCCCATTGATCTCTTTAAACAAGGAAAAAACTGACACTATCAAACCACCGGTAATGTTCCATGATCAAAATTTAATTAATCTAATTAAATAAATTTTTCTAATTAATTCAGATCAAAAAAGCTAATGCTAGTGATAAAATGCAAGAGATGATGCGTCAAACCAAGGCCTTAAAAGATGAACGCAAGGCTTTGGTTGACGCCAGATATGAATTTTTGTTCACTAGAGTACAATTTTTAAAGAAATTAAAAAAAAGAAAAAAATATTAAAATTTTTTAATTTAGCTTGCTGATTCAATTGGTAGCGATGTGTCGTCTGTGGAAGATATGATACTTGTAGATGATAAAGTAAAATAAAATAAAATCTTTAAAAAAAGAATTTAAAGGATAAAATAAAATTTTAGTTTGAACAAATTGAAAATTTTTTTGTTGTCGATGGACGCAAAATTTTAATGTTTTTTTATCAAGAAGTTAAAGTAAAAATAAACTAAATTTTTCTGTTATTAAAATATATTGAGTATTTTTTGTTTAAAGGAACAACCGACTCCTGGTTCTAGAAATCAACAGCCTGTAAACAAAAAAAAACTAATAATTTCGACTGGCCAAGACGAAGCCTTGGCCGGAGTAGTCTATTACTTCCTTCGGGCCTCAAACACCAAAGCCATTTCTGTTTCGAATATTTCAAATGAAGTTAATTTTGGAGTAATTGACGCTTCAAATGGTAAGCTACTTGAGGCAGTTGAAAAAATGTTGGCATCTGTCATTTTGCCAGCGCTGTCCAATCTTGACGACTGGGGCTCGCTCAAGTCTCGCAATAATCCACAGGTTCAATATTTTGTCGAAACTCTTGATCAATTTGTCACCAATATAAACGGACTTAAAAGTAATATGAGCAACCAGGTTAAGTTGGTTCCAAGTGATCATGATGCCATGCTGTCCAGCTTAAGTTCGGTTTCTGATTATCAAAATATGTCAATGAATGGAGAGTTTCTGAACCATTGTGAAGAATTATTGGACAAGTGGTGCAAACAAATTGCCAAAGTGTTGATAGAAAGCGAGCAAATTCGACGAGAAGCAGACGACACTGGTCCGTACTCAGAACTTGCTTATTGGAAGCAAAGAATGGCAAAATTCAACAATTTATTAGAGCAAGTGAAAAGCCAAAGAGTCAAAGCTGTGGTCGGAATTCTGCAGGCTGCGAAATCCAAATCTCTTGCAAAATGGAAGGAAATGGATGCTAAAATAACTGATGCTGCCAATGAGTCTAGAGATAATGTAAAATATTTGTACACTTTGGACAAATTTTTCAGCTCAATGACCAGAGCTACACCAACAGCAATTAGTGAGTCTATTCCGAGTCTTATGAACGCTATTCGAATGATACACAGCATATCGCAGTATTACAACTCATCCGAAAGAATGACTTCTCTTTTCTTGAAAATAACAAATCAAATGATAAATACATGCAAAAAATTTATTAAGGAAGGATATGGAAAATTGTGGGATATACCCAGACAAGAGCTAATGTCGCGCATAAACGAGAGCAAAAAATTATTTCAAGATTATCAGAAAAATTTTCACAAAACTCGTGAAAAATTAAAGTCAATGGAAAATGAGCGTCAATGGGATTTTTCCGAAAATTATATCTTTGGAAAATTCGAGGCCTTTTGCAAACGCTTGGACAAAGTTGCTGATGTCATTACTACCATCGAAAATCTGTCATCACTAAATAATGTCAAACTAGAGGGTCTTGAACCAATTACTGTCAAGTATAAAAGCATTGTAGAGAACATAAAAAAGAAAAGCTACGATATATTGGATCATCGAAAACCTGAATTTGAAAATGACTATAATGAATTTAGAAATCAGATTGATTTTTTGCAGCAGCAACTTCAAAATTTCATTGACACATGGAACAGAAATGTCTATACTGTAAGATATATACTAATAAAATAAAATTAAATATTTGAATATATTTTTTTTAATTTAGTCGGAACAATCTTTAGAGTTTTTGGAGAAATTTCAAAAACTAGAAGGAGTCAAAGTCGACTATGGTTCTCAGTATTCAAAACTTTTACAAGAATACTCAAAAGAATTAGAAACAATTAAAAAGTTATATGAAAAAAATAAACTAGAACCCACAGTTCCGCGTAATTTACCACCGATAAGCGGCAAGATTGCCTGGGCTAGACAATTGTATAGTAGGATTACAAATCCGATAAAACTGTTTTCGAAAAAATCCGAAATCTTGAAGACTGATGAAGGAAAACAAGTGGTTAGAAATTATAACAAAATGGCTCATGTTCTTCTTGAATATGAGGTGATTTAAAAGATTTTCCCACAAAATAGAAATTTTTTTAAAATTATTTCTCTAAGATGGTCCACTATAGATCTTGGTGTAAATCAATCGAGGTAATAATGTCCGGTCTTTATTCCAGTATTTTAGTCCGTGATCCGGAAACTCAAGTAACAAAAAAATTTGAATTATTTTTTTTTAATAAAAAAATTATATATCTTTAGGAATTGTTCATCAATTTCGATCCGCAAGTGTCCGAGTTAATAAAAGAGACTATTTATTTGAAAAAAATGGATTTGGAAATTCCAGAAAGTGCTAAAAATTTAATTTTAACGGAGTCAAAAATCGAAAACCACATCACCGGGTAAATTGAATTGAATTAAAAGTTTGTTATTTTACTAATTAATTGATAATTTAAGAGTTAAAAATATACTTGAGCGCTACAAAATGCTTAATGAAAAAATTCCCAGAGATTTAGTTCCTTTAATGAAACCTTCGAAGGAAAATGTAGAGACGGCTATTAAACCAGGTTTAATCTCTATTACCTGGGTTAGCACAAATATTGAAGACTGTAAAATTAAAAAAAATTTATTCTTTGCAAAATTTGTAATATGCATTTTTTAGACCTAAAAAATGTCAACGATGAACTAGAAGCATTTGAAATACTCAACAACCATGTAAAAGATATATTGGAGTGTCGGGTTGAGACCGCTTTACAGGAGATGTGTGTGACTTTACTTTGCGAAACTCCGCATGATCCTTGCAGCATTGAGGAATTTTCCAAGATGGCTGATGAAACAGCTGTAAAAGCCACACAAAAATTGGCAAAGTAAATATTTTTTGATATATTTAGTTTTAAAATATCACTATGATGTATTTTTTTAATCTCTATAATAAGATCGATTAATTCGAATTTTAGCTTTTTGTATATTAAATCATGAAAAGATAAAATTAAGGAAGATTTGAATTCAAAAAAATCAAAAATCTTAAAAATATTTTAGAGACCATAGATATAAAGACAAGATTTTTTTAAATTCATGCAACAAGTTAAAAATTAATCCTGTGAGTAGAATTGGTCAAAAGTCAAAATAAGACTTAATTTTTAGGCTAAAGTCAAATCTTGATTTAAAATTTCAAAATTGAAGATTTAGTTTTCATTTACGACCAGAATTTTGTAAAAATAAATAATGTTAAGAAAAAAAATTGTTTTTATCGGCAATGAACAATAATTTAAATAAAAAAATAATTTAAATCGAAATCAATCAATTTTTCTTACAATAAGAAATAAAAAAAAAAAATCACAAAAATTCAAA
>QEOQ01000460.1:858251-888348 GCA_010279815.1 Brachionus plicatilis | reverse complement strand
AAATTTTTCATTATAGTTATTTATTTGTTTTATCTGTGCCAAAAGCTAAAGCTCTTTCAGATTAAAAATATTTTTTGGCTCATATTTAAATAAAATATAACCAAAAAATAAAATTTTTATAAAATAAATTTTTCACCTTCTAAAAAAATTGTTTGCTTAAAGGTACATTTTATTGTGCGAATCGGCTGTAAACGAAATTTTGGATACTCTGATGAAGAGCCTTGATGAGACAGAGCGAAGTCAATTCCTAAATAGCAGTGAACACGAATACTTCGAATGCTGTACCAAAAATGAGAGCAAAAACAGAGCTCAACGCTGTCAAGAGTGTCTACCATGCTCATATTTTAATTTTCTGACTCAATATACTCAAAAAAATAACGACGCTTTGATCCAATCGACAAAATATACTCTAGATTCGATCAAAAAACGCCTCCAACAAACAAATAAATACCTTGGTGGCGAAGTTATAAAGGAAAAAGTAAAGAATCCTCTTTTTAAAGCCGACATTATTCTGACAATACCAAATATTTCGGTGAAACCAACATTGGAAGACATGCAGTCTCAAATCAACAAATCAGTTCAAGCAATGCTGAAACTATCACAAGACTTGCCCGAGTGGCACCACAGTCAAATGCTGAGAGAGCTGCAAATAAAAGAAATTGAGAAACAAGCTGCCGAAGAAGGAGAAGACCCGAAAGCAGCTGTTTCGGCCAAAATGCCCAAGCAATTGCACAAAATAATCGCTGAGCATAAAGACGTGAACAAATTGGTCATTTCGTTGAGCAGTGTGATGTCCTCATTCAAGGAAGAAGTAGCTGAAATACTGAAAAATTTTACCGGATTTTCGGGATTGTGGGAAAAAGAGCCCGAAGTGTTCGTCAAAGAATTTATGGCCACTAATCCTTTGATGGTAGATCTGGAGGCCAAATTCAGACACTATAGAATCATACAGGCTGAGATCGAGGAATATCCGTCCAGCTATCAAGTCGGCTCAATAATCTACATCACTGACAACCTCAAACGCTCGCTATTACAAGAAATATCCAACTGGAAGTTGGCATATGGCAAAGCCATGAATGAGAAGGCCGCGGCCGACATGAAACACTTACTGGACATGATCGATGAAGTGCACAAAAAGCTGTCCAGACCTTGCAAGGATTTGGACGACATCCGAGCCCATATGGCCTCGCTCAACCAAATAAAGGAAAAAGAAATCGAAATAGACCGGACCATAACTCCCATTGAGGAAACCTATGCCATGCTCAACAAATACGAGATCACATTTAACGATGGCAATGCTGAAAAGGTCGACTCATTGTCCTACAGCTGGAAAACACTGAACGAAAAGGCTATCGAAGTACAGGACCATTTGATCGATGTGCAGCCATCGTTCAAGGCCGACTTGTTGAATAAAGTTATCCAGTTTAAGAAAGATGTTGACACATTCACTTTGGATTATAGCGACAAAGGTCCAATGGTGGAGGGAATTCCGCCGCGCGAGGCCTCTGATCGAATGACCATTTACATGGGAAGATTTGAAGAGCTGTGGCGCAAGTTCGAGACCTATTCAGGTGGTGAAGATCTATTTGGAATGGAAGTAACAGCCTATCCGGATCTACAGCGCATTAAAAAAGAGCTCAACCTTCTACAAAAGCTCTACGGCCTCTACAATCAAGTTATTGACACAATTAACAGCTACTATGACATACCATGGGTTGAAGTGAACATAGAAAAAATAAACACTGATCTAATTGACTTTCAGAATCGTTGCCGTAAATTGCCCAAGGGCCTAAAAGAGTACCAGGCTTTCAATGATCTTAAAAAGACCATCGATGATTTCAATGAGACTTGTCCACTGTTGGAGATGATGGCCAACAAGTCAATGAAAGATCGCCACTGGGGCCGAATTGCCACTTTGACTAATCACAAATTTGACATTGAATCTGACAATTTTCTGCTGCGCGACATAATGTCCGCGCCTTTGCTTAAATACAAGGAAGAAATTGAGGACATTTGCATTTCGGCCACCAAAGAAAAAGATATTGAGGCCAAGTTAAAGCAAGTTGTGGCCGATTGGGGAAATCAAAATTTCCAATTTTCTCAATTCAAGGCTCGAGGTGAACTTTTGCTCAAGGGTGATGTGACTGGCGAGATCATAACACTAATGGAAGACTCTCTGATGATACTTAGCTCGTTGATGAGCAATAGATACAATGCGCCATTTAAAAAGCAAATTCAAGAATGGGTACAAAAATTGACCTCAACCACGGAAATAATTGAAAATTGGATGATTGTGCAAAATTTGTGGATTTATCTTGAGGCTGTGTTTGTGGGCGGTGACATTGCCAAACAGTTGCCCCAAGAGGCTAAACGATTTAGTAACATAGACAAATCGTGGCAGAAAATAATGCAAAAAGCTCACGAGACCACAAATGTAGTTACTTGTTGTGTGGGCGATGAAACATTGAGTCAATTGTTACCACATTTATTGGAACAGTTGGAAGTTTGTCAGAAATCGTTGAGTGGCTACTTGGAAAAAAAACGTCTTGTGTTTCCAAGATTTTTCTTTGTGTCTGATCCGGCATTGCTCGAAATTTTGGGCCAAGCCAGCGATTCGCACACCATTCAGCATCACTTGCTCAGCATATTTGATAATACCAAGTCGGTTAAATTTGATGACAAGGTCTATGACAAGATACTTGAGTGTATATCCCAAGAAGGCGAGGCGATTCCTTTGGTAGATCCAGTGATGGCACAAGGCAATGTGGAGTCGTGGCTTGGAGAACTGTTAAAAGGCTCCAAATCATCGCTGCATAAGATTATAAGAGACGCATCAATTGCTACTCAAGATACGTCATTCAATCTAATGGACTTTGAAAACAGCTTTCCGGCACAAGTTGGCCTTCTTGGTATTCAAATGATTTGGACTAAGGAATCAGAAGAAGCGTTAAATAATGCCAAGTTTGACAAGAAAATTATGCAAAATACGAATCAAAGATTTTTGGAAATTCTCAATTCGCTAATTGCCATCACAACCACTGAATTGACCAAAATTGAAAGAATCAAATTTGAAACTTTGATTACCATTCATGTGCATCAAAAAGATATTTTTGACGAATTGGTAAGATTTTTTTTTGATTTTTTCAGATTTAAATTAATCGATTTTTATTTTTTCTTTAGAAAAATGATTATGCTTTTAAATATTTCAATCAAAAATTTTTTAGGATTAAAATTCAAATATTTTTATTTTGTTAATTTAAATAAGTAAGCATTTGTATTTTAACGCCGCACTAAACTAAGCTTTGGTGCCACGAAAAATTTAATTTTTCAAGGCTTAAGATAGTTTAGATGTAATCTTTGATAAACGAAGCCAATTTAATGCCGAAATTTTCAATTTTGATTTTATAGAAAGTCAAAAAAACTATTATTTTCAAGGCACCAAAACCAAATTCTTGGAGTTTGAGTGCTGCGTTAAAAAACAATTTTAAGGTAAATAAAATTGATTTAATTAATTCTGGTCAAGAATAGTTTTTTTCAGTGAGATTGTTTAATTCAGTCAAAAAGTGAAAATAAATTGAATTTTTTTAACCAGAAATCATTATATATTCGCTTTTAATGGTTTACCTTATTTTAACAATCATTTTCTGACGAATTATTTCTAGATCAGTAGTAAGGAAATGAATATCATTTTTGCCAAATCAAAAATTTTAATATATAAATTAATAATCAACATGATTAAAATTACATTTTTTTGTGTAAAATTTTCTATGGTAGCTAAGTAGTAACCTAATTTGTGAAATTCTTTCATCGTTTGGCAAAATCTTGAGATCCATTACGAAAAAAAAAAAGAAAAAGAAAAAAAATTTCGAATCTTTTACTTATTTTGATAAAAAATTTATATGAAAAAAAAACATATGATACTGAAAAATAATTTTGAAAATTATTTTATTCAACCCATAACATAGATCGATTTTATTATAAAGTTTCCAACACACTGTCTGTGAATTCTTTATGTTGTTAATTTAAATAATCTAATAAGAAAATAAATACAATGAAAGGAAGGAATTTTTTACTATTTTTCATACATAGATTTAATATTTTATCCCTAAAATTTCCATTATAAAATTATTTAATATTTTATAAATTTAACAAACAGTTTTAAAAGCAAATTGATTAATTTTTATTTTAAATTTGTGTTTCATGAATTTTTTTTTATTTATTTGTTTATGAACTAACGTCCTATAGAAGGAAAAAAAAAAATAAAAAGTTAAAAATAAAAAAAAAATTCATAAAATTTGTGACATAACGAGACTAAAAAAAAATTTTTTTAAGTGTGAAAAACGCATTCGTTCAATCCAAGACTTCGAATGGTTAAAACAATGCCGATTCTATTTCGTAGAAGATATCGATATGTGTAAAATATCAATTACAGATGTAGATTTTAGCTATCAGAATGAATTTTTGGGCTGCACAGATCGTCTAGTTATAACACCATTAACAGATAGATGCTACATTACTTTGGCTCAAGCAATGCATATGTCGCTAGGTGGTGCGCCGGCTGGTCCAGCTGGCACTGGCAAAACTGAGACAACCAAAGATATGGGTCGGTGTCTCGGAAAATACGTAGTTGTATTTAATTGCTCGGATCAAATGGATTACAGAGGTTTGGGACGTATATACAAAGGTCTTGCTCAATCAGGCTCGTGGGGATGCTTCGACGAGTTCAATCGAATTGAATTACCAGTCTTATCAGTAGCTGCCCAGCAAATTGACATTGTACTCAGATGTAAAAAAGAGCGCAAGAAGCAGTTTATATTTACAGATGGAGACATGGTCGAAATGGACCCTGAGTTTGGCATTTTCTTAACCATGAATCCCGGTTATGCTGGTCGTCAAGAATTGCCAGAAAATTTGAAAGTTAACTTTAGAACTGTGGCTATGATGGTGCCAGATCGTCAAATTATCATGAGAGTAAAACTTGCCAGTTGTGGTTTCATACAAAATGTCCGATTGGCAAAGAAATTTTTTACATTGTACAAACTATGCGAAGAACAGCTCACCAAGCAAGTCCACTATGATTTTGGTCTCAGAAATATTCTTTCAGTATTGCGAACTTTGGGTCAATTTAAAAGAGAAAATCCGCAAGACTCTGAGGAAATTATTGTGATGAGAATTTTGCGTGACATGAACTTGTCCAAGTTAATAGACGAGGACGAGCCATTGTTCATGTCATTGATTAGTGATTTATTTCCAGGTATTGTATTGGACAAAAAAGGCTATCCGGAAATAGAAGCTGCCATCAGACATCAAACAGATTCATCTCAATTAATTTACTGGCCTGCTTGGGTCCTTAAACTAATTCAATTATACGAAACTCAAAGAGTAAGACACGGCATGATGACACTAGGACCATCAGGAGCTGGCAAAACAAAATGTATAAATACACTTATGAAAGCCATGTCTGATTGCGGTGAGCCCCATCGTGAGATGAGAATGAATCCTAAATCTATCACGGCCCCTCAAATGTTTGGTAGATTAGATGTGGCCACTAATGATTGGACAGATGGTATTTTCTCGACATTGTGGAGAAAAACACTGAAAGTCAAAAAGGGTGAACATATTTGGTTGATTTTGGATGGACCTGTCGACGCTATTTGGATCGAAAATTTAAATTCTGTACTTGATGATAACAAAACCCTGACTCTTGCAAATGGAGACCGTATTCCCATGTCACCAAATTGTAAAATTATTTTCGAAGTGCATAATATTGATAACGCTTCGCCAGCTACTGTATCCAGAAATGGTATGGTTTTCATGTCTTCTTCAGTAATGAACTGGGAGCCTATCATCCAAGGCTGGTTGCTGAAAAGATCACCAATTGAACAAGAAATTCTTCTTGGCTTATATGAAAGAACATTTGCAGACTCATATACCTTTTTGATGAACAATTTGGATCCAAAAATGAACGTAAGTTTAAATTAATTTTAAAAATAATACGATGTTTTAAGCTTAGAGTACATGATAATTTTATCGAGGTCTCTAGTCATAGGTGACCAGTTGGTCACATAATATGTTACCAGTACATTTCGGTTTTTCAAGTGCCTGCTTTTAATATATTCAATATCACTATTCAGTATCAAAAATTTCTTAAATTTAGGAGATTATAAGGCATGTTTTTTTGCTTTAATAACTTTAATATTTATTTTTGGCTTTGACTTAATAATTTGAAAGATTTTATATTTCTTTTATTATATGTTAATGCATAATTAAACTTTTATTGTGATTCAAAATTAATAATATTTTATCAAATAAAATTAAAATTTTTTTTTAATTTTAATTGTAACCAAATAAAAAAATAGGTGATCAAACGAACAAATAGGTGATAAATTTCTGGTCACATATTCCATCTATGAAAATTAGGTAGCCAGTATTGGTCACATATTTTGGATGAGCGGTACTGGTCATCTATGACTAAAGACCTTTTTATCGATTAACTAAAATATTGAAATGATGTTAATTATATATTTTAAAATGATAGTTGTATTCTTAGATTAATTTATATTTTGATGCAAATTTTGATAGCTTCAATTTTGAGGGAACAAATTTGCTAGATATTTTTTTAATAATGCATCTTTTCTACCCTTTACACAACAATAATTTAAATCAAATTTTTTTCTCATCATATCCTTAAATATATTTGTCACTTATTTTAGCATTGCAACTTGAATTAAATTTATAAAAATACTGATAATATTCTTAGTTAATTTTTTTAATCATTATTTTTTTTTTTCAAATAATTAAAAAGTGGTCAGAAATTAATAAGGATTGTTTTTGATTAAAATTTTGCTGTGAAAACAAAAAAATATTTAGATTTTTATCAAAAAGAAGCTTCTTGGAACAATTTTTAATATTCTCTATCAAATGATTCTAAAACTGTCATTTTAAAAATTTTATTGTTTTAAAAAAAAATTAATTCAATTTAAATTTAATATCTATTTAATTTAAGAGTGATTTATTTATTCTTACACAGCAGTTCTAAATTTGTGTCTAAAAAAGCGAACTAGAATTAAAAATTGAAAAAAAAAATCAAACCTTTTTAAAAATTAAGTTTTAATCTTAAATCAATAAAAAAAAACCTAATTAATAAATTATTCTTTCTTAAATTTTTTAATAAATTAAAGCTATTGGAATGTATGTATGTAAGACAATCGCTTGACTTGTTAGAAGGGTTGATTAATCCAGAAAAACTGCCGTCAGGAGCCCATTTAGCTCGCATTTACGTTTTTGCTTTAATGTGGTCTCTGGGTGCATTGCTTGAGTTGTACGATCGCAAAAAACTAGAGCAATATTGGATAGAATTGGGTGCTCTAGACTTACCAAAATTAAAAGGTGACGAAACTATTTTTGAATATGTACCAGACGAAAATGGCGAATGGGAGCATTGGAACAATCGAGTAACAGACTATTTGTACCCGACCGATTCCATTCCAGAGTACTCGAGCATTTTGGTGCCCAACGTAGACAACGTTAGGACCGATTTTCTCATAGAAATAATATCCAAACAAGAAAAGGCAGTTTTACTCATTGGTGAGCAAGGCACGGCCAAAACTGTGATCATCAAAGGCTTCTCTTCTAAATACGACCCAGAGGCGCATTTATTCAAAAGTTTCAACTTTTCATCCGCCAGTACACCACTTATGTTCCAGCGAACAGTTGAAAGCTATGTAGACAAACGAGTTGGCTCAACATATGGACCGCCAGGAGGCAAAAAAATGACCGTCTTTATAGACGACATAAACATGCCTGTGATCAACGAGTGGGGCGATCAGATCACTAATGAAATAACTCGTCAAATGATGGAAACAAAGGGATTCTACAATTTAGAAAAGCCTGGCGACTTCACTTCAATTGTGGATATCCAACTGATGGCTGCCATGATTCAACCAGGAGGTGGCAGAAACGATATTCCACAAAGACTCAAGCGACAATTTAACATATTCAATTGTACACTGCCATCCAATGCTTCCATTGACAAAATTTTCAGCACCATTGGTCTCGGTTACTTTTGCACTGATAGAGGCTTTTCTCAGGAAGTTGTGGACACTGTCGCAAAATTGGTGCCCGCTACTAGAAAACTATGGCAAAGAACCAAAATTAAAATGTTGCCGACACCGGCAAAGTTTCACTACATTTTTAATCTCAGAGATTTGTCGCGTATTTGGCAAGGCATGTTGACAGTCACTGCGGCAGTTGCTGCCAAATCGACATCTTTAATAATGTCCCTGTGGAAACACGAATGCTATAGAGTAATAGCGGACAGATTTATAAACCAGGAGGACAAGGACTGGTTCGAAAAAAGCTTAAAACTAACAGCTGAAGAAGAATGCGGCTCGGCGCTCAGCTCCCAGATGCAACCGGAGCCGTATTTTGTTGACTTTTTGCGTGAAGCACCCGAAGCAACTGGCGAAGAAGGCGATGATGTTGATCTAGAAGCTCCAAAAGAGTACGAACCAATTTCGTCATACGAATCGTTGGCAGATAAGTTGATATCATTTCAAAATCAGTACAACGAAGAGATACGCGGAGGCAAAATGGACCTGGTGTTTTTCAAGGACGCAATGACACATTTGGTCAAAGTGTCGCGCATTATACGCACACCGAGAGGCAACGCATTGCTAGTGGGTGTCGGCGGCTCTGGCAAACAGTCCATCACTCGGCTAGCCTCGTTCATAGCCGGCTACGAAACATTCCAAATCACGCTAACACGTTCATACAATTCTCAGAATTTGATGGACGACTTGAAGATATTGTACAAGGCGGCCGGAGTCAAAGGCAAAGGAATCACCTTTCTATTCACAGACAACGAGATAAAGGACGAGGGATTCTTGGAATACATGAACAATGTGCTGGCCAGTGGCGAAGTGTCCAATCTGTTTGCCAGAGACGAAATTGACGAAATTAACAATGAACTTATTAGTGTCATGAAAAAAGAGTATCCAAGGCTTCCACCCACAAACGAAAATTTGTATGAATACTTTTTGACCAGAGTGAGAAACAATTTGCACGTGTGTCTGTGCTTCTCGCCAGTGGGAGGCAAGTTCAGAAGTCGTTCACTCAAATTTCCGGGTCTAATATCCGGATGCACAATGGACTGGTTCCAGCGATGGCCCAAAGACGCTCTGGTCGCTGTGAGCAAACATTTTATCATGAATTTTGACATTGCATGCACGCCCGCGTCCAAAAACGAGCTCGTCATTGCCATGGGCGAGTTCCAGGATCAAGTAGCTGAGGCATGTACCGATTATTTTAATCGTTTCAGGCGGCAAACACACGTAACCCCAAAATCTTATCTGTCATTTTTGGCCGGCTACAAGAAAATCTACGCGGAAAAAAAGAACGAAATTGGCATTCTGGCTGACAGAATGAACAGTGGCTTGTCGAAATTGATCGATGCCACTCAATCGGTCAACGAATTGAGTAAAGTGTTGGTTGTTAAGGAAAAAGAATTGGCGGTGGCAAATGCCAAGGCCGAAGAAGTGCTCAAGTCTGTGACGGTTCAGCAGCAAGCTGCCGAAAAGGTCAAACTACAGGTGCAAAAAGTAAAAGATAAAGCTCAGGTGATTGTGGATCAGATAGCTGGTAATAAAGCTGTAGCTGAGGGAAAGCTAGAGGCTGCTAGGCCAGCGTTGGAAGAAGCTGCCGCTGCTCTGGACACAATTAAGCCGGCGCATATTTCCACTGTGCGAAAATTGGCCAATCCGCCTCACTTGATCACCAGAATTATGGACTGTGTGCTTCTCTTGTTCCAAAAGAGACTTGACAATTCGTCAGTGGATCCAAATAGGCCTTGTCTGAAGCCGTCGTGGAGCGAGTCTTTGAAATTAATGAGCAATAGCGGATTTTTGCCTGGTTTGCTTAATTTTCCCAAGGATTCCATCAATGAAGAAACTGTTGAGCTCATGCAGCCCTATTTTGAAACATCTATGGAAGATTACAATTTAGAGACAGCGAAAAAAGTGTGCGGCGATGTGGCCGGTCTATGCTCATGGACCATTGCTATGGCCACATTTTTTACCATAAACAAAGAAGTGCTGCCGCTAAAGGCCAATTTAATTGTTCAAGAAGCAAGATTAGCGGCTGCCAACAAGGACTTGGCAACTGCTCAGGCTCAATTGGACGAGAAAGAGGCCGAACTTCAATTGGTGCAGCGCGAGTACGACAAAGCCATGGCCGAGAAACAAGCGCTGCTGGACGATGCGGACGCGTGTAGACGCAAAATGCAGAATGCATCGACGTTGATTGATGGTTTGTCGGGCGAGAGGGTTCGATGGACCGAGGCTAGCAAAATGTTCGAGTCGCAAATAAATCGCCTGATTGGCGATGTTTTGCTGGCGACCGGCTTTTTGTCCTATAGTGGACCATTTAACCAGGAGTTTAGAAATTTGCTAATGAAAAATTGGAGAGCCGAATGTGCCAAGAGAAAAATACCATTTTCGGATGATTTGAATGTTATCTCTATGTTGGTGGACAATGCTACAATTGGTGATTGGAATTTGCAGGGTTTGCCAAACGATGAGCTTAGTATTCAAAATGGTCTTATAGTAACGAGTGCATCCAGATTCCCGCTATTGATCGATCCTCAGGGTCAAGGAAAATCATGGATAAAGAACAAAGAGAGCAAAAATGAACTTCAAGTAACAAGTTTAAACCACAAGTATTTTAGACAACATTTGGAAGATTGTTTGTCATTGGGTCGACCCATGTTGATCGAGGACATTGGCGAAGAACTTGATCCAGCGTTGGACAATGTGTTGGAGAAAAATTTCATCAAGTCAGGAAGTACACTGAAAGTAAAAGTGGGCGACAAAGAATGTGATGTAATGAATGGATTTAAATTGTACACAACAACCAAAATGGGAAATCCGGCCTATACACCTGAAATTTCGGCCAAGACTACAATCATTGACTTTACGGTAACTATGAAAGGTCTAGAGGATCAGCTGCTTGGTATTGTAATTGTAAAGGAAAAGAATGAGCTAGAGTCTGAGAGAGTGCGACTTTTGGAAGAAGTCACTGCTAACAAACGAAAGACAAAAGAGCTCGAAGACAATTTATTGTACAGATTGACGTCAGTGCAAGGCTCGCTGGTCGAAGATGAGTCCCTGATTCAGGTGTTGCAAATAACCAAGGAGACAGCAAAGGAAGTCAGTGAAAAGTTGACTATTGCTGCTGAAACTGAGATAAAAATAAACTCGGCCAGAGAGGAATTTCGTCCTGTTGCCAGTCGTGGCAGCATTCTGTACTTTTTAATTGTTGAAATGAGTATGGTGAACATTATGTATCAGACTTCGTTGAGACAATTTTTGGGTGTATTTGATCTATCGATGAACAAAGCGCCCAAAAATCCAATTACTGGCAAGCGTATACAAAACATAATTGAAACTTTGACACTTGAGGTATGGAAGTATACAGGACGTGGTTTATATGAAAAAGATAAGATGTTGTACACTCTGTTAACTGCTTTGAAAATTGACCTACAGAAAGGAAACATCAAGCCGTCTGAATTTCAGGTATATTTTTTTTATTTTTTTTAATAATTGATTGATTTTATTGATTGCATGTCAAAAAATTGATTTTCGCCCATTAAAATACCAACTCTTTGAAAACTATATTCAAAATTTTTCAAAATATTTTATAATTTAAAAGCAAATTTTAAAAATGTAGATTGATTAAATTAGATGAAATTATTTAGAGATCTTGATGAAAAAATTCGTTGAAATAAATTTGGTACAGTTGAATTTAGTTGAGTAAATTTTCTTTATACAAAATTTTTTACAAAAATACATTTTTTCATAAAAATTCTGATTACATTACATACCAAAAAGTTTATTTACAAGTTTTTTTCGATCAAAATTTTCTAAAATTTGTCCTAAATTTTTCTTAAATATCGATATTCTATTCGGCGAGTGCTAATTCATTAACTAAAATTACTGATTTTTAACCAATTTTACTAGATGAATATAAACATGACTTACTTTTCAAATAATTACTTAATTAATTTAAAAATGTGAATTTATTTTAAAAATCAAGTTTGAAGCTATTTAATATTTAATTAAATTTTAAAAAAGCTAATTTTTAGTTAAACTTTTTTAAACTTTTTTGTTTATCCTTTATCCCTAAATGAACCTAATTAAATAAACACAGAATTATTGGGATCTAAATTAAATTAAATTGCAGAACTCACATTTTTCATCAAAATTCATACCATAATATTCTAAATCATTCAAATATTGTTCTAATTCATAAAAAAGATTTATAATCGTACTTCCAAAGCATACTTTTCTGGCTCAAAAAATTACTCAAAATCGACTTAAAAGTCTCTCAGCTGATTTTAGTTTTTTTAAGTAAAATTATTTTCAATTTATATTTTTAATACGATTTAAAAAAATTAATTAGAATAATATCACTTATGAAAATTTAGGAGAAAAAAATTTTTTCTAGTAATTTTAGTAAAAAAATAATAAATCGCCATTCTATTCTCCCTAAAATGGGATAAATTTGACATATTTTAGGCAATAAAGATTCAGCATATTGTAGCATAATTGTAAAATCGGTGAGATAATAAAATTAATTAATTAAAAAACAAGTTGATTTTATTTTTAAATGAAAAGTTTTTGAATAAAAAATTTTGCTTTTTTTCAGGTGTTGATTAAAGGTGGTGCTGCTCTAGACTTGAACTCTGTAGAGCCTAAAGCAAAGAAATGGATTACTGACATGACATGGCTTAATTTAGTCGAGTTAAGTAAATTGGCTCATTTCTCTCAAATATTGAGGCAAATATCCAATAATGATAAACCTTGGAAGTCATGGTTTGACACGGATGCACCAGAAGAAGAACAATTCCCCGAAGGCTACTCAAATGTGCTAGATACATTTAAAAAATTACTTTTGGTGCGCAGTTTTGTGCCAGATCGAACTTTACCAATGGCCAAAAAATACATTGCCGAATCGTTGGGTCAAACATATGCCGAGGGTATCATCCTTAATTTGGAGGCCATGTGGCAAGAAAGCGAAAAAAAAGCTCCTTTAATTTGCTTCTTATCTATGGGCTCAGATCCGACTGATAATATTATTAATTTAGCTAAGAAAAATAACTTAGCTTGTGGTGCTATATCAATGGGCCAAGGACAAGAGGTTCATGCAAGACGTCTTTTACAACAACGCATGCAAGAAGGCGGATGGATCCTATTACAAAACTGTCATTTGGGTCTTGGATTTTTGGAAGAATTACTAGACACTATACTGACCACTGATCCGATTGATGATTCGTTCAGGTGTTGGGTAACAACTGAACCGCATCCGAAATTTTCCATCAATCTCTTGCAATCATCGATCAAATTCACAAATGAACCGCCTCAGGGCGTCAAAGCTGGTCTTAAAAGAACTTATGCTACTCTAACACAAGACACTCTGGACATCAGTAATTTACCATATTGGAAGCCTTTGTTGTACTGTGTCGGTTTTATGCACACAACTGTTCAAGAGCGTAGAAAATTTGGTCCCCTAGGTTGGAACATTCCCTACGAGTTTAACCAATCGGACTTTTCAGCCACAGTCCAATTTATCCAAAATCACTTGGACGAATTGGATCCTAGACGTGGCATTTCGTGGCAAACTGTTAGGTACATGATTGGTGAAGTGCAGTATGGTGGCAGAGTAACTGATGACTACGATAAAAGATTGCTTAACACTTATGCAAAACAATGGTTTGGCGACAATATGTTCAATGATAAATTTGAGTTTGCCAAAGGATACAAGATTCCTAAGTGTAAATTATTGTCTGAATTTAGAACTGCCATAGAAACTTTACCACTTAATGATTCACCCGAAGCGTTCGGTTTGCACTCGAATGCAGACATTACTTATCAAACTAATACAGCTGATGAGATATTGTCTACAATTGTGAGCATTCAGCCTAAAGACTCTGGCGGTGGTGGTGGTGAAACCAGAGAATCAGTTGTGTACAAATTGTGCGATGACATGTTGGATAAATTGCCCGAGGATTATATACCGCATGAAGTCAAAGCCGCTTTACAAAAAATGGACCCTTTGCAGCCTATGAACATTTTCCTTAAACAAGAAGTCGATCGAATGCAAAAAGTATTGACCGCTGTTAGATCTACACTCAAGGATCTCAAACTTGCTATAGATGGTACCATAATAATGAACGAAAATTTGAGAGATGCACTGGACAATATGTACGATGCCAGAGTACCGGCATTTTGGAAAAAGTAATGCATTTTTTTATTTTTGAAAACTGAAAAATTTTACTCCAATTTTTAAAGAATATCTTGGGAATCGGCGACGTTAGGTTTTTGGTTCACAGATTTACTAGATCGAAATGCCCAATTCAGCACATGGTTATTCCAAGGAAAGCCTAATGTGTTCTGGATGACTGGCTTTTTCAATCCTCAAGTAAAGTTTAAGAATATTAAGGATTTTTTTTATTAATGAAAATTTAAATAGGGTTTTTTGACTGCAATGAAGCAGAAGATTACAAGAGACAAAAAATGGTCTTTGGACGCAGTATTTTTGCACAATGAAGTAACTTCAAAAATGAAGGAAGACATTACACTGCCGCCATCAGAAGGTGTTTACATACACGGTCTTTATTTGGATGGAGCTAGTTGGGACCGTCGAATGTCTCGTTTGGCCGAACCGGCACCTAAGGTTCTATTCACTTCACTGCCAGTTGTGTGGGTTTATGCGATCAATGAGCCTAGAGATTTAAAGGCATATTATATGTGTCCAGTATACAAGAAACCAAAGAGAACTGATTTGACATATATTTTTCCGTTGTTGTTACATGCTGGAAAACAAGACCCCGATCATTGGACACTTAGAGGTGTTGCCTTATTGTGCGATATTAAATAAATAAATTAAAATACGTCACGTTTTTTTCTAACTTGTTTAATATTTTTAAAATTTGTATTAATAAAATTATAGCAAATATTTATTAAATTATTACATTAAAATTTTTATTTTAAATGTCTGAAGTAAAGATATTTTTTTAAATTTAAAGAATTTTTTCCCACTGATTGTGATTTACTATATAAATTAATAAATTCTGTTTTCAGTTAGTTTCTTTGTATATATAACTAATATATCAAAAATAATGGATAACTAATAGATTTTTTGAAAATCATGTAACTTTCCAATTAAAATCTTATTATCTTTTCAAAATTATCAATTTGATCATTTAATTTAAAAGAATTAAATTTTTTGTCAGGAAAATATAAAAATTTTTAAAAAACAACATTGATTCCTTTTTTTTAAAAAGAGAAACAAAAAAATATTTAAAAAATGCTCAGTTTTTCTAATATCCTTGGAAAGATTTAAGCCTGAAAAATAAGTAAAAAATCACTAATGAAAATTGATGTTAAACTAAATAAAACAAAAAACTCCGTGCAACTAAAACCAAAATAGAATAACCTTTTCCTTCTCAAATATTTGCTTTTTATTAGTTAATCCTAACAAGATAAAAGGAAATTTTGTTTAAGCTAATGTATGACGACCGCTAAAAGAAATAGTATAGGCAAAGAAAAAAATACTAAATAAAATAATGTAATCATAGTTTGATTTAGTTATAATATAATATTAATTACAGTGCTGATTTGATACTAGCGTTTTTGGTAAATTTGCGTAATTTTTCGAAAAATAACAAATATAAGTAAAGGTTAAGTTTCGTAAAATTATGTAAAAACAAAAATGCCACTTTTTAAACTTTTTTCTGGTAAATTAAACAAATTAAAAAAATTGAGAAAAAAAATTTACCGATTTTTACGTAAATTTAGGTAAAAAAAGAATTTAAAACCGTAAAATTCAGTAAAATTTGGAATATTTTGGTAAAAATATCTTAAAAAAAAATAAAAAGTTTTAAATCAACCAAATGTTTTTAATGCTTTATTTTAAATAATTTAAAAAATAAATTAAGAGAAAAATTTCCAAATAATTTAAATGAGACCATAAAGATATCATATTTTTCTACTAACTCTTTAACTTTAATAAAGTAATAGACACATTTATATATAAAAATCTATCTTTAGAAGATCATTTAATAAATAATAAAAATTAAAGTAGGCTAAGCTTTATTTCATATTTAATTTGATTTGGGCAACAACTGGTGTAAAATTAGCACTGTTTATTTAATAATATTATATAATATTTTGTTAAAAATGACCTTTTATAAGCTATCGTAAAAACCTTTAGATCAATTATCATTGAAATTAAAATAAAACAGAAATTACTTATTGTGACTGAATATTGCCTTTTTGTGGATTCAGTATTGAAGAATCAAAAATAGTTAACAAATTTTGATCAAATTTCAATAAGAATTAGTGAATTTTATAATTAACAATTTTAAATATTTAAATCAATAATTTTTACTAAAAAATTAGTATCTAAGTTTTATTTGAAAGTTAAACAAATAAAATATTTCAAACAATTTTCATTTTAATTCACAAAGTTTATTTTGATGAGGTTAATTAATTAAAATTAATTCACTTATTCATGTCCTAAAATGACATTTAATAGTCCGTAATCATTAAACATTAATCAGTATCAAAAAAAGACATTTTTTAAATCACGAAATATTAGTTTTATCATTAAATCTCTATTTTTAATCACGATTTTAGCAAACACAAAGTATCAAGTTTCGAAATTTTATCAGAAAAATAATAAATAATTAAAGAAAATAAATAATTATTCTTGTAAAGCTAAAGATAAAATTGTATTTAACAAATAAATTAGTATTACTGTCGAGATATTAAAATATTCTTTTTGTAATGTTTCTTTTGAAATTCTAATATTTTGATCACTTAAACGTAGACTAAAATCGTTTTAATTCAAAGCATATTTATCATTTTAATATTTTTTTACTATGGATGACGATGATATATTTGGTGATGAAGATTTTATCCAAAGTCTGTCTCTTCCGGCTGAAGTTCAAAAGGCAATCGCTTCAATAATACCAAGCGATGATCCATTGGACAACCCTGATTTTGATCTAGTCGAATACATAAATGAACTTTTTCCAAATGAACAATCTTTGTCAAATATTGATGATATAATTAAGAGCAATCAACAAAAAATAAAGTAAATTAAAAATATTAATTTATTCGTTATTTTAATTTTTGTCCAAAGAAAAATTGATAATGAAATTAAATTCATAATTCATAATCAAAGCGGATCGGCTCAAACCGGAACCACATCTTTGGAAGATGCACAAAAAGCCATAATACATTTATTTTCTCAAATCAAAGACATAAAATCAAAAGCCGAAAAATCCGAAGAAATGGTTGATTTTTGAAAAGAAAATACAAATTTTTATTTCTTAAATTACTTTTTAAAGGTCAAAGAAATAACTAGAGATATAAAACAGCTAGATGTAGCAAAGAAAAACATTTCCTACTCCATAACTACTTTGAACCACTTGTATATTTTATTAGAAGGTGTTGAGGATCTAGAGTAATTTTATTTATTTATTTTTTTTTATTTATTTATTTATTTCAAAAAACACCACTTGGGTGATGAAAGTAAAAAAAAAATCAAGTTACAAAAAAATTAAATAAATTAAATAAATTTATTATTATTATTAAATAAATTTTTCTACTCTAAAATTTTTGAAAGAGAGCTTATAGAAACAAACAGGACTAGTCGTATGGGAGAAATGGGTATTATTTTGGAACGGGTGGTAAATGTAATTGATCATTTTGAGTCGTACAATCATATAGAACAAATAGCTAGTCTAGCTGACCGAGTCAAGAAAATCAAGTCCGAACTTTCAGTCAAAGTAAAAACCGAATTTGAAGAAATGTTTTCAAACCCGTTTCAAAGAGTATTTATCCATTAACAAATAAAAATTTTGTTTTTTGAAAACTTTAATATTTAAGCTAAATCCTGAAAATGGACAAGGTATTTGTAAATGTTTGGATGTTCTGGAGCCAAAATTTAAAAATGAACTTATAAAATGGTTTTTAAAAAAAGAATTGAGTGAATATCCAGTTTTGTTTGAGGAAAATCAAGAAGTTTGCTTAAAAATAAAAAAATAAAAAAAAATCGATGTCAATTTTGATTAGAATTCTTGGCTGGACAAAATAGATCGCAGATATTCATGGATAAAAAAAAATCTTGCTGAATTTGAGGAAAAATATAACAAAATTTTTCCAAATTCGTGGGACATGAGTGAGAGATTAGCCGTTGATTTTTGCGAGTCAACAAGGTAATCTAGATTAAATTAAAATTTAATTTTGATTAAAATTTTTAAAAAGGCGTGAGCTAAGCAATATAATGAATAAACGAAAGATAGAAATGGACAACAAATTGCTCACTTTTGCTATTCAGCGAACGATAGCATTTGAGAATTTATTGAGCAAAAATTTTCTTGGTAGAACAGTAGCGAAGCCTCCTAATCTTAAATTGGAAAATGAAAACAGTGAGTGGAAACCATTTTTAGGAATGATTAGTCAATGTTTTGATGCTCATTTTGATATTTTTCTCAACTATACAGACATGTATAAAAATTCAATTTATTATAAAAATGAGTGTTGAAATTGTATTTTTTAAATTTCTAGAACATTATCTGACTTGATCACCAGATTCGCTGAAGATGTCAAAACAAACGGATTTCCAAAATTGACCGGCGAAGACTCAAATAATTTACATAACAGTGCTGCGGATTTGTTCATTTTTTACAAAAACTGCATGTCCCAATGCCTTCAATTATTCACAAACAATAATCTTTTATGCAAATTGACTGTTACGTTCCAAAAATACTTAAGGGAATATTCCAATCGAGTTTTAAATTCCAGTTTACCTAAGTAATTTTTATATTTCTAACTTCAAATTTTGTTTAAGTAGAGAAATTTTATTATCTAAATTTAGTTTATTCTTAAAATTTTTACTTGAAAAGAGTATTCTAATCAGGCATTTTAACGTTGAACTACGGTGTGACGAAAATTTTGTTTTATATTTTGATGTTTTAAATATCAGTTAAGCATATTTAGGATTAATTGAGTTAGTTTATAAGATAAAGATTAATTTGAATTTAATAATTATCTTTACAATCAAAATTAAGTTAGAGCTAAGAAAACAGAAAAAATAATAAAACAACGTTAACACCCCTGGTATAAATAAGCTACAGTACAAATTAAAACTAACTTGTACGCATTAAAAAAATACCTTGCTGAATTTGAGGAAAAATATAACAAAATTTTTCCAAATTCGTGGGACATGAGTGAGAGATTAGCTGTTGATTTTTGCGAGTCAACAAGGTAATCTAGATTAAATTAAAATTTAATTTTGATTAAAATTTTTTTAATCTTCGACTCTTCCTTTCCTCGACTCTTTCTTTTAAAAGAAAATTAAAAAATCTTTGATCAAAAGAATTTTTAAAAGGAATTGAAAAATTTTTATTGAAAAAATTAATTGGATTTAAATCTAGAATAAATAAATAAGAAACAGCTAGATCGAAAGCTTGACTTTTTTGAGAAAGAATGATAAAATCAGGACAAAAATTTCATTATAAAATAGAAAATTAGCTGATAGATAATGTAGAAATTTAGAACATATAATCTAAAAGTCAATTTATTTTTAATTAACTTAACTTAATTGAATTGAATTCTAGTAAGATTTAATCTCTCTAATTTATTATAGATTTTAAAATTCTGAAATCTTTAGTGCAATTAATTGCATATTTTATATAGTTTAAGTATGCAAAATTTGAAATTTTATCATAAATTTTGATTATTCTCTTTTTTCTATTTGATTTTTAAAATAACAAATATTCTTTTTTAAATTGTATATTTTTTTTACCATTGCTTGAAACAAGTTTTTGGTGATTAGTTGTTAGTATTTTTTAAGTATCATGATTATTGGTTCTAAATTAAGAAACTTTCAAATTTTATCCAATTCTGTGCATTTTTTAAATACTTCAATCATATGCAGCATGTAATGGCAGAAAAAAATCCTAAAATAATCTTTTAGACCACGATTATAACTCTCAATCGGAAAATTTCTCATAGGACCACCAGGATCTGCCAAAATTAACAAAATTGTCATTTTCAAAAATCTACTATGAAGCCATTGCTTTTAAAGTAAAAATTTATGAAAAGCAAATTACAAAAAGCATAAACTATAGAATGATAAACTTAAATAATATTTAAAAAAGTTTCATAAATTTTCAATTTTCAATCTAAGTTCTTAAATTTAATCCGAAATAAAATTTAAATTTTTCAAATAGAAAAAATTTAATAGTCTTAAAAAATTAATCGAAATCTGATTTTTTTAAATAATTGTGTATTTTTATCAATGTTGATTATGATCAAATTTCAATTAATAATATGTCCCTTTTCTATCCTAGTGGATAATGGGGAGGCGCTCATCTCCTTTTCCTGTACCTTTTTGAGCAACGGCTCCGACCTGACACAGAGGTAACTGCATCGAGTTGGTCATCTACACCGCTATTATTACCCAGTCGAAACCGGTACCCCTGTTTTTTATGATGAAAGGGCTTTAAACATTAGTCCCGTACTGCAGAGATTTTTTGAAGATTTTTCACCCTCACTATAGCCAAATGGTTTGTGTGTGAGTCATGCAAGCAGAGGATCGAGGGTTCGAAACCTGCTGAGGGTGAAAATTTCAATTAAACGATTAGTAAATTTTAGGTTTTGAATTTTAGAGAATAAATAAGAACAATTTTCCTTTTTTTTTTCATCATTATCTGGAACCAAAAATATTTAATCACACGACTTTGAATAATAGAAAGGAATGTGAAAATTCTGTAAAAGTAAAGAATTCTTGAAAAGTATTTTGTATTACAAAATAAAAAACTTTTAAAACTGCAAGCTCTTTAGATGAGTTCAGCTTGATAAAGTGGATCCGATTCAGTGTGATTCTAGCTTTGGTTGAAATAAAAATCCAGGAGAAGTAGAGGATATTTATTTTATTCGATATTGTCAAATTTTGAACAAAGTTTTTTTTTCTAAAAACATAAAATTGTTTCTCTAAATTGTATAAGAAGATACAATTTAGAAATGTGGAAATCAAACTTTCCCAAATTCATATAATTCAATTTTTTATTTTTTTAGAACATTGCTCACTGTTGTTTTTTCTTAAATTTGTTATCCTGGGATTTTGTTTAATGTGTTTTTTAATCAAAGAAAATTTGTTATCTTTTTTCTTTTTATTAGATAAGTTCTCATAAAAAAACAATCGATATATTTACATACTTAACCAAATATTTCAATAATGTAGAAACAAAACTGTTTTATTTTTAAAATTTCTATTTTAAAACTTTATTTTATTTTTAAATCTAATAAAAAGAAGGCGTAAAGCTGTTCAAGAGGGCAGACTTTAAAAAAATTTTGAAATAAAATGAAGTTGATTTCTGATTACAAAGTTGTGATATGGGTGTTTCTTAATTTACTTTTTGATTTAAATAAAAATTATTTAAAATAAATTTGTAAAAGGGTATAAATAAATTAAAATTAAAAAAAATTTTATGAAAAAAAAAATCTAAATTCAAAGTGAAGTTATTTATACCGCATGTTTTGTTTTTCAATTTTAATATTTAAACGATGAAACAATATGAATTTTAACATCAATTTTGTTTTTGGTTTCATTAAGCCAACCTACATATGAGAAACCTGAACTAAAGCATTTAACTTGCTGTTATT
Organism: Brachionus plicatilis; assembly: GCA_010279815.1. Taxonomy (NCBI): domain Eukaryota; kingdom Metazoa; phylum Rotifera; class Eurotatoria; order Ploima; family Brachionidae; genus Brachionus; species Brachionus plicatilis. Next base: position 866,614 of record QEOQ01000460.1, on the reverse strand, counting down.
TATCTAAATTTCAATAAAAATTTTAAATTTAAAAAATTACATAAAACTAAACAAAATTGCAAATAAAAGAAAAAAATAATTCTCTTTCAATATTAATGTTATCATTAGTGAGAGCTGCTTTGAAATTTTAAATCTAAGTTAAGTTGATTTAGCTGTACTTTGTCAGTAAGAAGCTTGTGGCTAAAGCTTTCAGTAAAAAATCAGATTTAGATCGTCCAGATCATGAAATAGATTAAATTATTGAAAGTTTCTACATCGGCTTTATCTTATAAGAACATGTTCCAATTAATAGCATTGCTAGTTGGCCAAAAGTTTTCTTCCAAATTTGGAATTAAAAATTTTTGATTTTTCAAATCCTTACCTTCAATACTATTTTTATATCAAATCTTTGATTTTCAGCTTTTTAAAATGAAATTTAAAAAATTTTTCTCATTTTTCTTAATCTTTGTTAGCCTTAAATTCTAATTGCTTCTCATTTTTTTCATCAATCAATACCATCAACCCCAAATAATTTTCAAAATTCGTTTTTCATGGAATCATTCTCAATTAAATCAATATTATCTCCTTTTTTGGATTTGCAAAACTCATCGTTTTTCATTTTTTGTTTTAGAAATCGACCAATTTTGTTTTTGGCTTCATTAAGCCAACCTACATATAAGAAACGTGAACTAAAACATTTATCTTGCTGTGATTTATCTAAATTTCAAAAAAAAAATTTTTGTCACGACAAATATATATTAAAATATTTATTTTATATATTAATATCTAAAATAGATTCTTCGAAATTCATATTGTAATGTTTGTTACTTAACAGTAAATTGGCAGCAAATTAACTATTATCAGTTCAATTCTCTAAATATTTTATCGAAAATTTAAAAGGAACTGTCGAATTTCAAGAAGAATTAATAATGGTTAATTATTCAAAATTTTCACATCTAATGCATAAGAATTTTAAGTTTAAAATTTCAATTGAAAAGAATAAGTTTGATTTAAAAATTTTAAATAATCAATTTACTTTAGAATAAGTAGTGGAGCGCTTTCTTCATACTCTAGTATAAGCGGTGCTGCTTCAAATTTGATACAAAATTTCCAAATTCAGAACATGCTAAAGGAAAATCAAACGTCGAGTATTGCGAATGCACTGTCATTAGACTCTAAAAAATTAAATGATATGGAAATCAGTAAAATATGCAGCATCCTATGCACAACTGAATATTGCTTGGAAACAACTCAACAGCTAGAAGATAAATTAAAAGAAAAAGTATCGGTATCAACAGTGTATGGCATGACTGTCAGTCTAGAACCTAAACAAATTGAATTGTATACAAAAAAAATAAATTTCAGCATAGAAAAAGACATTTTTTCTACAGTGATATCGAATACCATTCAATTATTAGTGCAAGATTTGGAAAATTCATGTGAGCCCGCATTGATGGCCATGTCGAAAATATCCTGGCAAACTTATTCATCAGTTGGAGATCAAAGCAGTTACATAACCTCAATTATAGGTCATTTAAAACATTTTGTACCCCTGGTTAGAGACAATTTGGTCAATTCAAGAAAATATTTTACTCAATTTTGTTCTAAATTTGCCAATAATTTAATGCATAAATATATTAATAACATTTTCAAGTGTAAATTAATTTCCCAAGCTGGCATTGAACAACTATTATTGGATACTCATTCACTGAAGACAGCATTAATGGAAATGCCAACGTTTAATGCCGGTATAGCACGTAAAGCGCCGTCTACTTACACAAAAATTGTACTCAAAGAAATGGGCCGAGGTGAGATGATTCTAAAGTCTGTTATGACTCCAGGTGAACCTATAGTGGCCTTTGTAGAAAATTATCTTAGATTAGTAGGTGACAACGATCCAGAAACCTTTAGGTCAGTAGTTGAAATGAAAGGCTACAAAAAAAGTGATTTGGCACTTTATTTGGAAATTTTTAGATCAAAAGTTAACTTTGTCAAATCAGTCAATCCATCTTAACCGCTAAATAACTTATTTATTTAAACTAATATTTTGTTAAATTAATAAATTTAATTAAATTTTTCTTTTTTAATTAAACATTATTATCTAAAGTCACAAGATATTTTATCAAGAACAGACTTTTTTTTGAAGACCTACAAAAATTAGTTAATTTTAATCTAAATAACTATTCAAGGGTCTAGCTTTTGATTTTGTAGCGTTTCTTCAAAAAATGCAAATGAATGATCAATAAATGTCCATAAAACACTAAATCATTATTCTTCAAAAAGTCTCAAATTTTTATTTTATTTTATAATTTAAAATGAGGTGCTGATTTCAAAGGATTTGGCAAGATTTTCAGAATAATTACTTTGAATGTGGCAAAATTGATAAATAATACGATAAATTTTGGTACTTTAATTTTGCTGATCAATTTCTTTGTTATATAGATACTAAAAAGCTTTAAAAAATACCATTTTAGGCTTTTTAAAATGTAATTCTAACAAGTCGAATTAGTTTTAAATTAATTATTTAAGTAGGATTTTCAAGTATTAATTAAGGAAATTATCCAATATATATTTTTACTTGTTTTGTTTAAAACTTTGAATTTAACGCCTATAAAAAATATCATAGAAACAAATAATTTATTTCTTTATTTACTATTAATAAATTTAGTATTTAAGAAAAATTTTCACTCCACCTGTTGCCAACCGTGGGCGATATTTGGATTTAAAATGTGATATTTAGACTAATATCACATTTTATTTTTTTACTGAAAAATTAAAGCAGATTGATTCTAAAAATAAATCTGAATTTTTTGATCTGAGATCAAATGAATTCTATTTTACTTTGAGAATCAAATGAAAATTTAATTGAAAATTGAAAAATCTGTTTAAAAATTGTCGATAGAATAAATCAAAAAATATTTTATTATTTATTGCATATTTTTTATTTGAAAAATTGTATAATTAGTTAAATACTTCATTTAATTAAAACAGCATTTAGATCAAGGTTAGGAAAAAAACTCATTTGAAATTTTGTTTAAATCAAAATTACCATAAATAATAATTTGTTCCTTACAGTCAAAAATCAAGTATGATTTTGTGATTTATCCCTTTGATCATCAATCATCAAAAAAAATCAAATAATAAATAAATATTAGTTTTTCCATAAAAAAATATCAGATTGAATTTGACAAAATATGGTTTATCTAAAAAAATTTAAAAGATCAAAGGAATTTTTAATAGTATTTATTAATTTTTAAAATTTAAATCTTTCTTTTTTAAATGATTCAAATTTATTTATTTTTACTGATTAAAGCTTCAATTAAATAGCAAAAATATAATTTTACAATAATTCAATATTATAATTCACTACTTGAGTCTTATAGTTTTGTTTAAGATATCGCCTATCTTTCTTAGTATTGATAGCGTTAACATTAGTTTACTCAAGCTCAAAATTTCGTTGTTATCACTTTTCGATCATGAATTAATCATGATTACAGTGATCAGGCCTCAAAAAAATTTAAATTTTTCGAACTTTTAGTTTATTAGTATATCATAAATTTTTATTAATTTTAATGATGCCTTAGCATGTTTTTGATAATTTTTAGGAAAGAAAAGGCATATTAATATTTGTACCATATGCACTTTTACTTATGAAATTAATCATTATCACCAATAAATTAATCGGCTGAATGATTAAAATCAAATTTAACATTCAAAAAATTTTTTTCAAAAGACATAATCTTTAATTTTAATTTTATCAATTTTTTGCTTTATCTGATAAAATGATCAGAATTTCAATAAATTTAAGCTTAATTTTCAATTATTCTTAATTTTTTCCTTTAGACTTAAAAATTAAATATTTTAAAAAATATTATGGTTTCGCAGTTGAATGTTTATTTTAATTTTAAAAACGATAGCAAAAAAAAATTGAAAAATTCATGATTGATTTTTAAATTTAAAAACTTAAACAGTTTTAACACTAAACCAACTTAGTTTTTCATGGATACTTTTCGAAAAATCAATTGGAGTCAAACCGTAATTAAAGTCAAAATTTTCCGATTCGAACCTTGGTATGATTAATTCACTTGTTAGTTTGCTAGCCAAACTCTTTTTCTTGACGAATCTACGTGAAGTTTTTTTCGATATGTTGCTATTCTTGGAGTACAAATTTAGACAAGACAGTCTTTTCATTTGGTCACATTCTGAAGATGATTTTTTACTTTTATATCTAAATGAACTCTTAAGCTGCTCTTTCCATCGCTTCATAATCATTCTGCTCTCAATTAATTCTTCATTTTGTTTATTGTATCGATTAGTTAATAAGAGAATCAAGATAAATATGAGCGAAAAAATAGAAAGTACTCCGATTACATATAGAACTGGACCCATCTCATTCTGCTCAATTAGACTTTTTCCACTATATTCCCTATTTTTTTCTTGCGTGACATTTTTCAGATAACGATTGTTAAACAAATGTGAAAAACAATTTAAAATGGATAGTGAGGGAACAAAATACGATGAAGTTAAATTTCGGTGCCATGCGAGAAAGTGAGTTTGGTTGTGAAAATAAAAAGAAAATTGTAAATTGAATTTGTCAATGCTGATTTTGGTTACTTTAAATGGTTCAGTGTCGGAATACAAATTAATCGAACAATTTTTTCTTACAAACATTTAAATTTGAACTTTTCTTTTTAATTTTTCATTATTTTAATCGCGACTTTTATTATAGTAGGTTGCTTGACGTAAATCAGCTAAAATAAAAAAAAATTGAAAAAAAAAAATTCGGTTCTGTTTGTTTATACTAATGTTTATTATATTCTAATTTGAACACGTATTTCTAAGGTAAATGTATAGAAGCCAAATGGCTTGCTTTTCAGAAAAAAGTGAATTTGAACAGAAACTTTCAAAAGCCTCAAACTAATATCATAAAATTTTAATTTAAACCTTTGTTTGATTAAATTAAAAAAAATTATTTGATAGCATCTAAGCGGATGTAGATTAAAAAGTTGTCGTTAATTATTTATTATCAATAAAAATGTTCCAAAAATTTTATTTGATTTAAGAGTTTTTTCATTTCAAAAGTTGATTTAATAGAAGCTAAATTGGTTTTTGTTTTAATATCTTGATCCATTTAAACCAAAATAAAATAAAAAATGTTATAAAATTATTTTGATTGTTTCATCATTAAAGACCTCCTAAATCTTTAATTACCTAAATAAACTATTCATAATTTATAGGTTAAATTTAAAATTATTGATTAAAGAACTTAAAATTTTTAAATAAAATTGAGTTTTAATTCAAATTTGAATTAATAATTGTCGACATAATTACCTTTAGACATCAATTTTGTTCCAGTGAATTCTGATACGATTATTACCGACTATGTAATAATCACGTTTTTGGATCACTTATGTACCCAAGGTAATTTATGATATCAATCAAATATGTTCAAAAATTGATATTTCATATTTATTAGTATATATTCTAAAATAGTTGGTTTTAATTTTTCATTCTCTTTAATTGACGAATATATTTAACAATCAATATCTAGAAAAAAAAATACTATTGAATAAATTTGAATATTATTATCTATTTGAATAATAACGCCATTTAATATTTTTATTCAACATATTATTTGTTGATTTTTAATTCAATTTTAAATTTTAAAAATGTGATTTAGTTATTATTTAATGTATTTTGGTTATGTTATACTTTTATTTCATTTTTAAAATAATTAATTGTGCAACCTTTTAAAAAAGACTCACAGTAGTTTTCATTTATAATTGAGATATTCTCTTAAAAAGCTGACTTAAGATTTATTTCCGATTTTGTAATATGCGATTTTTAATTAAAGTAAATATTGGGAATAATAAAATGAAACAATCTATTTTTGATCTTTGCTTGGATCTTTGCATTAATTTTTATTCAACAATCATGATAAACAAATAAATACTAAATTAGAATTTAAGTGAAATGATTCTAGCTGAATGGAACAAATGAGCTTAAAATGTCATCTAAATAAGTATAATTTATTTGGTTTCTGCGGGCTTAATACAAAACTGATAATTCTAAAATATTTATTTTTTTTAATGACTTATTTTTAGCTATAAACAACTCAAAAATTAATTGAACTTCCCGAATATTGGCAAAAAGTTAATTTGCAGCTAGAAAGCTTGGCTGAATTTATTGTCAAAAATTAATGATAAAAAAAATGAAAAAAAAAAAAATTTTTTTTTTCATAAAATTTTTATTATCTCAAAAAACATAATTAAAATAAAAAAAAAATTTCAAGTAAAGTTTCACATATAAAAATGTGAAAGACCTGATATGAGAAAAAAGCCTCTGAATCAGCAAGAAATTATCTTAAAATTAAAGCTAATTTTTTTGTTATCAAAATTTGAATAAAATCTATTCGTTGAACGTATGACAATGGCTTATCAGTATTTAAATATTTCGACTATAAATACAACTCTAGAAAGTAAAAATTAAATTAAGATTATTGGAAGCGATAAAACAGACCTAGCAAAGGTTATAAATTTCAAATTGTTCAGAATTAAAAATAAAAATGCTTAGACACAATTTAATAAGTTATTATATAAGTATTTATCGGAACGCATCAATTTTCAAGATTTTCAAATTCATATTAAACAAGATCCACAGATAATAATTTGCCAATTTTAACTTATTTTTTTACAATTTAAAGATTTAACTGAACCTAGACTGATTCCGTATTTAAATTTATATTTAATAAGGGCTCTTGTTTTTTTTCATTTATACGAAACATATTAAAATAATTGGAAGAATAGTATGTGCTAATAAAACGTGTTTATTCAATCTTTATTAAAAATGAAACAGTTTAATTTAGAAAATTTGTTGCCATTGTTAGTTCCTAGTATTATTCGAGATATTTAATAATAATGATTTCACATTTTTGAAAATGACTCCTTTGAATTTGCTGCACACCTGTTCACCAAATCTATGCGTACTTTTTCTTATTCAGTTTATTCTTGTAAAATCCTCAATGAATTAATTAATAGATTTTCTTCACGTTTTCCTACAGTAGGTTTTGAGGAGCCAATGCTAAGAACACATCTTGATCGACTCGAATCCCGAAATCAATAGTTTCAACTACTAATCTAATTATGCACAATCAAAAGGAGTAGAATATTTTTCCAATAAGGGAAACAAAATAAAAAATTAATTTAAATATTATTCATATAATTCACGTTTACATAAAATGTGTAAATTGTCGTTTATTAGAATAATTGTGATTTTAGATTAAGGAAAATAATTGTTTTAAACAAAAAAAAAAAAAGAAAAAAATATTTTATTTATTGCATCAAGAATGTATGATCTAAATATCGGGATCAATTAAGTCAACAAGTTTAGTCAGAGTATGGATCACTAATTTGGAAATTTTCTAATAAACGTTATTCGAAAATGTTCTAATTATCCTGGGGAACATTAAGTAGTGAAACGTGATTTTTTTTTTCACAAGAAAAAGACGAAAAAGCTTATAATAAAATAATATTTAAGATTTAGCAATGTTATTTCTTTTTTGATATTATTTTATTTTTGTTTATATTCTAGAATAGGTTTATACTTTAGATTTACCTGAACTTGATTTCAAGAATAGACTTTAATTCGATTAATTTTTTCTTCTTTTTTAACTGGTTTTTGTTTAATGCTGGAAATATTCAAATAAACTTCATGTTGCTTTAGCTTGGCACCTGAAGTTTTTACTTTTTTTTTTATTCTTGATCCTGACTTTAAGTCATCAAAACTTGTTTTTTTATTTTTTTATTATTTAAACAACTAAGGTGTGTATATGCTGAATTTTTAGTTTTTTTTGTTTCCCTCCGATTATATACCGAATAAAATTGATACTGATATTGTTTTTAAAATTTGAAAATGTTCTATTTATAAAGTTAATTAATTTAAACAATTTAAGTTTTTGTTTTTGAAGTGAATTCTATATTTAACAATATTTTTTCTTTAGCTGTTCTAGTGGCGCCCATACGCTAGTCTTCGGAGTCTAAGGATGTGGGCGATGGTGCGTGGACTCTCAAGTTTAGAATATACAGCAAATTTCGTAACCAAGACTAAATTAATTTTTTAAACAAAAAAAAAATGAATTTAAACCCAAAGAGTATAAGCAATATTTTTAAATTAAAGAATAGGAATTATTGATCGATTCTGTTTGATTTTGAAGAGAAAAAAAGTTCCAAATAAAATACGAAATTTTTTAAGCTTTTTTAATTGAATTCTAGAAACGAATACCTTGGTAACTGAATTTGTGATTGAGCATAGAAAAATCAAGTTTTACGTAATGCTGGATTTTGAGTGAATCAATTTTTAAAGTAATGTATGAGAATTTTTTTTCT
>QEOQ01000460.1:823985-855001 GCA_010279815.1 Brachionus plicatilis | reverse complement strand
AATTTAGATAAGAAACCAAAGATAAGACACAAATAGTTTAGATACAGAGACAAGAAAAAATATAAAAATCAATTTTGCCGCAACTTAAAATTGTACTTAAAACTAAAATTTAAAGAAATATTCAGGCTAAAACTACTTTTAAGATTAAATTTAAAGTTAACCGAATTTTCGATAAGAATATTTGCTTTGAGATTGATCAAGTCAAATCATTAAGAGAGTACCTTATCATATTTTCTTAAACATCAAGCACTTGAGTGATTTAAACTGTTATTTGTAAGTAAAACACAATAAAAAAATTTTATTAGAGTTAGTAATAGATATTTTAAAAGTTATTTCAAGTGGTCTTGTAGGCAAATATTGGCATTACTAATCGAATAGACGGCTAACACTTAAAGTGTATCAATTTCAGCATTGACAAGGAAAATGCAAATTTTTTCTTTTTTTCTTTTAAGGTAACAATCTACTTTTGGAGTTGCTTTTTGTTTAATTTAGAAAAGAATATATTAAAAATTTAAATATAGAGATTCGACGCCAAATTGTATCTTGGAGCATGTTTATTGTTTTGGGCCAAACTTGAGGAGTTTGGCGCGATACTTTTCTTATGAGCTTGTTGTTTTTCTTGGAAAATCCAATTTTGTGATGACACAGATCATTTAATGGATCGAAATTAACAAATGATTATGGCAAATAATATGGCGAGCTAAATTGGTTTTAAAAGCTTTATTTCTCAAAAACAAAAGCATCAACAACAACGACAACGTCGACGGCCAAAGACGGCGCAGACGAAAATTAAGGGAGAAAAATTGCATTTAAATTTCATTTTTTTTTCTTTTTTCGAAAATTTCTTCAAACATGATTAGATCTCTTTTTCTTGTCAGTTTTGTTTTTGGTGGACTTGATTATTATTTTTCAATTTTGTTACTATCTATCTCTTTTTGTTCATAGTCTCTCTTTTTCTCTCTCTCTCTCTCTCTCTTTCTTTCTGTCTTTTCTTTGCAAAGAAGATAATTCATTTATTAACCATTCAAGCATTTCATTTAAAATATAAAATAATCTCTTTTAAAACGACAAAAAGCCATAGAAAAGATTTCAATTTTTTTGAAATTTAAAAATTTAAATTTCGATCGATGAGCAGCTTAGATCGAATAGGACTCGAACCTTAGGACTTGACACACAAATTGCTCAAGATCTCTTCAAAATTTGGTCAAATGCATGAGAACAAAATTGCGAATTGGTTCACTGAGTTTTTTAAATGGCTAGACTATTGAAATCTTTTAATCATTAAGAATAGATTTCAAATTATCGTCAAATAATTGTCACTTACAACCATTCGAAATTTATTAATGTCTTCGACTTTGAACGAATTGCTGCTTGAATGATTGTAATTGCAGCTTGCAAGCCATGCTCCCAAGCTAAACTTGTTTATTTTATTTAGGTGATACATGTCTCTTTTAGATAGGAAAATCGCGATTTTGCTTTTCGGCACTAATATAATAGCCATGCCGTAAAACTAATACTTAATGCTTGTCGATTTTTCACTTGTGAGCACTCATCAATTTTGACCAAGTTGGTCAACCATTTACTTAATTCGATTTAAGCCACATAACAAATACTACTCTCACTCAAATAGAATAGATAAATAGTTTTTTTATGCAATTTTTTTTCTCAAATTTTTTTTTTCAAAATTTTTTCTCTTCAATTATCATTCTACAATAAGAAAATGGATACTTGATTGTTTGAAAAAAAAGTTAGTCTAAAATTTAAAGGAAGTTGTGGATTTTAGTTGAAAGTCAAAAAAGTTTAATTTATAATACCACAGTTAATTTAACTATAGGAACTTTATTTATATAGTCTTTTAAATTTATTTTTCTGAAATTTTAGATTTGGTAATGTGAAAAAAGAAATAACAAAATGTTTTTTTCCTATTATTATTCTACATTAAGAAAATGGGTTCTTGATTGTTTGGCTGAAAAAAAAAGCTGGTCTAAAATTTAAAGGAAATTTTTAATTTTGGCTGAAAGTCAAAAAAATATCATTTGATACCACAGTTAATTTAACTATTGGAACTATATTTTTAAAGTTGTTTTTTTTTTTTAATTTTAGATTTGGTAATGTGAAAAAAGAAACAAGAAAAAAATTAATTTTTCCACAGATTCTAATAAATTTTTAAAATAATCTTCAAAATCAATTTAAAAATTTAGATTTTGAAAAAAAAAAAATAAATTGTACCGCAATTTTGCATATTTTCACATAAAAAGAAACTAAATTCTAAATGTTGGAAAACACATTGGAATTGGCAAATAATACGCTGGGTTGTTCGTCCTCATCAATAGAATTGTCGCCAAAAGAGAACTTGTCCTCGTCATCGTCGACGTCATCGCGTTCCGGCTCCTCGTACAATTACAAATCCAAAATAAAAAGACTAAGAAGACAAAATTTGAGAAAAATTTATCTAAGAACAAAGTTAAAGAAGAGAGCTGGCCAAGCGAAGTCGGGCTATTTGAAAGCGAACAGATACGCGAGCTTGTCATCTGCGTCTTCTACATCGTCATCGGTGTCCGCATCGCCCAACAACTTGCTGGAACAAGCTCAACCAGAAGATAAACAGCCACAAGCAAAAAAGCCCATGAAGCTGCACAAATTTTACCACTCGGTTCCATTCAAGTGTCCGTTCTGTTTCACCTTCAAAGAAATACCACAGGACTTCATAGACCACTTGACATCGGTGCATTTTTCGGACGTGAAGCTGCTGTACGAGAGAAAATGCACCAAGCTGATGGAGTCTGGCGAGAACGAGGCGGAAGAGGAGAGCACCGCGCCGCCTAATTTGGCCGAGATACCATCAAAGTTGGCCAAAATGATCCAAGACCTCGAGAACGAGGAGGAAGACCAGGCAAGACAAGAAATGGCGCCCGATGACCAGCAAAAAGATGAGTGTCTCAATCAAACAAAAAGCCTGGACAAAGAGCAAGAGATCCACACACCGCCCAAGACGCCACCATTGGAAAACAAGCCAGAAAGCATCGGCTCACCCAAGTCAAGCTATTTGTCCATGAACTCGGCCCTGTTGCCGCCTAGAAAACAGCAACGCCTGCTTAAGTCACCATTCGATGCCGAGGACAGCCAAAAGATCAAAAGTTTGCCATTCTCAGTGCCCGCTCTTTTGTCCGACCAGCAACAAACTAAAACAAATTACATGAGCTTGAACATGAGCGGTCACCAGGCGGCCCAGGTTCAAGAGGCGTCCATGAAATGCGCCATATGCGACCGCGGCTTTGAATACTACTCGAACCTAAGGCGACACATAAAGACCAAGCACAAAATATTTGGCAAACAAGTCAAGGAGTATGTGATCAGACAGAATGGCAAAAAGTGCGACAATGACCAGCATCTGAGACACTTTATTGAGTCGTCATCATCATCGGCAAAGACAGCGAGCCCAGTGTGCCAAAATCCGGTGCTAAAAAAGCCCAAAAACGAGCACGACGAGTCGTTTGACGACGACATGGATGAATCGCAGACCGAGCTTGCTTCGTCTACATCTACCACGTCCTCGTTCTCGACGCATTCGTCCCACGCGGCCAACCTGTACGCCAACCAGACCAATCCGGCTCTGATGGCCGCCGCTGCCCTCTCCGCACACTTTCCCGCACACATCCTCAACCAGCAACAAATGATGGCCTTTCTCACCCACTCAAACACCATGAACAAAATAAAATCAAGTCTACTTGAGTCGCTGCTGAGCCGCAAAATGCCCGACCCCGACGACACCAAGGACGACGCCAAAGTCAACCAATTCAGCAAGCTCATTCAGAACATTGTCGAAATGAACCACTTTGGCCAGTTTAACAATGGGTCCGTGCTGGCCGCTGTCAATCAACTGCCCAAGGTAAAGAGCGAGTCGCTCGACCAGACCGAACACTCGGTACACTCGAAAAAAGAAGAAGATGCTGACTTGTACGACGAGGACTTGGTGACCAAAAAAGAAGAAATTGAATACGAGGAAAACGATGCCGAACACGAGAACAAAGTGGACGGCACTGACGACTTGGACAATGACAATGACAATGACGACATGCGATCCAGGACCTCGTCGTCGCGATCTTTCCACTCGGACAGTCAATCGAATCAATTGACGCCGCCGTCGGTCACGCCGAGCAAGTTCATGTTCAACAGCCCGCTTGGCAATCACACCCATCCGCCACCACTCAACCAGTTTGTACTCGAGACCCATTTGAGAAATTTAACCCAGCAGAATTTTGGTCACCAGGCCTACCAGGCTTATCAGCAAAATTTGCACAGACTTAACTTGGCCAATCAGCCCTTCTTAAATCCCAGCTCAGTCGGTTTGCTAAATCAGCAGCAACAACAGCAACAGCAGCAACAACAGCAAGTGGGAGGACTGCAACAGGGCTCGAGTACGCCGCCAGTACCCGGCACTGCCAGACGCAAGAAAAGCAAGGACTTTTGCACCTCGTCCATGGTTCAATCGATGAGAAATCTGCAATGCTCGCCGTCAAGTCAGCAAAACGGCGATCAGAACATTCGATTCAGCAGTGAAATATGGCGCTGTCCCTACTGCTGCTACGAGACAACCAGTGCTTCTAGATACAATAGTCATTTGGTGTGTCACGGATGGAAGCCCTATCTGTGTCCCCATTGCGGTTCCAGATCGAACCGATTGCCGGACATGCGCACTCACATCAGCACGTTTCATCCAGAATTTAATGTAAATACATTTGTTGTTTTGAGTGAAGAGGAAGCCAAGTCCACTCTCAAGGACTACATGAAGAACAGGGCGTTGATAAACAGAAAGTTGAAGGAGATGCGTCCGCAGCCCAAATTTAAATGCAAGCTGTGTCCGTACGCTTCCCTGTACCAGTTTAACTTGACCAAACATGTCAAAAGTGTTCATTTGAGTGACGTTTATCACAATAATACGGCTACGCCGACACCAAGTCAAAATCAAAATGCTTCTCAAGATTCTTAAGATTTTGGATGTTTTTTTTTCTTTTTTTTATTTTCTATTGTTTTTTTTAGTCATAATTTTTATGCAGTTTCAGATCCGTTAGCGGTCATGTTTAACCAAATTGAAGACAATTTTTAAATTTGAGATTTATTTTTTTTTCTCTTAAATCCTTTTGTACACCTTTTTTTTCTAATTTTTTTTTTATTTAATCCGATGTTAGATAATTTTTTTTTTTATTTTTTATGTTGAGTATTTTTTTGATGCAAAAAAGAAGGGTTGTTTTAAGCGGACATACATTTATTATGTAAAATTTGTCAATGATCTCAAGAAAAGTAATGATGGCATGAATTTTTGCATGGAATTTTTAAGGATAAAAAATATTTATCTTCTCTTCTCTCTCTCTCTCTCTCTTTCTATCTATCTATCTCTATTTATTTTGACCATTGTAATCGATTTTTAATTCGAATTTTTCTAAAATTAAATAAAAAAATTTTTTAAATTAATAAAAAAAATTGAAAATTTTATCTTCTTGTTTAATTAATTTACGTTCCTCTATGAGTTAATAATTGCGTTGTTCAAATGTTTTGTTTAATAAAATAGTTATCTAATTTGAATTTAAGAATACTTAAATTATGCTTACTGGTAAATTATGTAATCTGGATACACAGTATCTGAGCTTTTATTGACTAAGCATTTAGATCTGATTAATTCAAATTAAAATATTTAAGTATTTTTGACTTGAGGGGTTTTGCTCCAATTGATTGATGTACTCTTCATTCTTTTCAAATATTTGAAAATCATACAATATTTGGTAAATTAAAAACTCTCTATACTATTTTAGGATCAAGTAAATTAAAATTCCTTTATTTCAAAATCACAATTTTGCTAAAAATCATCTCTAATTATGATAAATATTTTTACAATACTTTGAACTATATTTTTAATTAGATAAAAATTTAAACAATTGTGACTTTTGTATCTATTAGATTTAGATAAATTCAAAATATATTTTTTGCTTTATTTTGAAAAAATTATGCTAGTCATCAAACTTTATTTAGTTTATCAAGTATTATTCATTTTTAAAAAATTAGGCTACAAAAAATTCTTAAGTCAAATCATTTTACTTTATTTTTATTAATTTTTGTTCCTAAATAATATAAGCATTCAAAAATCAACTAAATCATACCTAATCAATTTTTTGCTATGTCCCACTGCTTCATCCTTGCCTTAAAATTACAAAATTCATTAATTTTACAAAATAATAATTATTTTATTGAATTTTAGAAAATCAAAAGCTTTTCTTTTTTTAAGCCTTTGGGATGAAGCCGGAAAAATTCAACCAAAAAATTACGAAGATTAAAAAAATGATTTTTTTTTAAATTTTAATCACAAAATTAATTTATCTCTACTTTAATGGTCTTATTTTGGATTTGAAATTAATTTTTGAATTTCAAGTTTAAAATTTAATAAGGTTAAAAAACGCATTTTATTTAAAAAGGCTTGATATATTTAAAAAAATTAAAAAAATTGACTGAATATTCATAACCAAATTATACTCAAAAGCCGATTTTGAATTGAAACAATTTCTCAATATGCTTTGATGATATCAAAAATGAGAGCATTTAATTACTTTTTGGAAATTATTTAAAAAAATTAAAACATCCTTTTTGAATTTCTTTTATATTTGATTTAATCCTTAGTGGAATTTTTTCAATTAGCCCAGGCTAAAGTGCTGCTTTTAACTCCTTGTTATGAATATTTGAATTTAGTCAAAGATAAAAAATCAATAAATGATCTAATTTTTTTTTAATTAAACATAATACTAATTAAAAAATATCTTGTATTCACATTAATTTTAGTGTCTATTAATTTTTTCTATTAAAAAATTTTAAGAGTGAGCTAAAGGCAAAGCAAATGAAATGCATTTTAGTATTTGGACATTTTTAGCTAATTTTTTAGATTTAAGTTAGAGGTCCAACAGCGCTTTTAAAAATCCATTAATAAATTAAATTAAAAAAAAATAATATTCTACATTTATTTTTAAACAATTTAATATTTATTAATCTATTTGGCTTTATATTATAAACTTGACACTGAAAAGGATAGACTAACAACGTTTGTTATAAAATATTTAAAGAGTTCTACTAACATTGATAAGATAATCAAAAATATTTTTAATTACTTCAATGTATCAATGCCAAATAAAAAATCAATATTACCGAATATATTTTGAAACTAATGACAAAAAAAATTTAATTCTTTACCAAATTTAATTCAACTGGCCTTGGGTCACTCAATTTAAAAAATAAATAAATAGAAATTTTTGTTATTCATCAAAAGATTAAGAATTAATCAAGTATGTTTTTGTAGTCTTTAAAATTCGAGAATTTTATTTTTAAAGGCAATTAAGGTCTTAATAATTCATTTTATTTAGCAAAATTATTTTTTATATCAAGCTAATTTAAACATTTAAAAATTATTGAGATTCTTTAATATTGTCCTATTTATAAAACGTGCTTTAGAATTATTTTTTTAAATGACGCTTATTTTTTTTTAATAAATCAAACTCTGTTGTATTACAATGAGAATAATTAATAACAATTTTCACATTAAAATAGAAAAATGGTTTGTGTTATCATTTCAAGGGAGTTTATCACCCGTGAGAATTACTCAAAAAAATTAAATCAATAAAATAATTCATATGAAGGAATTTAGGGAAAAATATTGATCTTATTTTTATGAAAAAATTGATGTTTGAAATTTTCATTTGAAAAAAAAAACTTTATTAAAATTAAAATAATGAGCACTTATAAAAAGTAAAAATTTGAACAATTTCAATATGTGAAGAAACTATTTCATCAAATTTCTAAAATATTTCATGATCAAGTACTAAAATCTGCAGAGTAGCAGAGGTTTTGAACGTGGCTCACATACCAATTTCGAAATTTTGATTAACTTAAATTTGCTATTTAATTCTCCATACCATGTTCTTATAGTACTTTAAAAAAAAATTGATTTATTTTCATATCGAAAAGACAATTTTAGATTATTAAAAAATATGGTTCTGAGCATTGACCTATTCCGTCCGGATAGAGGCGGTGATCCGGAAAAAATGCGCGAAAACCAAAAATTGCGCTACAAAGATCCCAAACTGGTAGACTTAATAGTGTCCAAGGACGAAGAGTGGCGCAAAGTTAGATTCAATGCTGATTCTCTTAACAAACTAAAAAATTTATGCTCTAAAGCAATTGGTGAAAAAATGAAAAAAAAAGAGCCTCAAGGAGATGACGAAACTTTGCCAACCGGTCTCACTGACGACTTTAACGCTTTAAATTCCGATAAACTCAGAGAATTGAGCGTAGTTCAGATTAAAAATTTGAACAAGATTGTGGACCAGGAAATCTTAAAAAATGCTAAAAATTTGACCACAATTGAAACCGAGAGAAATGAAGCTCTTAAAGAAATGGGAAACATCTTGCATCCATCTGTACCTGTCACCGATGACGAAGAGTTCAACCGTGTTGAGAGAACTTTTGGTGATTGTGAAGCAAAAAAAACATTTTCTCATGTGGACCTGGTTGATTTCATTGATGGCTATGATGGAATCCGTGGTGCCGTGGTTGCTGGATCTCGTGGTTATTACACAAAAGGTCCAATTGTGTTCCTAGAACAAGCTCTAATCAATTTGGCTCTGCAAATACTGGACAAAAAAGACTACCAACCTTTGTATACGCCTTATTTTATGAAAAAAGAAGTTATGCAAGAAGTGGCCCAATTGAGTCAGTTTGACGAAGAGTTGTACAAAGTTGTTGGAAAATCAAGCGAATTGAGCACAGATAATTCTACTGAGGAAAAATATTTGATTGCCACATCCGAGCAGCCAATTGCTGCCTATCATCGTGATGAATGGCTGGCAGAAAGCGCTTTGCCAATAAGATACGCTGGATTCAGCACTTGCTTTAGGCAAGAGGTTGGCTCACATGGTCGGGATACTCGCGGTATTTTCCGTGTGCATCAATTTGAAAAAATTGAACAGTTTTGCATCACTGAACCTAATGAAAAATCATGGGAAATGCTTGAAGAAATGATTGGAAATGCTGAAGAATTCAATAAAGCACTAGGTCTGCCTTATCGAGTAATTACTATTGTTTCCGGTGCTTTAAACAATGCTGCCGCCAAAAAGTATGATCTTGAGGCCTGGTTTCCAGGTTCTGGTGCATTTAGAGAATTGGTCTCTTGCTCAAATTGCACTGATTATCAGTCTAGAAGGCTAAGAATTAGATGTGGTCAGACTAAAAAGATGAATGAAGAAGTAAAATATGTTCACATGCTGAATGCTACCATGTAACTTTTTTTCAAAAAGATAATTAAATTTTTTTTTAAAACTATTTCTATTAGGTGTGCCACAACTAGAACTATTTGCGCCATTCTTGAAAATTATCAAACCGAGGACGGAATTATTGTTCCCGAAGCACTGAGACCATTTATGCCAGAAAGATACAAACAAAAAATTCCATTTGTTAAACCACCTCAAGCTGAAAAAGAAAAATAGAGACAAAACAACTAGATCACTCTATTAAATATTTAATTTATTGGTTATTTAGGAATTTAATTTTTTCTGAATAAATTTTAGTTGAAAATTTTTTAAACTCTTATTTTTTGTTAGTTAATTGATTGAGTATAATTTGAGAACACATTAGCGTTAATTTTGTAAAAGCTTGAGCTTAATTTTGGCTTTTATTTTATTTAAAAAAATTAGTTTCGTACAATTAATACTAAAAATTGGCTTTTATTCAGCTGAAGACTCAAAATTTTTAAAAATTTAATCAATAAAATTCATGATATTTAACGATTCATTAAATAAATTTAGGGTATTTTTTTTTAAAAAATTGACACAAATTTTTTTTCAATTAATGTTTTTATTAAGAACTGATTTTATTTTGATTTTAATTGATTATTCAAAATTTATTTTACATTTAAATTTTATATCAAATAATTGATGATTATTTCTGCTTCCCGAGAGAAGACTGTTAAAGAAAACATTTTTTTCACATCTTTTTCAGAAAAAAAATTATATTTAATTTTTTTAATAATAAAAAGTAGTCCATTTTCTTTTAAAATTTTATACAAAATTTTTAAATTAAATGGGAATCAAAACCTCTTTTTTAAATACTTTTTGCAAGTGAAAAAAAATTGATTGTATTCTATTTGCTTTACGAACATCAGTAAAACTTGAATATTCTATTGCTAAGCAACAAAATTCTAATGAATCTAAATTTTCAGAAAATGCTAATTTTATAAGAATTAAAAAAAAATAGAATGGGAGCATATCGAAGTATTTTTGAGACATCACCTGAAGATAAAAAAACAAAACTCAGTCCCAACAAAGGAGACTGGATCACGGGCCACGCAGATTTGACAGGATGTACTAAATGTTGCTAAAAATTTTAAATAAAAGAATTTCATTTTTAAAATTAAGTGGCTGTTGTCGAGGTTCAGCGTCTATGGGTTCGTTTTAGTCAACTTAATTGCGATAGCAAAGGCCTTTTGTCTAAAAAACAGCTTGAAAGAGGAGAGTTGAGTCGAGATATTTTTATTAAAAACGTATAAAAAATTTTAAAAAATTTCATTAAAAAATTCTGATTAAAAATATTTAGATAGTTGCTAATTTACCAAAAGAAAAAGATGGAAGCTTGAGTTTTTTGGTTTTCCTCAAATTCATGCAATGGGTAGATACAGCAAGTGTTGAACAAAAATTGAAGCTTATATTTCATTTTTTGAATAATGGAGATGACATTACCGAAGATGTTGTAGAAAAACTTTTCCGTAAAATTTACACAAACAGTGATGAAGTAATTTAGGTGCTCCAAAATTAAAATTTAAAATCGAATTCATTTTTTTAGAAAGAACTTGCTGATCTGATAAATTTATTTATGGAACAACTAGATCCAGATAACACAAAAAAAATAAATGAACAAAATTTTATCAAAAATATTTTCGCAAATTATGACAGAGAAGAGTTGAATTATCTCTTAAAATATGATCTAATCCCTAATGATGTACTAAGAGAGATGAACATGAGACCCAGTCTACCTGGTTCTCAACTAAACATGAGAAACACAAATGTAATTTAAAAAAAAAATAATGTTGGAAAACGGGGTAGTGGTGGAATTGGCATTGTCATTTTGAAAGAGCTTTAATGCACTTAATTAATTAAAAAAGTTCTCAAAACTAATTTATTATTAATTTGTGAATAATTTAGTAATATTTTGTCAAATCAATAAAATTTTTTTATTAAAAAAAACAGCTAAAAGAAACGATTCTGCCAATGCCACCGCCAATTCGTATCCAAACTTCATTAAAAATGTAAATTTCTAGGTGTCGGATACAAAAAGCGAGTTGTCTGATGAAATTTTAGAATCAGTGGCCAGAAAAGTTATTAAAAGAGATTGGGAAGAATTAGCAATAAGTCTTGGCTATACCAAAAGAGAAATCCAGCTATATAAATCAAAATATAATGATATTGATTTTGATATAGTATATTAAATTTGTCTATCTTTAATAAAAGTTAAATTTTCAACATTAGATTCTTGCTTTGATGATTGATTGGCGCGACCAAAACTCAAATTTGGCAACAAAAAATCGACTTAGAAAATATCTGGAAGAATTGCGAATGAATGATGCTGCGGTTCTATTGCGATAATATGATGATTATACTGTTTAATACTAGAGGGCATTTTAATTAAAAATTTTATATTTTGATAGTCACGAAATAAATTTAATGCTACAAGTGTTTTGTTTTATTAAATAAACCAAAAATTGCCCAAAAATTTAATAAATCATCTGGAATGATTTGATCAAGGGTTAATCTTGGATAAGCTTTACATAATATCGTTTTAAAATTGAGACATGACTATTAACCAAAAATGTATATCTTAACTAAGAATTTTTTTTATTTAGAATTAATGCAGATTTTTACAGATGAAATGTTTAAGCCAAAAGTAATCTGCTATTTTAATCCAATTATGATTTTTCTATAAATTTTTCTGGATTTTATACACTAAATTTCCAAATTTAAATTTAAATAGTATTTGAATAATATGGTGGATGTTCAATAGGTAGAATTTTTTTCAAAGAATAATAAATTTATAATATTATTTTCAAAGAAATAATTTTAAATTTTTCTATGAAGAATTAATATTTCATAGAAAATTTATTGTAGAAATTTTTTTTATTTAAATATGTGTGATCATTTTTCAGAAAAAAAAAATATTTTTAATTCTTTAGAAAAATTACAAAAAATTTAAATTTAAATTTAGATGTTTTTCAATTTTTTAATTTTCTTTGAGTTGATACATCATTAATTAAAAAGTAGCATACAAATGCAGTGTCCGTTCAATTTAAAGTCCCTTGAGATTGTTCGACTCTTTTTTCGACGACAGTTTTTGAAATTTTGTTCAAAATCGGTACTTGTCTAGAATGCAAATAATTTTTCATATATACACATTAATTTGAGATTTTAATATTTTGAAAAAAGTTATAAGTATGTCAGGAAAAATTTTTATTAAAATTAAACAAGTAATTTATTTCAATTTTTTTAACAATTCGCTTGATTTAAGTGAATTATTTTTTATCGTTAATCAATAAATATAAATAAATCAAACCATTGTTAATATAAAGTCAAAGTAGTCTTTATCAAATTTATTTTTATAAATTAAGAAAATAACTGTTTTTTTCATGAAAGACATAGCTAGAAATATAAAAGCTCTCGAAAAAAATTATTTCATTCATCTTCTGAAGGAACTTAAGCTCAGGATAGTAAACAAATAAATAAAATAATAATATTTCATTCATAAATTTATGCATTTTTAATTAGTACTGAACCGATCTATTTTTTATCAGAGAAAAATATTACACATTTAACTTTAATAATCATTTAATGCATCTTCAATAAAGTTACACTGATAAAAAGATAAAAATCAAAATTCTATATCATTTCATTGGTCTAAAGATAAATTGTTAAAAATAACTTAATTTATTAAAAATTGTAAACTTATTAATAGTAATTACTAAAAGTAATTTTTAAAATTATTTAAAAAACTCCAAATTAATATTTTTTGTACAAAAAATAACCAACTTGGGTACTTGGGAATTTACATTGGAATTCAAAAATAATAAATCAAGTATTAAAAAAAAAATTTCATATTTCGTATTGATATAAAATAACAAATAATTCAAAATTTTTCTTTAATTTTAATAATATTTTCTTATTTCAATTTAAGTGCCAGACCATTTTTCAAAATATAAAATTTACTAAGATATAACTCCTTTTTTTTGTATTTGTATCTTTTTTATTTTCAAACAATATGATTTAATGCAGCTTGATTAAGATTGGAGCATTAAAAGTCAAAATTTTAGAGGCAAAAATAAAAATTTTTGTCTTTAATTTCAGCACTCGATGTTTAAATTCCAAATTTAATTGTTACATTAAAAATTTTAAAATAAAATATACATTTTTAACTTTTTTTACAAATTTTTTTAGGCGTTATAAAAAAATAATGTCATCATTGATTTCTTAAGTTTGATTTTTGCAAATATTTTGATATATTATTTTTTTTTATTATTATCTAAAAAAATCGCTTTATATAAATTATTTTAAAACAGAAATTTTTAACAAGTTTCAATTTTGAATGAATTTTAAATGAAAATACTATAGAACCTTCCTTTACAACGCATTTAATGTAAGTGAAAAAAATTTATTTAATTTAGAAAGATCATTATTTTTTTGATAATTTAATTATTTGAAGTTCAATATGAAAATTAAAAAAAAATCATACTATTCTTTTAGGAAATAAGTGTTCATTTTTTTTATTATTTTTATGCTGTTTTTATAAATTTCTACAATGATTGGCTACCTGTGAACAATAATTAATGTTTACATTTTGTATTAAAATATTCTTATGTATTCGCCAATAAAATTAAATTACTCTAATAGCAAATTAATCTTACCTAATAAGTCTTGTACTTTGATTAATCTCTTAAATAAATCAAGTGAAATATTTGACTTATTCTAATCCGTAAATTTAGGAAAATACCAAGTGCATTCCGCTTCAAAATTCTGATTTTAAGGACACAATCGAAAGCATTTAAATTAAGTCCGAAAAATATTCAGAATCATATTTCCTATGGCTGTAAGATAAATGAACTAATTAATAGATAGACATATACTTTAGGATCAAAAGCGTAATATTAAATAAGTAATATAAATAAACAGTAATTTAAATTTAATAAGAACCGAATCGACTGAGTTGCATGCTGATTTATAATTTTTAAATGTATCACAGTTAACTCTGATATTGAGTCCGTGATTTATCATCCAGCACGAAACTTTGTTTTATTTATTTTTTTTGCTATTGAGTATAAATTACTTCGTCATTTTATTTAATGGACAGTTTTATCTACTAATTTTTAGTCCAAGAACAATTTTCTTTTCTCATACCAAAAAATCTCAACTGAATTGGAAAAATCTTCAAAATAAACATTTTAAATGCTCTAACTTATTTGGTTGATTATTTCTCACCATATTCTAGGTATCTTGAGTAATCTATTGAATAAACACGGTTAAATCTTGATTACTAGTTGATTTAAAAAATAGATTACAAAAATAACAATATTGTCAAGAGTCTTTTTCTAGAGTCCTCATTGACTTGATTAATTTTACAACTTAAATAACAGGTAAATTTCAACATTTAGAAATCAGTGCGAGAATTTCCTCAAGACACAAATTTGGCTTTAAAATCAAAGTTTTTGTTCAGTACAAATCAAAAAAATGAGTATTATAAAATTCATTGGTAAATTATTGTCCAAATACCATGATGTGGAAGATTTGGAAAAAATTTCCCCTAAGCCCAAATCAAACATGATAGCCACCACCACGATTATAAACAAAAAAAAAATATCTAGAGTCATCCACTCGTATTCGACTCTGGGTCATCCTTTGGTTAGAATTCAGAGAAATTCAGAGAGGCACCGTAAGGCCAGACTGCACCCGATTGCCGAGTCGTCGGCGGTTAGTTCCCAGACCTTATGCAACTCCTGCGTGGAAAAGATTCCAATGGCAAAGTACTGCAAATGTTGTGGTAAAAGTGTTAAGCCAAATGTGACTAAAAAATGTGTTGTTTGGCTAGAAGATAAGCAGCGTTTGTATCGACACAGGCGGATAAATTCCACCGGACGAAATGATAAATTCAAGAACGTAGCTTTAAGGGATACGAATTATAAAGGTTGTTTGAAAAAATCCAAAGCTATGACCAATATAAAAAAAATAGAATACAAAAGCTTTTTGTCAAGTAAAAATAATTTAAATAAAAATTTTCCTTTTTAAATTTTGACTTTTATAGATAAGAGGAAATATAGTAGTACTTTGTCTTCGACTTGGCAAGAAAATGTGGATACGGAGCGAAAACAAAAACAGTTAAAGAAAAAAGCTGATTTAGTTGTCGACTTAGGTAAATTGGAGCACAAAATTAATGGCACTTTTGTCGTTGATTTTGCCAGTACACCCATCAAATTGGCGCCCAAAACATCTACACCAGTAAAAATGAGAAAATTTTAAATCAAAATTTAAATTTTGAACAAATGGCCTATTTTTTTATTTTTAGTCAAGTGTAAATTTTCTTGTATATTTTTTTTTGTTTTATTTTATTTTTATTTGTAATAATAAATATATTTAAAATTGGATTTTTCTTAATGATTGTCAACTTGAATTAATGATGAAAAAATGCAGTGTACATATTGGTTGTGAATTTAAGTCCTATGAATTCTTTAGAAGTTAAAAAAAAATTTTTGATGAGTTTATTATTATAAAACTTAAGTAATTTATGAAAATAAAAAAAAATTTTTTTTTGTTTTTTTTTCGAGGCCTTTATCATGGTCATGCATCATGCACTTAATAATTTGTTGTGCCCGTGTAATTTCAATTCTGAACTCAAATGATGACAATGATAATATAATTTTTATAAATTTCAAATCGTTCTAAATCTAATTTAAATTTAAATATAAATATTTATCTTATTTTTAATAATTTTAAAACTGAATTAAAATCAAGATTTAAATTTTTTCCATAAATAATTTTTAAACTTAATTTTGTAAATAATATACCGAAAAAATTATCTCGTTGAAATTTATCCCGTTTTGATAAATTAAAAAATTATCCTAATTTCTTAGCTTTTTACATTTTTATTTGTATTTTTTAATATAAACTACTCAATCAACATCCATACCAACACATTCTAATTGGTCAAATACATGAAACAATATCAAGCATGAATATAGATAGATTATGAATGAGTCAAACGAGCACTTGTTGTTCAAGAACATTCGAAACAGTACAAAGAAAAAGATTTCCAATTGGAACTTGATTTTAAACATTTTTATTCAGTGTAGTAGTAGTAGTAGTAGTAGTAGGGGTTTAAATGCTGAGAAAGACTTCAGTCTTCAATTAAGTAGTGGAGCATGTGGACACCCCCACTAAAACAGCCTAAGGCCATTTTTTTAAAAAAGCTATTTTTAGATAACTTATATTTACATATTTTTAAATAAAATTTTTTTAGCATATTTTTGAATAACCTATTTGAAATAAAACTAAAAATATACCTAATATTTCATGCGAATTTAGAAACTGTTAGAAAATTAGCAACTTATTCAGCTGAATACGATTTGAGTGATAATAATGATTCTTTTAATATAATTGAGTTGCTCATAAATAATGAGAATTTAGAAAGAATTAGACAAGCCAAACGAGATGAACAAGAACGCGTTGAAAGAGCGATTGCTAGAAGATTTGGATATCAAGAATGAAGAAAAGAGGTTATGGGTTATGGGCATTAATAAAAAACGTGTATCAAAAATTGACCGGGAATCAGCAAAAGAAAGTTTGATCAGCAAAATTAGAAGTGACTAAAAATCAAAGAAAAGACTTGGATTTTTTGTACAGATATTCAAGTAATCCTAACTATTAGGAGAACTAAATTTTTCTAATGAATTAAAATTTTTATTCAATTGTGAGTTTTTTTTATATTAAATAAATTATAATTGTCTTAATAATTTCTTATTTTATACTTTCGGAAAAAAAATGGGACGATGTTCTTATTTTTTTTGGGATAAAAAAATCGGGATGATTTTACTATAAATCAATTAATTTTAATCACCACCCTTAAATATAAATTTCAATTTTTAGTTTATTTTATCTTATACTCAAAAGAAACATTTATTGAAAATCCTTGAAGCCGCGGATTGATTGTAATCTGGTACTAAACCAATTTAATACTATGAATTTAGTAATAGATGAATATAATACTAAGTGATTTTAATACTATATTTTTTTTCTAAATAAGATTTTAAGATAAAAAATTGTTAACAGTAACATTAATTTCATTAAGGAAAATAAACAAAGAAAATAAAGAAAATATTATCTGATTAAAAATTAAATGATTTTTGGTTGAATTTGAGCATCAGAGAACTAATTTAATTTCGGCGGTACAGTTGTTATGATTTCTGAGGTGGAAATAAAATATTTGGGAAAGGTCCTAACCCTAGTTGAGTTTGTCCACCAGGATATTTAGATTTCCTAAATAGATTTCCTATCCTAAAACTGGATAGGATTTTTTCTTACCTTCGATATCCAAAATGTTTTGGATTAAAAATGGCTTGGACATTTTCGAATTTGTTTTTTATTAAGAGTTCATTAGAAATTTTTTTTTTCTATAAGATAAATGAAGAGCATTATGGATATGCTTATACACTAGAAATCAGCTTTATAAACTAGTTTTTAATTATTTTTGAATTAGTATTAATTTTTCATAGTATCATTATCTTGCAGCTTTAAACTCACTTAGTAACTGGGAATCAAATTCCAAGGATTCAAGTTATCACCGCATTAAAATCAAAAATCCTACTGCATTGTTGCATTTAAAATTAAAATTTGAATTTAAAAATTATATTTTCAAAAACCAATTTTTCGGTTTTTTAGACAAGATTAAATATCTAAAATTAAATTAAATTTAAATTATTTAAAAAAAATAAGAATCTTAATTTTAAATGCAGGCTCAGTAATTATTAAATTTTGTAAAATTAATTTTTCAAAATTAATTATGAAATATATAAGGAATTGGGAAAAAAACAAAGGCTACTATTTAATCCAGTAGCAAAAATAATTAAACTAGTAGCAAATTTAATAAAAAATCGTAGCAAATATTACACGTAGTAAATTAAATAAAAAAGTAGTAAAAAAAGGTTGTTAATAGTAAAATAAATTAATTAGTAGCAAAAGTATTTTTTCAATAGTAAATATAAATTAATTTAATTTTTGATTGATAACTACTCAATTATCACTTATTAATGTATATAATGTAAAAAAAATTTGGAATTTAAATATACAAATCTGAAAATTTAAAAACTAAAAATGAGCGATACCGAATCTTCATCTACATCAATTCTCGTGACCCAAAGAAATGAAGAGGACACCGAAAATGATACCGAAATAGAAGAAATTCCCGTTAAAAAAGCAAGAAAAGCAAGCAGAGTTTATAATCATCATGCTGACTTTGAAACTTACAATCAAGCCCTTGATATGATTAAAAATAAATTTGAAGGTTATTCTTGTTACACCTGCTTTGGTACAACGTATTTCGACTGGTCCAATTAATCCAGCTCTACAAAGTTTTAACTACGAATTTCCAATTTCAATGGCTCAATCAATCAACCAAGATCCGCTTTCAAATGAAAATGATAATGATCAAGATCAAGCCGAAAGTATTAATAATGACATTCAAACTATTGTACAACCAACAACATCTTCAAATTTAGCTCCGAGAAAAAGAGGCCGTCCTAGAAAAAATCCATAAAATAACACTAAACAACATTTCTAAGTAATGTGTGAATTTTTTTATTAATAAATATTTGATATAATAATTTACTATTTTTTTTATTTTTTTTACTACTGATAAATTCATTTTGCTACTTTTACTAATGAATTTTTGCTTTTATTTTTATTTTTTTTGCTACGAATTTAATTATTTTTACTACGAAAATAATTTGTAGCCAAAAAACAAACAAGTTAGATTTATATTATACTGTATTTTAAATCATTCTTTAACCAATGCTTAACATTTTTCATTCTGAAATTCTCCCTAGCTTTTTAAAACTTCACTCAAACCTTTTTCTTTATTTTAAATTATTTCAAAAGATTAAATTTTTTCAACAAAAAATAATTTTAATTTTCGATTTTTAATCCTGCACTACGAACTGAAAAATCAGTTCTTGAGAATGTAATTTTTAAACATTCTAATAAATACAAACTTTAATTTAAATTTACAAAGGAAAGAATCTTGTTTAGATGTATTCGAATTTTATTAAAAAGCCATTAATCTAAAGTATGAGTACCCTGTGAATACTACATTATTTCATTTTTCATTTTGTTAACAAAGAAAAGTCATAAGCTTAAATGCAAAATAAAGTTAAAATGGCAGAATTTTGAAAATTTTGCAAAAATATATAAAATTTAAAAATTTATTTGAATTAACTTAACTAAATAAAATTTTAATACATATGCATCAGAGAAGTTGGAAGAAAATTTTTATTTTTTTCTAAGCAGTATATCACTTGCGAAAAGCATACACGAAATTTTACCAAACTTTCATCTCCAATTTTTAAATCCGAATTAATCCGATAATTAATTAATTAAATCTATATTTTTTAATTTTTTAGAATAGATAAATCTGGTCCAGAATGCAGATTTTCGTCAAGACCTTAACTGGTAAAACCATTACCTTAGAAGTTGAAGCTTCGGATACCATTGAAAACGTAAAAGCTAAAATTCAAGACAAAGAAGGTATTCCACCAGATCAACAACGTCTTATTTTTGCTGGAAAACAATTAGAAGATGGCCGAACTTTGTCTGACTATAACATTCAAAAAGAGTCGACTCTACATTTGGTGTTGAGATTGAGAGGTGGTACCATTGAGCCGTCTTTAAGAATTCTAGCTCAAAAATATAACTGCGATAAAGTTATCTGCCGAAAGTATGTACCAAAAATCTTTTTAGCCCCGAAAAATTTTAATTCTATTTAATTTCCAGGTGCTATGCTCGCCTTCACCCAAGAGCCAAGAACTGCCGTAAACGCAAGTGTGGTCACACAAGCAACTTGAGACCAAAGAAGAAACTAAAATAAACACTCGAATTACGTGCGAAAATTTTTTGTATTTTTGGCTTTTTCGTTATTTATTGGTAAAACAAGTTTTTAGAGTAAATTTAATCGGATCAATTTCGATCACTTATTGACCGATAAATTTTCAAAAGCTTCTTTGAAGAGCGAGAAAAAAGAAAATACAAAAATTTTTCAATAAAATAACTTTTACAAAGAATTTTTTTTCATCTTATTCCCAAAAAAATTGTCAAATGTAATCAGAATTTTAATGATTGAATAACTAAATCTTTATTCAGTAAAGTCATTTAAAAAACTTAAAAAAAACATTTAAAATTTGGCTAAATTTCAATATTAAAAAAATGTGGATTATTTTACATTAGAAAATAGATAAGTTTGATATCAAATAAATTTTATAGCTTATTGTATTTTAATTTAAAAAAAACTTTAATTCAATTTTAAAATTTATTTATTTAATGAGACATTTCGAGCAAAAATTTTCTATGGTAAAAAATTTAAAGTATTTTTCTTTTTTAGGCGCCCAGTAAAATATGTATTTTTTTAAGGGTTTTAAATTTTCAAAGATTAAGATCAAAAATTTGTTAATTAAAAGCCTAAGCTGTTTTTCCGGTCGTAAATTTTACTTGTTTTTCCAATTATATTTGATTAGTTTTGAATAGTACTTTGACTTTCGTGACTAGGTAAATTGTAAATATCAGATCAAAATGTTTTTTTTTAAAACAAGAAATCCTTAAATTTTTAACTTTTTTATTATTTTATTGAACTGAAAAATTAAAAAAAAACATTTGAAGATTTTATAATTGCATTCTTATTTTAATATATAATTTTGAATATTAGTCGCTAAGGTTATGTAATTTTACCTAGAATTACGTCAGATTACATTAAAATACGTAAATTTTAGTAAAAACGTTCTAAGATGCTTACGGTCTAAAAAATGACGATTTTGGTTATAAAAATATACAATTGACTTCTATTCCAAAATATTTGATAAATTTTATTATAAAAAATTTTTCAAAAATTTCAGCATTCTTTACCATTTCATACTTAATTTTACATAGAATTATACAATTTTTGGTAAAATTTTTTACTAAAAATATAAATCTCTAATAATTAATATGTCTTGTCCAATATGTGATCGTTTGATCACAAAAATGTGATCATTTTAAAAATGCTCGTCATGAGATAGTAATAAAGTAAAAAATGTTTATAAAAATTTAAACCATATATTTAAAATTTAAAATAAGTTTAGCTGAAATTTTACAAAAATGTCAAGCAGTGGAAGTATTCTCCTGAATAACTATAACGATTCAATATTGGATGATGCTGAAGATCATGTTGATGTTATCAGAATAGGAAAAATTCTTCAGTCGCTATGTGACTTTGTAGGTTTTGAAAAAGTCCAACAAAGTATCGAGAATGGAGAAATCTAAGCCAATAAATCTACACACAAAAGCTTTATTGGGTACCATTGTAAAATTTACAACTGGAAAATGGTATCCAAAATGTAGAAAATAAATTGTGCTCAACTTGCATTATGCAGATGTCTAAAAGAAGATATTTTATGTTCCAGATGCAGCTACATTTTACTGTATTAGATTTTTATTAAATGATATATTTTTTAATTAGAATTGGAGATAAGTTTATTAAATTAAACGGTTAGAAAAAATTATGGGTCCTTAAAAATGTGAAAAAATTTTCTTAAAAATTATAATCAAAATTTTTTGTTGCCTGGCTAATTTCATATTAAAAAAGAATAATCATTGTCATCTTCAACATTTTATTTTAACAAAAAATCAAAAAAAAAAACAAGCAAAAGCAAACAAATGATAAATTTTACAATTAAAAATTTTTTTCTTGAAAATCAAAACAACCAAAAGAGGTAGCCGCATAAAAAAAAAAAAAAAATAAAATTAGAACTAGCCTTAAATAACATTTTAAATTTTTACATTTTAAACATTATTGCAAAGCGGCACATATCTTATTCCATATATCTTTTTTGCATTTGTTCGAACGTCTAATATTTTGCAAAAGGTCCGTAAAATAGTTCATATTGCCCGAATAGAAAAAAATATTGCGTGCCGTCAAAAGCATATTTATGAAGTCTTCGTGCTCATTCTGGCTCAAATGGTGCAATTTGGACATACAACATCTAAAGTACAAATTTAGGCATCGTTGAACAAGCACATTAAGAATGGGCGAACAGAAAATCATGCCAAATTGAGACGGATTATTGCGACTCAAATAATTAGCCGAATCAAAGACCAACTCCTGAATTAAGAACGGATTTTGGATGACCACCGAGCTGGACTGACAAAATTGAGTCAAGTTGGCATTTGTTTTTTGAAAATTGTCCAATTTCACTGCAACCCCCCACAACCACTTTACATCGTCGGCATAGGCCGGCGACTGTCTGTATTTTATTTGTGATCCATCAGCTCTTCTTGGCAAAGCTTCCAAACCTAGCATGCCCACCCGAAACCCGTTCATTAGATGCTGCAAGGCCACGCCATCAACTTCTTTGGCCAACTGGTTGAAATTTTGAGTGTGTTGATAATTGATGATTGGATTAAAATTGGCATTGTAATATGGCACATAGGGAGCATTGCCAGGCATGAAAACTGGCATAAATTGTCCATTGGGAACATAATTAACTTGCTGCATGTTTTGATACTTAAATTGAGGTGGCTGACTTGATGGAGCATTGTTGACAGGCGGATTGCCTGCCGCCGTGCTCTGACCACACTGGACACTTGTCTCATTTTTTTTCTCCTCTTCCAAATACAGCTCATCCCATTTTCTGGCAATGCTGAACAAAATTTCCAGCAAGCTTGTCGAGTTGGCGTCTTTGACCGCATTCTCGCACACCACACACGCTCTCTGCAGCATTTCCTTGTTCTGCTCTTTGCACTGGAGCAACGCTCTCTGAATCTCAGTCAAATTCATGAGGTGAGCAAAGCGGAGCGAGCTGAGAGCTAGCTCGGCGGCCGCCTTCACCGCCATTTGATCTCTCACCCTGGACACTCGATCCGCCAGACAAACACATTCGCTGGGCGTCAAGTGAGCCTGCCAGCACTCGATCAGAATGCAAATGGCCGGAAAACCGATCTCGACCGCTTGGGAATTGACCCAAGTGACTTGGCTCGAGTAGGTCCTGCTCAGCCAGCTTGGTTGAACGCAATTGTGCAGGCCAAGAGCATACAAGCTGACCAGAAAGGAGCATATGTGCAGATTGCGATGCACCTGATTGCCTGCTTGGTGATTGCTGTGGTTCAAAAATACCGAGGTGCTTACTGAACCGCCCGCTTTGGCCAGCACGGTTTTGGAAAATTCGTACATAAAATGGGCGAGTGCTTCGCTTGGCTGCTGCACTTGTATCCGATTTAAATTTATTTGATTGATCAAATTTTGGTAGTTAAATTTGCTGGTGTTAAAATTTTGAGTTGGCATTTGACTTGGTCTAGGCTCACATTTGGCCTTGGCGTGAGCATTTTCAGTGCCACTGTCATCTCCGCTATCTTCTTTTTGTTTCAAGCTAAGACATCTGTACTTTACTTCGAGCAGGGACGAGTCCTTTGAGTTCGACTCGTTTTCGCTCTCTTCCCACCCGGAGCTCAGCGAGTCCATGTTCGAATTTTTCACACTGGCAACACATTCGGCCTGTTCTCTCTTTTTGCTCTCTTCGCTAACAGGTATGGAATCGTCCAGGCCCAAATTGGCGTACTCCTGCAATTGCTGCTGTTGGATTTTTTTAAAGTTTGGATTAAATGGATTAAAGGAGGTGAGACTGTTGGAGCGGAACATGCAGTGAACGTCCATGTCCAGTATTTTGTCCATTATTCTCAGCAGCTTGGACTCGTCGTCTTTGTAAGTGATTAGCAAAGTGAGGGCCAAGTCGCCTTTTTGTCTGCGGATTCCTTCACAAAGCAACGGATACATCGACTCACTTATGTTTGTCTTCAGACTCAGCATGTTCAGTGCGGCCTCTAGGCCAAGATCTTTGTCCTGTTGGCTCTCCGAATTGGTGAGCATGTCGAAGACAAATGAGCAAAGCAAAATTGGTATGGTTAGATTTGAGTCGCGCATTTTGGCCATTTCTTTGATCGCCAGTGCCTTTTGGCGCACCAAATCCATGTCCAAATTTTTGGATTTTTTCAGCAAATTGGCCAGCTCTTGTTCCAAATTTAGCAGGCGAATTTCAATTGATTTGGTGATCGAAGGCGGTCTGGCCATTTCCAGACCGAAAATGCCCACCCGGAAGGAAATTGGCACGTTGTCGCCAAGTATTTGGCACAGAGTGAAACAGCGCCACAAGTTTGTTGTCTCATAGGAGAAAATTAATTTACTAGTCGAGTTTAGATCGAATATTTTGTTGGCAAGGAGCTGGCCAAAAATTACTGAATACTCAAAGATGCCATGCGAATACAACGCTTCACAGCGAGACAGCAGCACATCGAATAAATTGGGCTCGTATTTGGCAATTTTAAGCTTGAACGCCTCTGATTCCGACGGTCTGTAAACTTCTTTTTTTTCAACTATTTCTGTTATTTGGCACAAAATTTTCTCACAACTAGATTGAAACAATTCCAATTTGGAAAAGTCCAAATCGAGCCAATTCAGTTCGCATGCATAGATTGCCGGCGAAAAGCTTACAAAAAGTTCAGTGTCCAATTTTTTGACCAGTCTTTCCAGATTGCTATTTTGGGTCTGAACTGGAGCCCACAGATTCGATTGGGAGCTCAAGTTTGACACGTAATTGCAGTATTTCTTGAGTTTTTCAATCACCAAAGTGTTCCACTGAATCAATTGTTCCTTGTAGAGTTGTTTTTCTTCAAAGTCGTTTAAAAATGGATTTAGACAGGCTATTTTCCAGAGGCGCACAATTTCGTCCATTAGAAAAGAGCCGGCTTGGTGCACTTGGGTGGACAGACTTGAGCTGTGTGAATTGTGCGATCGGTGAGGGTTTAAACTGGCCGATATTGTGTTGAAAAGTAGTTTTTCATGGCTGAATTGGGATGTTTTAACCAAGAACCAAAGTTGAACTATTTGATCAAAATTGATGCATTCGGATGTGAGGGTTCTTAGCAGTGGAATGGCATTTTTGTCTTTTTGCTTGAACATTTCTTTAATAATTGAGACTAGATTCCACATTGCCTCAGGCTCTCGGCCTCTCAGCGGTCTCAGAAGACTTGTGTATTCTGCGGACGCGGCTGACGAAGCGTGCTCCAAACACTCGACATCGCTTACAACATTAGGTGTCGGCGCCAAAAATTTGACTACAGTTTTTCGAATATTTTCCTGCAAGACCAACTCGTCCAAACACCACTGGCTTATGTCGTTTTGAGATGCTCCTGCAGTCGGATCAGGTGCTCCACTCACTAAATTAATTGATGAGTCATCACCTCTAAGAAGTTCGTCCAACAGTTTTTGAGCAGTAGGTAAAACCTTAAATTTAAATTTTTTTTTTTTTAAATTTTTTCATTTTAATCAAAACGCTTTGGGATCAATTTTTTTATTTGTTTAGTTTTTTTAATGAGTCAATCATAAATAGTCAAAAATTCAAATAATTTTTCTTAACTGCCTGGGGTTTTCCCCCTAATCTATTTAAGAAAAATTAATAAAATAAAATAAGCTTAAAGCATGTAATTAAAATTCTCACAAACAAATTTTTTTTACTGACTTATTTAATTAATTTAATCACAAAATAATTTTTTAAAGACTAAACAAAAATCTTGTGTTGACAATAAATATTGATTAAAGACTATTACATTTAATTTAAATAAAAATTTAAATTACATTTAAATTTTTTTTATTTAAATTACTTGTTTCGAACAATTTTTTTTTTACTTATTACTTACTTATTTACTTATTTACATTAATTTTTTTCATAAGGATTCGTATTAGGCAACTAAAATGATTTTTTTATTTCTTAAAGTGCTCAACTTCATAAACCTTGGGTAAAAAAATACTTTAATTTAAAATTTGATTTACAAGTTTTTTTTGTGAACAGGTCACTAAAAGAGCGAAAATTTGAAATTAATATCCTATCAAGTTTAACTAGCAGAATCCAAAAAATTATTAATCACATATTTTTTTAAAGATCCTGTTAAATAAAGGCAAATAATGTTTTGGGACTGCTATTTTAATAAAAACTCATTTAAATTAGAAGCGGTTGCAACCATTCGTGGTGCGGGGCAGAGTTTAGGATTTCGGGTAAGAAGATTATGGCCTTTTTAATAAACTAGTCTCAACTTTAATTAAGGCGTTTATTTTTTTTAAATTAGCCGTGAGGAAAATAACGGGCCTTAAATAAAATATCAATAAACTTTATTAAATAAAGTTTTTAAAAAACCGCGGAAAAACTACAACTGAGTAGCAAGAATGATTAAAATTATTTAGCTAAAAATCAAATCTGATTTTTGTAATAATTATTAAATTTGTCATTCAAAAAACTTTATTTTTGGTCGTCGAATAGATTAACGCTGTTGGCAAAATAATAAATAAACACATGATTAAGCATTAAGATAAAAAAATTATAAAAATGAGGCTCTGTCTGTTATCGCTATTTTTGTTTTTTTATTAAATTTACTCGGCTTTTTAAATTGGTTTATTTTGAATATGCTATTTAATTATCTACTAGTTTAAGGGAAATAGTAAAATCTTCCCGTTTTTTTTTATCCCAAAAAATTATCCTGTTTTCTTATTTTAACAAGTGCAAGCAAGTTTTAGCAAGTGTGAACAATTGATTAAATATATTTAAAAAATTTGGATGAAAGAATATGAACTGCTAATATTAATTAATACTTTTTTATAAATAATATTAACTTTTGGAGACAACGCCACCTAGTTGAGTAAGTGGCCGAAAATCGGCCTTTGTCTTAGAACAAATATATAAAATAAATAAATAATAAACAACGTGTATCAAAAATTGATCGGGATTATCAGCAAAAGCAAGTTTGATCAGCAAAATAAGAACTTACTGAAAATCAAATAAAAGACTTGGATTTTTTGGACAGATATTCAAGTAGTCTTAACTATTGAGGGTATTAAATTTTTCTAATGAATTATAATTAATTAATTTTGTAGTTAATTAATTTTTTTTATTAGTAGCATAAAAATGTAGCAATAATTGTATCAAATAAATTACTTGTAACATTCCATTTTAAATACTCATCAAACATATTCGATATATCCATCGATTATGCTGTTTCGAAGCCATCTCTAAGTATCTTTTTGAATATAAAAAATAACATTGAGATTTGTACGATGTATTGAATTCTAGACTCTTTTCAGTGAAGTGCATTTAGCTTAAATAGCACTTCCCATCCATTTCATTTTCTATACCTCTTTTGCACGCAATGTTCTCAATTTAACCTGAATTTAGCTCTCTGAGGTAATCCACTAATACCTCATAAGTTTAAAGAACCTCATATGTGATATTCTCTTCTATTCGCTTTCTCGGAATCGCTTCTTCCGTCTTCAGTATCATTTACCGTCATTAAGTCAATGAATTAAGAACAAAAGACTGCGATGGCTCGGGCATATACTTAGAATGGAAGAAACACGGATACCAGAAAGGATCCTTCAATGGACACCTCAAGGACGACGCAAGGTAGGACGACCAGCAGTAACATGGAGGTCAACAATCACGAAAGAGCTCATCGAAATGGCGAAATGGGAATGACATGGGAGAAGCAAGGGTAAAGGCAAAAGATCCATTTGAGTGGAAATCAAAAGTGATGACCCTTTGCTCCAAAAGGAGTGAATAAGGAAAAAAAAATATATAAAAATAAATTAGCTATTTTATGATCTGCAATTTAAAAAAAATATATTTGCTACTTGAAGAGATAAATTTACTACTAGCGAAATTTTTTTTTTTAATAGTTTATTTCAAAAATTTAAATGGCTCTGAGTAATAGAACTCCTTCCGCCATTGTTTTTCTGTTTTTTTTTTTATTTAATAGTTTTTCGTTAATAAATTCAATAAATAAATAATTTAATTTTTAGTTAATTTTAAATGATTTAAAAAAAGAAAAAGAAACGAGTTTAAATAGAAAACCCATTTTCAATCATCCATTCATTTATCTCATTCCAGATATCACAGAGTGGTGTTTTGTTTAATTACTAGCGAAATTATAAGCCTTTACATTTTTATTATAAAATAACAGTTTAACTAGAAATGTCTTTATGTATTAGAAAAAGTCTATTCAAAAATAAAATTTCCTAGGTTGTGATTTGAAAATCAAGTTAGATGTTTAAAAAAGTTGTATCTATGGAAATTGATCAAGAAAATTATAAAATAGTGATTGGTGTTCTCAAAAATAGATTTTTATGTCAAAATAGGGTCTCGGTAAATAACATAATCCACTAGATTCACATAAGGATCATCAGTCAAATGAATTTTTTTGATCTAATAGAAATTTTAAATTTATTACTTTTACATGAATATATTTTTTTTACTAATTTTCTTTTTTATATATTTTTTAATTCAGTTTTTTTTTATCCTAAGTCCATGGGACGAATATTTTGAAATAAATAAATAATTATTTTATTTATTTTTTTAAAAATAAATAATTATATTACGATTTTTTCTATAAATTAAAATTGTCTTGACAATTTCTTATTTCATATTTCTAAAAAAAACATGGCAATATTTTTATTTTTTTTGTTTTTTAAAAAAAAAAGGATAATTTTTCTATAATTCCTATTTTAAAACAGTATCAATTGAAATTAACTGACAATAAAATTTAATTACAAAAAAATCTTCTCTTAAAATGTCTCTTATCCAAATTTTATTTGAAACTTGACGATTTATTTTAATAAACTCAACAAAAAACTTTAAATAAGGCTCAAAAAGCGTTTTCATAGAAAAAAAAAATTTTCCAAAAAAGAAAAAAAATAACAATTACCTGTTGAGGTAGTTCACTGATGAGATATTGGGCAAATTTTTGAAGCTGATCGCGTTTGAGCTTAGACAACGACTCTGAAACAGGAGCTCTATACTCGACCAGGTCGGTGTCGAGAATTCTGCTCAAACAAACAGCTACGATGTGACAACACCACGAAACAGCCTGCTTAGAGCAAGTGCAAGTACAGTACACAATTCTCTTACGGTCACACACCAACGATACGCTGAAGCAACCATTGGCAAAACCACTCAATAGAATATTATTCTGCTTGGAATTGTAGTAGCTCAAGTTGTTCGAGTTTGTTTGGCTAATGCTCGGGCTAACTTGGGCGCTCAGGTGAAAGCCGATCTGCAGAAGCTTACGGACACACTTGGCTCTGTACATTTGCTCGCCTTTCATGTACTCGTCTGCATTTCCATTTGCCAGACACGAATAAAGTCTTATGTTGTCGATTGTTTCCGGAAAAGAGGCCTTGGTTATTTTGAGCTGCAGGTACTCGGGAACGGGCTGCTTGTATGTCTCGACTAGCTCAAAAGGTATCGAGCTAGCCACATAATTGGCACACAAATCGACCAATTTTTCTATTCTGAAAGAGTGGTCCCGTTTGGGCTTGCCAATGGTTTGGCTGAGCATGTTCAACTGGTTGAAGTAGGGGTCGTTGTAGTTGCTTGACTTCCAGTCTCGCCAATTGGCCAGCGCGTTGGGTAAAGATGGGTTTTGGTTGGGAACCGATGAGCCTGGCAGGCCGTCCGGATTGTCCGTGCTGGCCCACGAGTACGAGTCGTCCTCGTCGAGCTGGTCGCTGTCGAAGTCGTCGTTCGGATCGTTCCAGAGCATGTTGGCGTTTGTTTGCGCTTGGTTGGACGCGTTGTTTCGTGTGTCGTTCGACGTGTCCGGTTGGTCGCTGCCAGATGAATTTGTTTGCTGAAGGAACCGGCTCATCTCAAAAAATTTTGCAGACTTTTTTCGCCCTTTTTTCTCTAACTCTAAAATTATTTTTCGCTATTTTTCTCTTTCCAAGGTTAAATGATGTATCAGACACTTAATTATGAATTTTATTTTTGTTCGTTAGCTATTTGCATAGTTTAATTAAGTGTCATATTTAGGTTAACTTTTATCATTACTTGATTAAAATGAGCTTTTATCTGTTATAGTTACCGAATAAGAATTTTTTTTTTTGTTTTAATAATTTTTGTATTTTTGAAAGCCTTTGAAATTAAGTATGTTAAGTTGATGGATATATTTTCAAAAATAAGGTCAAAATTTTTTTTATATTTCATATCAAATCTAATGATTAGTGATTTTCATCTTTTTTTATTTTTTTTATATTTCATATCAAATCTAATGATTAGTGATTTTCATCTTTTTTTATTTTTTTTTATTTAAATAAGGGAACAATTTCCTTACCTTCACTAATATATTTCCATATCTTCACTAATATATTTCCATCATCACTAATAAAATAAAGCTTCACCAATAATATATAGCTCCACTAATAATATATAGCTCCACTATATAATTTGGGGATCATCTAATCAATTTTAAATATAAATCGATAGTTTATAGTAATAATCAATTTTTTATTTGTAAACGACAAACAAACAAAAAATAAGAAACAAATAATGAGAAATTATAAGAAATAATTAGAAAAATAAGCGACCAACAAACTTTTACATCCTAACAAGAGCCTTGATAGCTTTTTTAGGAGCACCACGCTTTCGTTTTTCTCCCATAGGCAAGTACTTGATCTCAAGAGGAATGGCGAATAGCTAACATGTTGATTCCACGGATGAAAACATCGAAGCTCTTCCAACTTGTCTTCTTCAGCGCGCTCTCATAGGTTGTAATATCGGCTGGTTGAAGCTCGTTCTTCTTTGAGAGACCACTGGCAATATAGTGCTTGTTACCTTTGCTGAT
>QEOQ01000460.1:799901-821408 GCA_010279815.1 Brachionus plicatilis | reverse complement strand
ACATCCACTTTTTGTGTGTATCAATTTTTGTTTATTTATCCATAAAATGTGTGAAAATAAACGCTACCTTAAAAAAAATTACGAAATTATTTTTTTTTTCATTTGTATTATCTAAAAAGGATAAAAATTAAATTTACATTAAATTTTCGTAAAAATGTCGTAAAATTTCATTATATCGTAAAAGAACAGTTTATCATAGAAATTCTTTAATTCATAAAATCTGAAAAGTCTTTGAAATTGAATAATATTTCATAAATAAATTAATCATAGAATAATGTTCTTGGGAAATTTTCATTGATAAAAAAAAGAAAAAATATTACAAAAATTAAAAAATTAAATACAAATTGAAATGAATTATTAATTATAAGTTTTAGGTCTTAGTTTTTTGATTAAATAAAAGTATCTCGAAGTTTAGGATCAAAAAAATCAGATCAAATAGAGTTTTGTTTATAATTTTTGAATGGTTTTTGATTAAATCTCTCTGCAAAATGCTATAAAATGCAACAAACATGCTAAATATTAAATGAGGCTCTGCAAAAAGTCTGCAATTAAATTGATCTGTTGAATTAAATTCTTTAATGACGTGTATTTTACTACAAAATTGCAGAGTTTTTACAGAACCTAATCTAAAACAGTGCTTTAATAAAAGATACATAATGGGCTAGATTACTTAACTTTACGTAATCTTACGTGAATATTAGTCGGTAAGGTTATGTAATTTTACCAAAGATTACGTAAGATTACATTAAAATACGTAAATTTTAGTAAAATTGTTCTAAAATGCTCACGGCCAGAAAATGACAATTTAGGTAAGAAAAATATAAAATTGATTTCTTTTCCAAAATATTTAATTAATTTTATCATGAAAAATTAAAAAAAATTCAACATTCCTTACCATTTCTTACTTAATTTTACGTAAAATCAAACAATGCTTGGTAATATTTTGCAAAAAAAATATAAATCATTGAATAATTAATGGGTCTTGTCCAATATTTGATCGGTTGATCACAAAAATGTGATCATTTTAGTAATGATGGTTTTGAACAAGACTCATCACCAAATCGATAATCACACAATATGTGATCAAGCACTCAAAAATTGAAATTAAGGAAAACCTTTTGTGAACAATGTTTTTATTTATTAAGTTTCAAGTTTCATTTAAAGCTTTATAGAGTATAAAAATTACTTTGAAATAAAACGGAATGTTTTTTAGCGATATAGAGTTTGACACCGCGTCCATTCTTTCATAACTGAAGCATGGACGTGGTGTAAGAAAATAAAAACCATTTACCATAAATTTTGTTTAAAATCGACTTATTTTTTTTTAATTTAAAAAATTAAAACCTTTTTAAATAGCTGGTTTTTATTATCTAACCTTTTATTTTTTGACTTATTTTTAAAAACTGATTAGATTTCTAACCGGTCGATCAACCCTAAAATTAAAGACATTGCCGGATAACAATTGAACTAAAGTTTTTGGTAGCATAGTTATTTGTATAAATTCAGCAACAAAGTTTTCAAGTTCAATAATTCAATAATTTGTCAACAAAATCTATAACATTTAAATTAATGCTAATAAAAATTGAAAGATTAAATACTGAAAACTTGAAAATTGATCTTCGATATCATTCAAAAAATAAAATTAAAGGTTACCTATAAAAATTTTGTTTATACATTAAATTGATTGAAAAGTTTATTTTTATATTACCAGTCCTTAGCCTTTTTTCTAAAGGTTTCAACCAGAATAGAATTTAGAATAAATGCACTTAAGCTTTCGATCCATTTTAAAAATTCAAAATTTTCAGTAAATTTTCGTTTTATGAATTTAATGGTAAATATAGATTTTATTTTGATTTAAAATTTTTAGTAAATAAGCTATGAAAATTTAACGTCAGTAAACTTTAGCGAAAATGTCAAAAATAAATTTTGAAACTGTTACAAATTTAACTGATTTGATAAAAATAGATAAAATACAGTACTCAATTAACCAAATAATTGCTTGTTAACACACTTATCTAAGCATAAATACTATAAAAAATAAAAAAATATTTCCAAAAGATTTTTAAAAACATGTTTGGATTATCTAGTAAAAAAATTGACCAATACAGCTCCAGCTCCGTTGAGGTAATTTAAAATAAATTATTTATCTCCTAAACTATTTCTATTAATTTAAATCAGAGTTATTTAAAGGTCACAAATT
Source organism: Brachionus plicatilis (assembly GCA_010279815.1). NCBI lineage: Eukaryota > Metazoa > Rotifera > Eurotatoria > Ploima > Brachionidae > Brachionus > Brachionus plicatilis. The sequence continues at coordinate 819,208 of QEOQ01000460.1, read as the reverse complement.
AAAGTCCCAGTCCGGACATTTACACTTGCTAGGCTGCCATAATAACAACCTGGAGCGGCAGAAATTTCATTTGTCCATGATTCTGACTAATGTATTGCCTATGATATCTATTTGACTCATTTTATTTTTAAAAAATTAAATTTTTTTTAAATAATAATGATAAAAGTCTTTGGCTCTGACTTTTGAAAAAAAAGTCCGGACTTGGACTTGACTTGAGACTTGTGACTTTTAAACTACTCTGACTTAAATATATTTTTTTAAAAAACGATGTGACAAGTAAATGTTAAAAACTTTTAAATATTTAATTGAAAGAGGATTGATTATCTTTTTAAAAGAGTATTTTGTTCTCCAAATGGTTATAGAAAATATATGTATTTAAATTACGTATTTAAATTTTAATGGAATTTTTTTTTATTTTAGGTTGATTAGTGAATAAATTGAAGCAAAGTTACGACTTTATTAAATTAGTGATTCCTTTTCTTTTTTGTGATATTTTTCTGAAATAAATAATGCAAACTGAAATAGTTAAACGTTTAATTCAAAGCTTATTTAAACTTAATTAGTGATGGTTTTTAATGAATTTGTGGATAAATATTATTTGTGCTCATGAAAAGTGAACTATTAAAAGATTTATTCAGAAATATTTGGGAAAAAATTGCTAGCAGGTCATAGCCATACCTTACATAATATTTTATTAACTATGCTCGTTACCGGGTATTTTTAAATTATCATTGAATTAGATATTTTAAATGTTTTATAGCCAAGAGATTATACTTGGTATAAAGCTTTGTGTTCCTAAGAAGATAGCGGTTAAGTTCGTTGAAAGACTGATTTATAGATTTTAAGATTATATTTATTAAAAGTTACTTATTTATGTTTAATTTTTGAATAAAGATATGAAGAGGGTTTTTTAGGAGGAACATTCCTTGATTTTGACTTTGAAATTTTATAAAAATAATATTATAATAAAAATTATTTTTTTGGAATAAAACCTAACATAAGTAAGGCTTTATGATCACAAATATAGTTTTTTATCTTTTAAGCTATCAAATGCAGCATTAAAAATTTCTGTGCGATTTAAGGTTTTACACGTCAAAAAAGCTACACTATTATTTTAAGAATTTCAAAATTATGGAAAAAAAAAAGATAGGTGCGCACTTCACTTTTAGAACTAATCAATTTAAGAGCTCAATATTTAATTCATAAATATTATATAAATCTTGGTTTAACAAATTAAAAAAAATCAATTTGCGGCGATAAATGATAAAATTTGATTTCTATCTTTGTTACGTTAAATATGTCAAATTATTATAGAATTTTTAACATTTAATAATTTTCATTTGAAATATTTGATAAGCTCCTGCTGTAAAATTTCAACAAAATAAAATGAAACTTGAAATTTGCATGCATGTAATTATTTTTTAATAAGCACACGTTCTTAGTGCTTATTTTTTCTAATATAAATTAATGAAAAATTTTCATCTAAAGGATCTTAAATAAATTTGGAGCCATTTTTGAAAACTAAGCAATTTTTTTCCTATGCTTTGCTAAAGATTTGAAATTTCAAAATATTTTAGATAAGAAATAGTAAAATTAGAGTCAAATTGTAAATTCGAATCAAACACTTACAATATATTTGGAAATTTTTTACAATAAATTTTTACTAGATAATGGACAAAAGTTTGGACGAGTATGCTAAAGAGAAAAAAATTGGCGGAAGACGCGGTGGTGGCCGTCGTGGTGGTGGTGGTGGACGTTTTAACGCGTCAGGCCGTTCAAATGGCGCACCAGGCGGTGCGATACAAAAAAGAAGATCTGGCGGTGGTCTTTCACCCAACAAAGCAAACGCGGTATGTGATTTACTATAATTTACAGATTTTGTTTCGATTGACATCTAAATTTCTGTTCGTCTTATCAAAATTTGAATGTATCTATTTTCAGTCCATAAATGGAAAATGGACCCATGACTTGTATCAGGAATCATCTCGATTCAAGCGTTCAAATAGCGCTGGCACAATCGGAACAGGACAAGCCAAACTTGTTATCTCAAACCTTGATTTCGGTGTCACAGACAGCGATATTCAGGTATTATTTTCTAAAATTTAATATGAAAATACTCGGTGCTTATTTTAATTGTTTAAAGGGTCTTTTTGCCGAATTTGGCAAGATTCGTAGAGCAGCGGTCCATTATGACCGCACTGGACGCTCACTGGGAACAGCTGATGTGCTCTTTGAGCGAAAGTCAGACGCTATCAGAGCTTTGACCCACTACAATGGAGTTAGTTTAGATGGTAGGTTTAATTGTGGAAAAAATGTGTTAAATTTTATTTATAATTTTTTCTATTAAAGGCCGTCCCATGAATATTCAGCTGACGACCTCATTGAGTGCGACGGGCAACCGGAGTGGAGGCAGAAGAAGTCTGGGAAATAATGGTGGAAGACGAGGAGGTCGCGGCGGAGCTCGCAGAGGCCCTAACCGGGAACCCAAATCGACCAAGTCTGCAGCTGATCTGGACGCCGAACTGGATGCTCACAATGCTAAAATGCAGACTGATTAAAATTTTATTATCATCCTAAAAGATTTAAAATTTTGTAATACTATTAAGATAGCATAAAAATTATTTTTTTGCTATTGTTGTTTTGTCTATTATTTTATGTAAAAAAAATTAATTTTCATTTTAATAATAAAAAACTCGTCTCTTTTGGTCAAAAAAGCCAAGTGTAATAAATATTTTAAATAATTAAAGTGCTTTTTTTTCATTTTTTCCTAAGCCAAATCACTTGTGCTGTTCAACAAGCATTAATTTTTTTGCCAAAATTTTCTAATATTATCTAAAAATAGATAAAACTGCTCAAAGATGGGAAACAAACGAAAATATTATGCCAATTCTCAAAAATCGAATAAAAAATCAAAGTATATGTTCGATGAAAAAGTCCAATTGGGTCCAAACATGAAAGGCTTCTTGATAACTTACAATTGTAAATTTACCTTTTTGATTAACGAGGCCAGAAAGTTGATTCAGCAATTTTCGGGTGAAATGGAAGTGCAATCAGCGGACAAAAGCGATGACATTGAAAAGCAACTTCAACAGGAGCTTAATTCGCTGCATACTTTGGACAAAAAAATGAGCATTTTGGACCCAGGTGCCAAATACACTATTTTCATAAATCAGCCAGACCTTGATCCAAATCAAGTGGTTGGATCCATCTTTGGAGTAAGAAAATAAGTTTTTAAAATTTTTTATTTTAAATAATTACAAGCATGTAGAAAAAACAAAAAAATCAATAGGCCGGTATGTGCAGCGCTTTTTGCCTGTATTAAATACGTGCAAATCGTATTTGGAGGATCTTGAAGCATGCCTCATTTCGACGCTTGATGAACTAGACCCCATAAAGTCTTGCTCTGAAACTGAAGCTGAATCAAAACCATTTAAATATTGTTGTGTCTTTAAAACATCAAACAATAATGTTTTATCAAGAGATCAAGTATTTACAAAGATCGGTGCTTATTTACAGTCAAAAAATAAACAAAATAAAGTAGACTTTGATAATCCTGATTATGTAATAATTATAAATGTGATATGTAATTTGTGTTACATCAGTTTTGTTGATAAATATTTTGAGAACAAAAAATACAATCTAATTGAAATGGGTGCAAAATTTAATAAAACTGAGAAAGTTACTTTAGCAAAAATTGAAACCCAAGATACTAAAAAAGAAAATGTTTAATAAAAATGTTTCGAGCAATGACAATTGATAATAAAAAATGATGTTTTTATAAATTGTTTTGAAATTTTTCAAAAATAAATTTGTTAAAAATATTATCGGAATTTTTCACTAATCAAATATGTAATAAAGTTTTTGAGTGCCTGGTCTTTTTTCTATCTATAAAAGTTCTTTTAATTAATAGAAAGCCCATTCAACAAATTTAAAAAAATAGGAATACATTTTTCTAATTATTTAAATTAAATACTCAGTAAAATGTTTTGTTATTACATTCAAAATATTTATAAATTACTGTGTTTAAAAATCCCATCGAGTTTGCTAGTTTTTCATGTCCCTTTTAAAATGATTTAAAAATATAAAAGTCAATTTCTCAATTTAATATCAAATTAAATTTAAAATAAAGCTTGTAATTCTAAAATTGAAAATTTCTAACCCCGAAAAGAATATTCAATTTTGCCGTTTTCTCTAGTTCTAAATTTCAGCAAATGAACCCGTAATACAATTTTGACGCAATTTTGATCCTGCAGTTTGATAAATCATATTTACCGATTTTTGATGTGTGAAAAATATTTTTCACGTAAATTGTAAGTCTTCACATTTTGGACAAATGATTTTCAAAACTTAAATTTTAAAAATCAAGTAATATGAGTATAAAAAATGATAATTTTTTTTTTATTTTTTGAAAAGCCTCAAATTTGAATTTTTACATAATTTTACATTTTAAAATTGTTCACATAATTTCGAAAAAAAATTGAATTGAAATGTGAACAGGTTTTCACAAGACCATCAAAATAATAATAATAATAATGTTTAATTTTTTTATTTAATTATTTAACGGTGTTAAGAATCGAACTGATTTAAAAGAAAACAACAATTAAATTTCGATTAAATTAGAAATTCGAATTATTTTGTCTAAATTATTCATAATTGAATTTTTTAAATTAGATTAAATTCTGGTGATTTTAACTCTATTGATTATTAATTCTATTGATCTTAAACATTGAAAACTTTTTTTATTAATTTCTCAAAAATATACAAATTGAAACTATTTTTTTACTTTAATTTAACAAAAAAAAAGTATATTTTTAGCTGACGAAATAACTTAATATTTTAATAAAACTTTATTTTAAAAAACCCAAAACTTATAGCTGAATAAAAATAAATTTTAATTTGCTTTTTTCTCATAAAATACAGATCAAATCAACTCATAATTTTCTAATAAAATTGGAATTTAAAATCAAAAAAATTGCTTTAAAATGGAAGGCTTTTGTGATTTATTGGAAGAGATCAGGCACCAGGGGGGTCCATTGCTTTGGTTAATGCAAAAAAAACAATTCATGGAGAACGTCGAAAAAAAACCAAAGCGCTCGCCGGATCAAATTAAGCGAGACGTGCTGAACAGCGATCGTCTGCGACACGTAATATCAAAAATTTTAGAAAAACCAAGCGACTCAAAGCCCGATCGCATCGAAGTCGAAGCCGAGGCAAAAAAAATCATTGACGAAATGGCCCACGATTTTGACCTCAAATACGTTCGCCTGCTCGGCTTCATTCTAATAAAAGTATTCTCTTCCATTTATAAACACATTTTTTACAATTCTGACATCATGGACAACATGTCTATTTTAAAACATTACCCTACTGTACTCCTTCCGCTACACCGCAGCTACATGGACTTTCTACTCATTTCAATTGTTTGCTACCACAAAAATCTACAATTGCCCACAATCGCAGCAGGCCAAGACTTTTTGAGCATGTCATTTGTTAGCAAAATGATAAGACACTGTGGTGGTTTTTTTATCCGACGCTCGTTTGGATCTGACGAGCTCTACTGGGCCATTTTCCGCGAATATGTTCAACAGCATCTATCCAACTGCGACCGTCCCCTTGAATTTTTTATTGAGGGCACGCGGAGTCGAACATCAAAAAGCCTTCAGCCAAAATTAGGCATGCTGTCCACTTGTGCCGAATTGTTCATGAGGGGCCACAGATGCCAAGATATCTATTTTGTGCCAATAAGCTTGACCTACGAAAGACTACTCGAAGAAACACTATACTCCAACGAGCTACTTGGAATACCCAAGCCAAAAGAAAGTGTTTCGGGTTTGGTAAAAGCTCGGACAATTTTGAACCAATCTTATGGCTCAATATTTGTCAATTTTTCAAGACCAATCAGTCTTAGAGAAATACTTTTCCTCACTAATGGACCCAGTCCCTCTAATTCTTCCAATCTATTGAACCCAAGCTTTATATTCGAATTAAACAAGGATCAATTTAAGCAAATAGAGTCATTTTCGTATCTAATTCTCATTAGAATGCTTCACAATCAAATTATTCAACCAATATCAATCATTTGCACTTGTCTTTTGCTTAGAAATCGATCAAAATTTAATTCAAAATTAGAAATAAATCTTAATACTTTGGTTGAGCAGAGTGTTTTTTTGAAAAGTTTGCTTTTAAATTTAGGGGTTAGAGTTTACTGGCCGGTGGGCGCCGAGGCTAACAGTTCCACTACTCTTGTCCTAGAAAATTTAAAAACTCACCAAAATTTATTCCATCTTGATCCATTAATAGCCCTTAGACAGTCAGAGGACTTGTTCGAAAGTGCGTCCACTTACATCGCACTTTGCTCTTATAAAAACCAGTTGGTCAATTTTTTAGTCCGGGCTTCATTTGTGAGCATTAGTCTGGTGCTGTCCAGCATTGATGACGAGCTCAATAGGAACCAAGCATTTAATATTTATACCTTTATGACTCGAGTGTTCTCAAAAGAGTTCATTTTTCGGCCCGGTGACGAGGCCAGAGACTTCGACGACTCTTTTAAATATGTCATCAACACAAGTCTTCTGGTGGAGCGGGACCATGGTCTGGAAATAAATTTATTCAATGCTAAAAAATTTATTTTTTTCATTGTTTTATTCGAAAAAATGTTCAAAAACTATGTCAAAATATATTCGGTTCTGGCAAGGTTAATACCACCTGATCAGAATAAATTTATTATTGAAGATGATAAGTCTATTGTTAAAGAAATACAGACAAGAATATTTAATGAAATGAAGAGTGGAAGTATCAAAAATGATGTTTTGTTCGATTTTGAAGTATTGTCGCTGAGCACAATTGGAAACGCTGTGTCCGTTCTGAGTTTGATCGGTGCAGCTGAAACTAAAAATGTGATTTTGGCCGAAAGATTAATTTATCTAAAAAATAAATTAGAGTTTGCAAATGGATTACTGAGATTTAAACTTGAAAAGTTAATTAATATGAGCATTGAATTTGAGAAAAAAATTGGTACACATGAAAATATAAATTTGTGTATTGGAAAGAATGAGCAGTCTGAGCCCATTTTAATTCTAGATGATTTCGTCAAATATTTTGGTTCTAAGCAAAATTCAAAAATTTAGATTTTTTAATGTCTTTTTAACTTTTTAATTTTTTTTAGTGATAATAAACAAAATGAATATTTTTTTTGAACAAAAATTAGCTGATATTGTAAGACTTTACTAAGTTCAGATTAAAATCAAGAATTTAGCAATATCTAAGGTGATTTAACTTCCTATTGCAATTCTTATGTGAACTTATGCTAACCAGAATGAAGGAATGGTTCAGAAATTATCATGTAGTCTATCAGAAAATATTTTTTAAAATTTGAATTTTGAATTCGGAAATGACCTTTTGAGCATATTTTTATTCGTAAAATTTATTATTTAGTTATATGAAAAAATAATCTTTATTAATAGAAAAAATTATTCAGAAAATTGATCCTTTTTTTAAATTCTAATCTAAGCTTGCATTTTTTTCATTTTTTAATCTAAATTATTTTTAAATTATAAAATAATTTCAATTTATTCTTGAATTAATTAATATTATAACATAGCTGATATTTTATTTATATCTTAAAAAGTGTTGGTTTTATTTTTTAATTTTTACATTTAAAAATTTATGCTTCAAAGATTAAAAATATTTTGAATTTGAAAAAACAATTCATATTAATAGCAAATTTAATTATTCATAATTTGATTTTTAAAGAAATCAAGCATCTTTTTTGAATTCAATTTAAATTTTTCATTTTTATTTCACTGATTTTAAAAATTATTACGAATTATTGAAAACTTTATCAAATCATAGATTTTCGGTTATAAATAAATTTTTATCTAATATACTTCGAAATGTCATAAGTATATATTTATTTTTATCATTTTAATGTAAGATTTTTATTAAAATGAATTGGAAAATAATTTACCAAATCTTGTAAGCTTGAATCTTTTTATGACAACTGAGTTAGACTGCAGAAAATGAGATGATATACACAAAATATTTTCAGCAGGAATTTTATTGAAAAATAAAGATTTTTTGATTTTTTATTATTTAAAAAAAATAAAAAGAAATTTCAACTAAGTTTGACTCTGTCACCTACATTACCAGTTTCTTCGAACTATTTTCTGAAAGTATAGTAATATTTTTGGATATTTTAAAGGTCATGTCGGCTATGTGATGAAGTGTTGCAATTTAACACCCTTTTTATTCTTCATAAATTCACCATAAATTTTTATACATCACTTTATACTCAAAATTTTCATTTAGTCCAAGCGTGGATGAATTAAAAGAGCGCTTTAATTCAAGACTTAGAATAGAATATATCTCAAATAGGAAATAGGGTCTAAAACCAAAAAGACATCAGGTAATCTTTACAAATCTTTGATAGGATCAAACTTGAATTATTCTTTTTCTTGTTTAAATTCATTCTCCGAAACTAACATCAAAAAATACAAAAATTACCTATAAATAAGGCCGCATTTTGTATGTCTAACCTTCTACTTACCTGAAACCAGGGCTTCTCCCTGGACCCCATTAAACTGAGCCTCTATCGCTTCTAATTATTTTTAGAATAAAGGTTTGTTTTTGCCTTAAAAAATTAATTTGATATCATTATTTTATTGCATGAACAAGGTTTTATATCTTTAAAAAATATAAGCCGATAAATAATGGATCTTTTTTAAAATTTAAAGTTTCTTTTTAAAAATGTTGGATTTGTGCTTTTGGTTAACTGAATGGCTTCAATCTTGAATAGCTCAAATTGAATCTTACAATCATCATTAATATTCAAAAGGTAGTCTCACACCATGTTCAGACTTATTACAGACTGGTGTCTTTATCTGTTCTCGACTGATTTACACTGTTTGGATTACACTTAATTTATATATCAATCATAAAATTATTTGTCAACTCTCAATAGAGACATCCAAAAGGATTATTTTCATCGGCATATGTTATCTAAATAAATTTATTCAAATATTAATAATAATTAAAATTTAAAATTTAAATAGATTGATGCAATTTTAATACAATAATAAAAAATGAATTTTCTTATTAAAAATTTGACGAAACGCTCTGATATTTTTTGTATGCTTTTCTGTCTTTCTTTTTCTGAATAGACTTTGATTGTACTTGAATTATGAGAGCATATATGAGATTGAGTTGTTCCGTATGTGAAAATAAACAGTTGAATAACAAGTTATGCTTCAAATTTTCAGGTAAGTTAAATCGAGTCTGATCATATCAAATTTCCAAAATTATAGATTTTTTTTTTTTTTTTTATAACTTTTTACTTTTACTTCTCCTTAAAGGAGGCTAATTCAATTAATTAATAAATAAATTTCCAAAATTAAAAACTTTGAATTTGTCTAAAAAACTGTCTGAATAATGTTATTAGTCAAAAAATCTGTTTCTTCCATTTCTCTTAATTTTAATCTTCAATAAAAGTTTATTATTTGTATAATTAAAAGAATTTTAACAATTTCTCTAATCTTATAAGAGAAAGAAAAATACGGTTATGATCACACTTTGAAAATTTTTAAAAAAAAATTGTTACCACAAGAGTGAGATAAACTGAAAACATGGAAATCTTCAAGACCAATCTCGACAAGCGGGGTCATTAAAAAGAAACGAAGCTGTTCAATTAATAATCATTTAAATTGTTTTTTTTAGAATATTAATTTATCATAAATTTTTTTTTGGTTTAAAAAAATATTATTGTACTGTAAATAAAAAGAGGACATTTTTTTAAAATTTTTTAATCGATGTGGGTTGAAATCTGGCGAGCAGCTACATCATTAAAAAGCATCATTTTTCTATTCCTTGAACCAATCGCTTACTGAGTGATTTGTACGTGCCAATGCGCCATTTGTAGGAAAATCAAAGGATCATTTGTTCATCAAGTGGAAAAACATATTTATAAGAATATTTAATTTTATTAGATGGAATTCATAAAAAAAAATTTAATTTATGAGTTATAAAATATGAGAACAAACAAATTAAAAAATCTTAATTATCCATAATTTATGAAAAATTTTGACTATTTTTGATAAATAGAACATAATAAAAGGGAGCTCAGTCTCTTTTAATTTTTGGATAGGGGCACCCCTCAGCCCTCTCTGGCTACGCTGCAGGCTAAATGAGACTCAAGCCTTTTTTTTTTGAGAAATATCATTACATATACTTAATAGTGATTAACTCTTGAAATTTTAAATTAAAATTAGTGACAATTTTTGATAGCTAAATAAAAGTATTTTATTATCTCTCAAAAACTTTAATTTTCATTGCAAAAGGTCAGCTTACGAAGTCTTCCAGTTCTGATTTTTGTCTCCACTTTTTAGTAGACCAGCGATTTGTCATTTTAGTGGGTTAGAAACAATTTTTGGTAAAATTAGGTTTTTGGTATTGTTATTTTAAAAGGAACATAGAGTATAACAATTTAAAGACAAATAAGAATTAATCATAAATGTGTGACTAGAGGCTGTTCTAATATTTAGATATCTTTGAATTTTCGAAATTTCCTAACTCTGGGACCGTTTTTTTATTATATTTTTGAAATTTTTCTGGATATAAATTTTTTTAATTTAAGTTTATTTATATGCCGAGTTTTAAGTATAAAATTGTAGGAGTAAAAATTTTTTTTAGTTAGTGTTGTTAAATTGTTTGACAAATTCAATTTGTAAGTAACTTTGAAGAAATAAAATACTAAATTTCAAAATTGTTGCAACATACTGTATAAAAAAGCGAGCTTTGTTTCTTATTCAGAAGATTGACTGAATTGATTTTTTTAAATTTATAAAATGATAAAAATAAGCTAGAAAATAAAAGCAGAAAAAATTTAGATTCAAAATAAGTAAAATTATTTTTTTAACATTAATTTTTAAAATTAATATGGTGTGTTTTTTTCGATTAATTATTTTGTCTAATTTTTTCTTTCAAATTTTAATTCAAAATTATAATATATTATCATCTAATAAAAGATTTTATTTTTTCTGATATCAAAATTATTTTCAATTAAAAAAACAACACTTAAAAGCTTTAAAGTCATGGATTTTTATTAATTTAAATTTTAAGTAAAAAAAAAGGTCAACACTTGGAACCAAAACATATCAAATTTATTAATAATTACAAACAACTAAAAAAATCTTAAATATCTAAAAATAAAACTTAATCAGTTTGCATCTTGGCATTGTGAGCATCCAAATCAGCGTCAAGGTCTGCAGCCGTCTGGTTTCCTTTAGGTCCCTTGCGAAATTTATTATTTCCAGGACCGCCGCGTCTTTGGGGACGCCTGCCATTTCGAGCAACAGCCACGCTCAATGAAGTAGTCAACTGAATATTCATGGGACGACCTATGGAAACAAAAAAATTAAAAAATATTCTCCACTCCTTTTCATGTAAAACCAACCATCCAGACTAACACCATTATAGTGACGGAGTGCTCTGATGGCATCCGCTTTGCGCGCATACAGAACATCTGCAGTTCCGAGTGAACGGCCAGTGCGGTCATAGTGGACTGCGGCTTTTCGTATTTTGCCAAACTCTCCAAATAAACCCTTGAATTGATACAATTAGCGGGCTGAATAATAGCGCTTGTTTAGTTAATAATTAATACTTTAATATCACCATCAGTGACGCCAAAGTCAAGGTTGGATATGATCAGTTTGGTGAGTCCAGTACCGGGAGCTATTGCATTAGCTCGTTTCACACCAAATTGATTCCGCGACTGAAATTAATTTTATTTGCTCATTAAACAGATAATTGCGTATAATAAATGAATAAACAGTCACATACCGAGTTAAGAGGTCCTGCACGAGGTCTCCTCTTTTGAACGCCTGCGCCAAATCTTCTAGGATTTGGCGCCTTATTATTATTATTATTTTTATTAGGCCCGTTGATTCTGAATCTGCGACCTCGTCTGGCTCCAATTTGGTTCTCTTTGGCATACTCGTCCAAACTCTTGTCCATGTTGAAAAAAGTGTTCTAAAAAGATTTTAGTCGATTATAGTTTTAGGTTTTTTTCTGCTTAATGGCGTCAAAAGTTAAAATTTTGGCGATTTTGTCTTTAAGAAAAGAGCTTGGTTGAGCGCTGGTTTCTAAGTGACTTGCGATTTTCATTATGGTTTGATTTGATAATGGCGTCTAATTTAGTATGTGTTAAATTGGTATGTTGAAATTTTCTACGTTTTAATTTTTATAAAAAATAGCTTTTTTTCTTTAAAATATTTGCCATTTTATAACAAAAATTAGTCTTGTATACGGCATAAATGCGAAGCTGCAGGTTAATTTCCTATAAATATAAATAAATTATGAATATTATAAAATTTTTTAACCAGGGCAACTAAAGTAAACTTCATTCAAATTAGTCTCGTAGCAGTATTTTATGAATTTTTTTTTTTTAAATGATTTTAATGTTAAATATTACTTTTGATAATAAACTAAATTATTTTTCTTTTAAGTTATAAAAGGAGAGGTTTTTTAATTTTTTTTTGTTGAAAAATTGCTAAACACTCTTCGTAATTTCATAAGAATTAAAAATTTTAAGTGAAAAAAATATCATAAGGGTCTGTAGAATAACTCTATTTCATGCCAAAAAAAATTAAAAATTTAGCATTAGAAAACTGGTCATATAAAATTTTTTTACTTTTAAGTTAAAAGTGGGGAAGTTTTTATAGATTTTTAAATAATCCAAATAAAATCTAAGTTACTAAAATTCAAGTCTGGACTTAAAATTATTATTTTTTTACAGTCCGGACTTGGAAACAACAACTTTTGGACAACTTTGAGTTTTTTTAAACTTTTTACTGAAACAATGCTTTATATTTTTTGTATTTTCGCGAAAATTTTATTAAATTTAAGAAAAAATTAATTATAAGGGTCTAAAGAGGAACTCTATTTCACCAAAAAAACAAATAGATTTGAAATCTAAAATTAGGAAACTATTCATAATTAGAAATACTTTTTTATTGAAAAACAATTTAAACTAAAATCAACTCTTCTGAATAAATTTAATTGATCTAAAATTATCGTTTTTTTTCTTCAAATAAAAATTAAGAATTTTAAATTATAGTTGTTTTGTAAATTTATATTTATGATTTTTAAAGCCAAAATAATCGTTTGCTAATTGAATTATTAAAAAGATTTGACAATATTTTAATTAAATAAAAATTTTCAAGTTTTGAATTTCTTATTTAAAATAAAAAAAACTAAAATTCTCCAACAAATATTAAAACTGCAGTTAGATCTAGAGAGTCAAATATTTTAAGATTACTAATATAAAGAGATATGATATAACAATAAACAAGCATTATGAAATTCAGTACAAAGTAAATATTTTGAACAAAAATACTTCCTTTTTTGAAAAATAAAAATTAAATATAAAAAATTCTATTCAAAAAATTGCATCATAATGCACGATCCACAATGTTCCGTATTTTTATTCCAAAAATTTTATTCTTGCTCAAAAAATTAAAAAAATATAGAAATTGATAATATTTGAATGAGTTTGATTACTGATTTGAATGACAAAATAAATCATTTGTTTTATTTTATATGGATAAAAAAGCTACTTAAAATGTTTTACTGTGCTGAAATTTTACTCTTAATTTTAATTTATCAAAGGAAATGTTATTGCTATATTCAATATGATGTACTGATTATCACAACGCCATTAAATAGACCACTAAAACTGAAATTTTTTTCAAATTATATTATTAAACACTTTAAAAAAAAGATCTTTCTCCAAAATATTTCATTAAATTTTTTAAATAAAAATGCTCATCAAAAATATTAAAAATCCTGATAAAAACGAAAGAAAACGAGTGAGTAATTTAAATTTGAATTAAAAAAAATTCTTACACTATTTTTTTCGAAAATTAAGTTTAAACTTATTGTAAAAAATTTATAACAATTTTGAAAACTTAATCTCCAGACAGAGTTAAGAATATCTTCAAGAATCATAATTCATGAAAAATGAAAAATATTTTCAAAATTATTTTCAAGCTTAAAAATAACCTATATCGTATAGGTCAAACCAAATATAGATTCTAAAAGTAATAATAGGTTATTAGTCCAACATAATTTGCATATGCCTTCATTAATTCTTAAAAACAAACTAGTTAATATTTTATTTTGCTAGGATTTAATTCACCTATTTTTTCCCAACAATGATATCTTATCTTTAAAAAATGAACATAAAAAAAGTTCTAGAAAATGATCAATACAATTTTTAATCTCTTTTGCATTTGAAATCGAAATATTCAAACCCTAAATAAATCTTAAAAAAACAGTGAAAAATTATTTTTTCTAAAATTAAAAAATTTAGCATTCAAATATCAAATAAAAAGCTAGCACTGGAAAATTATGATACAGAGTTGAAAAAACGATAAGAATAATCTTGACTCCTAATCAAAAAAAAATAAAAATTAACATTAATTTTAAAATAAACTAAATTTAAAAATTTTATACAGACCTGTTGTTGTCATGGTTATGAATGCTTGAAGTCTCTTGACCACTAAACAAAATACATGCTAATTTTAAAAAAAAATTTTTATTTGAAAAAAAATGAGCAAGTTGAGTTGGCAACAGCCTTATGTGAACATTTTCAAACATTTTACCATTGCCTCGGAAAAAAATGCCATAAAACACGGTGACATTACCACACAAACAGACTCTCAAATAAAATCATCCATCTATAAAATATCCGGCTCAAACTCTACATCGAACTACATTCAATTGCCAAAGCTATCCGGCCAATCATTGAACCTAACTGGCCGCTACATCTATTTTCTAATAAAGCCTGTTCCAAGCAAATCTTTTTCATTCCACATAGACATAACCACCAGCGAAAAAACTCTGCTCAGAATATCATTCAGCAACTTGTACAAAGAGTTCAAATCAACGCCTACATGGCTACAATTTCCCTACATAGTACAACCACCAAAGGGTTCGATTTACGAAAAAATTGATCAAACATCTAAAGATTGGTCGGGTCTGGCGCCACCGGTCACAAAATGGACAATTTTTTGTGTCGACTTGATCAATTTGGTGCACTCATACTCAAACCGTAGCTACAGCTGTGTTCGAGGTCTCAAAATTTGTTCCAATTTATTAATAAAAAATGTGATCACAACTGATATAATGTACGAGCCAGGCGTGAACTGTGCCGAGGCTCGCCTTCGAAACCTCAACTCATTTCCCCGTGATTTGTCCTATCCATGCGACAAATACGAAAATTGGCACCATTTCTACGATTTTTCAGTATTCAATGCCGAGTCAGTGTCTCCGGTAACTCGTCACTTGGAGCCCACTCTTGTCTCCAGCAAACCAAATGTGTCTTCAACTCAGCTCAAAAAAAATCTTGTCACCTCACTGCCCATGGTTGGTGTCAAGCCAGAAGAGCCTGATTTTGTTAGCCCAGAAGATGCCGAACGCCAAAATGACGACGATGTCCATGTGTACCCCTTGAAAAGTGGCCATGACTTGGTCTCAAGTTCTGAGTCATCGCTTTCTTCTGTCAGCCTCGATCAAGACCAAAATGGCTTCTCCAGTCCCACTCAGCTTTTTCCCGACCCCATTTTAGCGCTTAACAAAATCATAGGCTTCGGCAGTCACTTGGGCTCTAGTCAATTTGCAGCAAACAATTTACTCAAGTGGAGCAATGATTCACAATTTTTGGTCTATGCATGCCAATCAATAGTAGTTGCTTTTAATCTAAATGACAAAAAACAATATTGTTTTGTTGGTCACGCCGATAAGGTCTCATGTTTATCAATTAGTCCGGACAATTCTGTGCTTGCATCGGGCCAGACCGGTCCGTATAGCTTGATACGCTTGTGGGACTTTCAGACAAGAAAATGTCTGAGCATTTTCCGGCACCATGATCATTCGTTGAGTTTGGTTGAATTTTCGGCATGTGGAAATTTTTTGTGCGGAGTGGGCAAAGACAAACAAGCAAAATCCATGCTTGTTCTATGGGATGTCAGACTGGCTAGAAAAAATGTGGTAAAAATGATCGCCAAGGCTCATACAGATGTTGGCATCAGTCGATTAATTTTTGTGCATTATGACAGTTCCAGACTGGTCACTTGTGGTAAAGATAATGTCAGATTTTGGAGGCTGAAAAATGACACGCTGAGGTCTTGTGCCGTAAATCTAAGTCCCTATTTGACTGATGAATTGGAATTTACCGACTTAAGCATGAACTCAAGGTCAGGCAGCAATGACAACTTGGTCTATTCGTGCACAAGAAGTGGACAAATTTTTGTGTTCAATGTGGCCAAAATGGAAATAGAAAAAGTAAAAATAATTGAGCCTGTGGTTAAAAAAAGTGGAATTTTGAATCGGCAAAAAAATTCTCCTTCACTAAGACTTAATTCTATTTCGATATCGGATGACTATTGTGTCACTGGTTCGGATGACGGATTTGTGAGGCTGTGGCCGCTTGATTTTGGTCAAGTGTGTCTCGAGGCCGAGCACGATTCGTCCATTGTGGTTGTTAAATTTTCCGCTGATTGTCAAAAGATTGCCAGTGGAACTGTAAGCGGAAATTTGGGAATTCTTGAAGTGGAGCAAAAAACCTACGCAACACTGGTGCGAAGTCATACCAATGTGGTAAATGATGTTTCGCTGGATCCGACTGGAAAATATTTGGCCACTTGCTCCGATGATACAACTCTGAGAGTATGGTGCATAGAAAATTGTCAACAACTTTATGATTTTAGCTCTGCTAATGAGAGACCACTTTCTTTGAGTTTCATGCCAGCAAATATACGCACTCAAAGTTCAGTATTTTCGTGCGGATTCTCAAGTGGAAAAGTTCGAATATTCAATTTGGACGAAGCTAAGCTCTTCAAGGAAATAAACTCACCACATTTGAAGCAAAAATGTGAAATTTTGGACCTAAGATATTCAAATGATGGCAAACGCTTAATATCAGGTGATTCACTCAAGTATTTGTGTCTCTATGACTCGGATAGAGATTACATTTTGTTGAGAATTTTGCCAAATGGTATCATATCGCCAAGGAGTCTAGTGATTAGTGCAGATCAGAAATGTTTGTCTGTCATTGGACCTGCTAAATATTTGATAACTATTTTCGATGCGTTGACATTGAACGAAACAATGAGGATCAATATATTAAGTAATGATGATGAGCCAATTGATGGTTGTGATGAGAGTTCTTTGTATGGAAAGGAATGCGCAGTTCGTCTGTCCTATTCGACTTATGATCTTAATCAACTTGTTTGTGTAACTTCTGCAAATCGTCTGCTAAAATTCGACTCGGTTTCTGGTAAATTGGTGTCTTCAGTGTCAAAAATACATCGTTCTTTGACTGATTGCATCGCTATAACAAATGATGGCAATTATCTCATTACTTCAGGAGACAACGCTTTGAAAGTGTGGGACTACTGCTTTAGATTTGATAAAAACTATCAAGTAAACATTTAATTACATAATTTTTTTTTGTCAAAAAATAATGACAGGAAATGTTATTTAATATCTAAATTAAAAAATAATTAGTGATATTTAATATTTTAAGTTTTTTAATATTTGAGAAATTTTTTTATTTTTTTGCAGTAAAAAAATATTGTTGACGTAAGGACGTAAGGTCAACGACTTGTTGGTGCTCATAATAAAAGAGTTAAAAGTGCTTTTTGAAGAATTTATTAATATGTCTTATGAAATTTAAGTTTAAGAATACACATCCCCATTTATCCAAAAGTCTTGTTCCATTTATACGAAGAGTATTTCTTATAAGTTACAAATTAGGCTTAGCAACATTTTGTATTTTATTCTATTTTATTTTATTAATGAAGTAACAACTACTAGCAACAATTAAGTTACTAACACTTAAACTAAGGACTTTTAGTTATTATTTTCTCCAGAGAGACTATGTAGCATTCCAGCTTCTCACTACTGTGATAAGCCGCTAACACACTCCCTCTTGTTTTAAACAGCAATGTCCTCATTGCTTCACCAATTGCCAATCTTGCATTTTTTTTTTTTTTTTTTTCTCTACGAATTGCAGCTATGTCTCCTACGGTGGCATGCCAGGCTCACGGACTGGGTGTTACTCACCGTCTTCGGTCTCTTGTGGTACGCCTGATCCGACCCTTTGGGGGAAGGTAGCTGTTCGTAGTCCACTACCGAAGGCATAATGCATTCGTTTACCAAAGTTGACGCATCAACTAGGTCTGCCGGATCCAGCGCCCTAAAAACTTTGTTACCATTAAACAAGGAATTCTGCCCTAAACCTAATTCTCTATAACCGAAATACTCCTCCTCTTGTTCTGACCATTTGCTCTCCAAATGTGCCAAAATTTACTTTTAAAATTTTTACATAGCACTCGCAAATTTTTCTTTTTTTTTTTTTTTTTTTNNNAATGTATTATTGCGTTTAGTTCTTAGAATTGTATCCATGACTGACCAAATGCCAGATCCTGGTGAACCGTAGATCATCAAATTTTTTTAAAACAAAAAAATCTTCTCCACTTGTACTCTGTGAATTTGCCAAAAAAAATCATCTGTTTGATTAATGAGAAATTTGAGCTCAATGAATCCCGAACCAATAATGTTGTCCAATTTATTCCGATTTTAATTCCGAAAAATTTTTTTTTTGTTCAAAATTGACCAAGTTGCTGAATTCACTCTGAGCCTCAAAATGCTGATTGTCGACCATCTTTTTTTATCTCTTCTTCTGATGTGTACCTAGATTCGGCTCCAAAAGCCATTGATTCCAGATAAGAATTGATCTGTTCTGATTTTTGAAGAAAATCGAATGCTTTTTCTTTACACAACTTGAACCTATTGGGCTGCAAGTGACTGCTCTGGCCAGAATGCTGCAAAATTTCGATAATTGCACTGCTGTTAAAAGATTGTTTGTAAATTTTGTTCAGTTCATTCATGTAAAGCGTTGACAGTTCAATTTCCCATAAATCATTTAGATTTAAATAATTGAGCCATTCACTGACACCACTGAATTGTAACTTTTCGTTCGCTAAATAAAAAAATTTAAATTTAATAGAATTTAAAAATTCGATTTTAAATTAATTGAATGAAGGATAATTTGTCCAGTTTGTTTGTTTGTTCTTTCGATTTAACCATTCTCCTTGACCAAATGAGAATTATTCAGAAGCAAAGAAATCAAGTTGAAGAATTTGTATTGCCGTTGTAGGTGACATTGCAGATGCATCTGATAAATTTTTGTAAATTGCCCTCTTTAATGAGATTTGTACACTGCCGACGAAAACTATTTTTTTTTTTTTTTT
>QEOQ01000460.1:779369-799864 GCA_010279815.1 Brachionus plicatilis | reverse complement strand
CTCGAATATTTAGGTTGTAGAATACGGCACCGACTTGCTAGCTAAGATAGACCTATTAATCATTCTAGCCATTAATTCAATCTTCATTACATCTGACTGCGGAAACTTTAGTCAGATTTATTGCTGGTTTTTTTGGATAATGGTAAATTATTTTTCAGCATTTGCAGAGGGATGCTCAGATATTGAGCTACTTTGTAAATTTTTTCCGGGTGATGGTTTCGTATCAAGGTAAGGAAAACCAATTTACTGTGTTAGTGGATAGGGACATCCCACAGAGCCCTTTTTTTTATTTTTTTTTATTTTTTTTTGCTGTTAATAATACGATGGCTGCGTTCTGATTGGTAACATTCTCCCGCCGCTTACCTGTTCGCAGCGCCACTTTGTTGACGTAAGGTCAACGACTTGTTGGTGCTCATAATAAAAGAGTTAAAAGTGCTTTTTGAAGAATTTATAAATATGTCTTATGAAATTTAAGTTTAAGAATACACATCCCCATTTATCCAAAAGTCTTGTTCCATTTATACGAAGAGTATTTCTTATAAGTTACAAATTAGGCTTAGCAACATTTTGTATTTTATTCTATTTTATTTTATTAATGAAGTAACAACTACTAGCAACAATTAAGTTACTAACACTTAAACTAAGGACTTTTAGTTATTATTTTCTCCAGAGAGACTATGTAGCATTCCAGCTTCTCACTACTGTGATAAGCCGCTAACAATATAGTTGTTTATTATTTTTTCACTGACAATAATTTTTTTTCGTCAGCCTAATTTTTTAAAATTATTTACTCTATTTGGCTAAAATTGAAGACTCGATTATTGTCTTTCTCTTGTTTTGGTTTACTTTCTGGCTCTTTTTGAGAAGTTTTGTTAGGTTGAGCAGTGTCGCTTGGTATCACTTCATGAACAACTGAATAAAGAAATGATAATTTAGGATCTGACAAAAATGTAAAAGGATTAAAATTTCAAATAAAATTCAATCTTATTTATTTTACTCGATTTAAATTTATTTATTTTAAAAACAAGAAATTGTTTTTACTTGATCAAGTTTTTTTAAAATTTACAATTTTTGTTGTTTATCTTTTCGTTAGGAAAATTTAAGTTCGAATATAGTTAGAAAACTCAGAAGAAATTTTTTTGGTTTAAGTCTGTTAACTTTTTCAACTTTATCAAATAAGTTTTGTTACTGAAATCACCAACAGAAGTTAAATAAACAATTTTGCTTGTTAATCTATTTTAAATATTTGCTATCTTATTAGTTGAAAATTTTATCATTCATCGGGGATCTTTCAAAACATAGAAAAAAAATATGTAAGGCAAAAAATATAGAATGAAAATTATAGAATTTTATAAAATAAAGAAACGTCAATTATGTTGAAATATAAATGTAGAATTAAATATTTTCAACCAAAAATCTTACTATTTAATTAATATATTTAATAAATTATCTAAAATAAACAATCAGTACCATTAATGCAATTCGATTGTTTTTGATTCGTATTGTAGAAAAAAAATTTTTTTTTTTGATTTTTTTCTAATTGAGCTTAATTTATTATTTTTTTAAATAAATTCTTGAAAAAAGAAAATTTTTCTACATTTCCTAATTTTTTCTATATTATTATGATTTTTCTATGTTTTGATTATTCTATATTATTTTTATTTGGCAATTCTATATTTTTTTCCTATAGATATTTTTTCAATGTTAAATATACCTCCTCATTAATCACAATTCTTGACCAATTTTCTCTTGAAATTATAAATGATTTAAGCTTAAATTTTCCACATTCGAATTAAATCACCTTTTTGTCATCTTGATCAATCACAATTTTTATCTTGTAATTTACCAATTTAAGTAATTTTTGCTTTCATTAATTAAAATTTTCAACATTTTTATAATCTTAAATTTTTAAAACAAAAACAGACAAGCTTCAAATAGCTTTTGTTACTTTAGTCACTTCACCAATGTTACTCAATAATTCTATCCTATGCTCTCTAAATGAATTTAATAGTCTATGTGACAAATAAAAAATTGGTACCTTGAAACTATCTTAAAAAATTTTTATCATCTCCTTTAAACATAATTATTCGAAATAAAAATGCTTTAGTTTTCAAGATTAATAACTCAAAATTATAAATATTTAATTTAACAGAACATCTGCAATTATTTTCTTCAATATAAAAATATTTAATTATTTTTTCACATAACTAACTGTCTGGATGTGTTATTTATTAATTTTGTTGATCTGAAAAAACTAGCCAAAAATTTATTTCAAATTTTTATGTTAAATTTAAACCAACAAATTTTTTTTATTAAAAAAATTTTAATTATTGTTTTAATAAAGACTTTCATCGGACATTCTTCTGCAATAAATCGAATTGTGATCAGCCCAGATAACAAGCAAATTATATCAGTTGGTGACTCAATTGTATTTTGGGATTTCTTGGCATATTTTGGAGCACATGAAAACAAAGTTTCAAGCAAAAAATCACATTCTAAAACAGGAAAAGAACCCCTTGTAGAAATAACAACTCCTAAGCCAAGCCGACAAATAACCGATAGCTCATCAGATATTGAATCATTGCACGATCTAGCTCTTGATATATCTTTTGAGGAACCCAAACAACCACCGGTGCCAGAAAATATAGAAATAGAAACAATTTTATCAAATGAAATAGAAGATACTTTATTAAAAGATGAGTTGAATGAGTTGACTATTTTAGACGAAACAATTCTTGATAAGCCGTCGATAAAAAATTTTAAGAATCTTCCTAATTTTGTATCCCAAAACTCGCAGAGTCTTTATTCCACTTCGACTAATAGCTTTAAAATGATGAGTGACGGCAAAGTGATAGAACTAGAGACCGAAAGCTATGATAAATTTTTGAGTGAAATTAAACCGTCTAACTCGAAACACCTTATGTCTCGAATTAAAGAATCAACAATAGCTAAAAAACGCTTTTCCGCGCCGGATAACAAATGTGGAATTCGTTTAGACTCAATTATTGGTTATAATGGCAAATTTTCAGCCGAAAATTTAATCTGGAACTCAGATCATGAATTTTTTGCATCATCCATCGGCACAACTTTGTGTGTCGAGGACCTGAAAACAGGGCAGCAAAAAATTTTTACTGCTCATCATGAAGACATAACGTGTGTGGCCATGAAAACAGACATGACCCAAATGGCCAGTGTTTCATCCTATTTGCTAAACATGTCCCTTTCTAATGAGGAAAATTCTCTTCCAAAATGCCAAATTGTGATCTGGGACTGTACCAATCTTAGCAAAGTTTCCAATTTATTTCACAAAAATGCATTAAACATTGCCAGCCTTAAATTTTCAACAGATGACCGCTTTTTAATTTCGGTCGCTGACTATAAATGTCCATCTCTTCTAATTTGGTCAACTAATGATTATTCTCAACTTATCTATCTGCAAAATTTTAATTACATCATAAATGATTTAGCTTGGAACCCGTACAAATGCAACGAAATAATCATGGGCGTTTGTAATAAATCTCTATTAAAATGTACTATTGAGGAAAAAGGATACAAAAAAGCCAGTTTGTCTGTGACTGAATTTGATATGCCACAGGCAATAACAGATCTAAATGAAAAGTTTGATTTTACAGCAATTACTTTTGGTGCTGAAGGTTGGCTTTTTGCCGCTACTAGCAACGGACTTGTTACAGTTTGGAACTTAAAAAACAACTCTTGTTTTTTAAATTGGAAGGCTGATTCGAACGAAATCGATTATTTGGTAAACAATAAACAAAAATTAATAACCGGGTCTAGTAAAGGAAATCTAAAACTTTGGAATATTGGAAGTCTAGATGAGATCAAAAAAGACAGGTAATCTAAAAATTGAATTTTTCACTATCTTGATTTTCTTATTGAAAAAAAAAATTGTAAGGTCTTACTTTTCAAAAAAAAAAATTAAGAACTGATCCAAATTTCTTTTAATCTAAAAAATATTAAGATATTTTTTGTGAAATAAGTTTTTGACGCATGAGTAAAATTTAAGTGTAGTATTATTTATTGTGGATTTCAGAATTCTGAACGAAAAAAGATTATTCAAAATGCTCAAAATCTAAAAATAAAATTGAAAAAAAAATAAAACCAAAAATTTTTCAGAATTTTTGTATACTCGCTACTTACGTCTTTTGATGCCAGTATAGTAGATTATAAATAATTATTTTTAGTTCCATGGACTCGCGAGTCCTGACACGTTCCCATAGGAAGTTAATCGCTGTTCAAATGCCAAACTCTAATACTGTTTAAATTTTAGTGCTGGCAAATGAAGTAGCGGTAGCATTGGCCGATTCTTTTCTTTTTGTTTTTTAGTGGAAAAGGATCTAATTGGAGAATATATTAAAAATTAAAACAAAACAGTTATTATAGATTTTTAAAAATTTAAAGCAAATTTAAACACCATTACTTTTTATTATTTATGACACCGACTATTTCACAGCCACTTCATTTGCCAACACTACTTAATTTTGATATGTCATTATATTTTATGTTATGTTGTACTGATCTTTAAGTGAACGTAGAACAAAATTATATCATTTTTTGGTAAATTTAAATTAAAAGAAAAAATATTACCAAAAAATATTTAAACACACTATTTTCGGCAAAAATAAAATCTTTAATTTCTTTTTTAAATAAAAAATAAAATTTAATCTTTTTGATGTTTTATTTTTTGGGTATTTGGCACATGAAGAAAATAATTTTAATGCAATAAATTGAAACAAAGAAACATGTTACTTTTTAACTTTTTTTTAACTTATCAGTAAAAAAAATTTATTTTGAAAAATGATAAAATTAATTTTAAAAAATCAGACAATAAGGGTTTGCTAAATAAAGGCAATTTGAAATTTATGGTCAATTTTTATGCTCAAAATGATCAAATCAAACTAAAACTGTTAAATAAACTGCTATTTCTTAATAGAAATAATGCAGAGGTACATTTTTGGATTTAACATACTATGTTAAATAAAAGAATAAACTCTGTAATATCAAAATGCACAATGCAGAGTGCACACCATCTAAATGATGCTATTTTAAGTGGACAATTTTTTGCAGACTTTTGCAGATTTTACCTTAAGATATAACAAAGTATGTTAAAACCAAAAATTTACCTCTGCACTAATTCTATTAAAAAATTAAAATTTATTTTATAGTTTTAGTTTCATTTGATCATTTTGAGCATCAAAAATTGATCATAAACTTCAACTTGCCCAAATAAAGTTAAATTCAAAAATATTTTCAAAATTTACTGGCTTCTTCAAAAACAAAATTTTTTCAAAGTTTTTTTAATTTTTTTGTCAAATTTCAAAATTAAAATTATCTAGTTAACTTTGAATGAATGAAGATGTACTCTGAATAAATAAGACTAAGTTTTTATTTCTAAAAATGTTTAAATGTTTTATGAAATTAAGGATAAAGTAATAAATTAATTAGATAATTTTTAAGAACAAAATAAGTTTATTTTTTTTTAATTTAAATGCGATTCTATTATTAAATAGTTAAAGCATTTTTGGTTCACTGAGATGTTATATATGAATAACTAAAAGCTTTGAAAATTTTTTTCTATTTTGAAAATTGTCTTTGTTGTCAATCAAATAATTATGTTTTGTTTGAACTGATATTTGCTAAATTACTAATAAAGTTTAATAATAGACATTTGTAACTATTTTTGTATATCCGCATTTGTAAGGCATCTTGAAGTAGATGATCAATTCTAAATATCGTTTCAGTTCAAAGAGCTTATCTTTAGATATTAAAATTAATATTTAAATTTATCTAAATAATTTTAATGTAACATGTTATACATGTTATATAGATTTATAAAATAAAATAATTTAAAAAAAATATTTTCTCAACTCATTAATAATCAAAGTTGCAGTTAATTTTACTGCTTTACTTCTACTACTACATTAATAAAATCGATCTTTACATTTAAATTTATAAACTGATTTTTTGTTTATTTTGAATTTTTTTTTTTAAAGTATTTGTATCTATTGGTTAATTAGTTCAAATTAAAGTAATTTAATTAATATGAGAAATATAGTATTTTATTAAATCCTAAATACAGTCACTGCTATTTCTTAGTTTTAATTTTATTTTTGAAAAATCTTTCAATTATTTAAAAATGATTTTAAAAAAGACATCTTGAAAGTTTTTTTTATTTTTAATTTTTTTTTAAAGAAAAGAGAGTTTTATAATTGAGAACGAAATTCATTTAAATGGTGCAATTAAGAGTTGTAATTTTGACTCATCTTTGGATATTGGTATTATTGGTACTAGCAAAAATACATTGTGGTATGTTAACTGGAAAGAAGAGACCAGCGTACGCATAGTTTCAACTCATAGCTCAAAAATTAATCAATTATTGTGTATTGAAGATAAATACTTGTCAAGTGTAAGCGACGATGGATGTCTGAATTTATGGTCTATTAAAGACCGTGAACGCTTAATTCAATTTGAAGTAAAAGTAGCTGCTGTGTGTCAAGCGTTGATAAGACAAGATGGAAAAATGTTCAGAGCAAATAATATACCTAATAAAGGTAGTTTGGTGATGGTAGGCTATGCCGACGGATCTATTAGAATGTACAGCATTGAACAAAAAAATATTGTCAGTAAATTCAAGCCATTTGCTCAATCGGTAACTTCTATTACTTTTTGTGAAGGAACGAGTAGCATTTTGGCGGGTTCTTCTGATGGTTCAATTGCAATTATTGACCTGAATGAAGGAATGACCACTCGAATCTTGGAAGAACATAGAGGATCATCTGTAACTAGCTTAGACTCATTTTATTCTGAAGATAAAAAAATGACCTATTGGTGCGCTGCCAGTCAAAATGGCATTAGTATTTGGAACTTCAAGTCGTCCGAAGACATGATTCAGATGGTTGATTGGCTTAGTTTCCCAGCATATGATGAGTCCGAGTCATCATCATATGCTCAGCAGTCTACCACTCTGGCTTATTTCGAACCAAAATCAAACCAAAAAATGCATATAGACACTTTGATTTATGTTGGTCGCGGTCTTAAAAAAAACATTCTTTTTTACAATTTTATCAAAAAAGAACTAGTTCGCAAAATGGAATTGTCAGAATGGGCAAGTTGCTTGTCAGTATCACCGAAGCGTAATTTATTCGCTTTTGGAACTAAGACGAGATTATTACAAATTAAAGATTATAATCATGGTACGTTTCAGGATTATTCACAGCATTCAGATACTGTATCTTCAGTATGCTTTTCTTGTGATGGTAAAAAACTTTTTTCAAGCTCTTTTAATGAAATTTTTATATGGAATGTTAATGTTTAGCAAAATTTGATATATTATTTTTTTATTTTAATTAGTTAATTTTTTTGAATTTTTTGTCGCTAAAATAATTATTTTTTTTTAAATAAAGTTGAAAATAATAAAAATTTTTTCAATCTAAATATAACAGTACAAATTAAAACTAACTTGTACGTATTTTGTTCCTCAACTCTTTCTCGACTCTTCTTCAACTGTTCCAGTGGGGAAAGGAAAAGTCGAGGAAAGGAAATGTACCGTAAACGCTTGCAGACTACTCCAGCGCTTAACCTCATTTTCCGGATTTATTCCACTGGAATAGTTCCCATCGACACCATGTTAAAACATTTTTTTTTAATTTTATGGAATTGTGATAGATTTTTTGATTTATTCTAAGATTAAAACCCAATATTGAGTTTTTTTCCTGGCTTATTTCTGAGAACTAAATAATCAGCAAAATGTAAATCAACCAAATGTCTCAAATTCTTCGTCAATCACGATTCAAAAGCTGCCAAAAAAAAGAGGAAGAAAACCTCTCCCTCGTGACGAAAATGGAAAAATAATAAGACAACAAAACTTGTAAATCCAATTTTTTAAAACTTTAAATTTTTTTAAATTTTTTTTTCCACTTTGAATCCTGGAATAAAACTCAATTTACATTTTTAAATATGGAATATATCGAAATTAAATATTTTTTTTATTCTTTTCTAATTAATTCCAGTTTTTGAAAAAAAAAAAAAAAAAACTCAGAAATAAGCCAGGAAAAAAACTCAATATTGGGTTTTAATCTTAGAATAAATCAAAAAATCTATCACAATTCCATAAAATTAAAAAAAAATGTTTTAACATGGTGTCGATGGGAACTATTCCAGTGGAATAAATCCGGAAAATGAGGTTAAGCCCTGGAGTAGTCTGCAAGCGTTTACGGTACAAGTTAGTTTTAAATTGTCCTGTAAATTAAGTTGAAGGGCTTTAGTTTAGGATTACTTAATATTAGGATTACTTAATATTAGAGCCCAGTATTGTGACTTCTAAATTCATGAAAGCCAAGATTTAAAAACTACAAAATTTTAATAAAATGTTCAAAACTTATTTATTTTAGTCTTGTTTTTTTTTAAGCACCAAAGATTGAATCTTTTAATTATTGTTATTATTATTATATTTAGTGTTTCATTACAAAAAGTTGCAAAAGAAAAACAAAATATTTAACTTTAAATTTTATCTTACATTTTTAAATCTTAAAAATATCGAAAATTTTTTAAATAATTTTCATATAAAATTTATTGATTTTTGTTTTTTTTCCATAATTTACTCCAAAAAAACTGAATCTTACAAAGATTACGTAAATTTTAATAAAATTTAATTTTTAAAATTTATGAAATAAAATTTTACGATGATTCAAAAATGTTTCGTCTTTTAATATTTAAATTTTAGTGTTAAAAAAATTTGAACAAAAATAAAAAAATTATTTTATTTAATTTTTTATCTTACTTTTTTCAATTTTTTAAAATATCAATTAACTTGAAATTAATTAAATAATTAAATAAAAGAAATTATCATATCTTCAAGATCTTTACAGTTGTGTCCTTAAGCCTTTAGACATCTGTCGGCAAGCAATTCGATATCTATTGTGTAGCATTTTAGGGTAAGTCAGCTGAATATTGATCTTGGACTGAATCATACATTGGTTCAAATTGCTTGCAATATGTTTCTCCATTTATTGCACGGCTATCAAGGACAAGTTTAAAATAATCAACCCTTGAAAATTCAATTAGAAACACACCAATACCTTTCAAAGGGTCCTCAAAATACTACGGTTAACTATGTACTTAGAAGCTCAGAGTTCAAAACGACTCTCGCATTTTGGATTTCTTGAAATTACTAATATTGAAGCTAAATGTAGCAATCTACGATAATAACGCAGTCTAATATTTTAAAAGATGCCATAATGACTTGAAAATTTAAAGGCTAAACTCATTCAATTGTCTAACAACATTGAACAAAATAAGCGTACAAATGGTCTCAATTTGAGTAACACTCTGGTAATTTACTTTTAAAATTTTTTAAAGCATAACTTGGATGGGTTTGATGGGTGAAAAAGAGTTTAATTGAAAAAAATATATTATATTTTATGTCATTAAAATCAATAAATACATTAGTTTTCTCTTGATGATAGATTTGTGCCGCGTTTGGCACCATGAAAAAAAATTGAAAATACATTTTAGTCCATGGTTTATTATTTAATGGAATAAAAACACATTATTACATAATCGTTCATTTAGAAATTAAAACCAATTGCAAAATATAATTTAAAGGGCTATTAAAATCGATACCACAAATTTTCCCCCCACATTTTGAATAAATTTACCTAATTATCAAGATTATACACAAAAAAAAAATTCAGAACTCAAGATTTAGCAATCCACTTTATTTAATTTATTGACACTTATTATTTTAAATGACTCCTAACTTATTTTTAAAATTTTTATTAAAAATTGAGCACTAATTTAAAAAAAAAAGCACCTCAATTTTTCCTTAAGCAGATTTTGAACCAAGATAAATCGAATATCCAACTATATTGTTTAATCGCCACTTTAATACTTCTTCTTTTTTTCTTGAATTGAATAACTTAATAGGTAGCTTCTGTCATTTCTTAATTCAATTTTTTTTTAATTTTCTTTTAAATTTTTTGGATTAAATTTTTTAAATCTGAAGGAGCTTTAGCTGAACACAAAATAATAGGTTTTTTTCTTTTTATAAAAATTTGTAAAATAGAAAAAAGAAAATTTTTAAAAAATCCTTGTGGAGCATTCGGTCATTAATATCGATTTTCAGTCATGTCGATCATTTTTGTGGTGTCTTAAACTTTGCCTGTCAATCCCATTTCTGTGATGTCTTTCGTGAATGTTGACTTCTATGATATTGCTACTCATCCTACCTTCCATCGCTTTTGAGGTGTCTATTGAAGAACTCTGTTTGACCCTTTTGTGATGTCAAGCCATTGCAGTCTTTTAATCTTAATGTACTGACTCATTTGATCGGTAAAGGATTAGATAATATTTTACGTTTAAATTTTGTAGCTTTAATTTTTTATGAGAGATTTTGATTAATTTATTAATAATTTTACCCAAAAATTTAAAATTCATTTATCATCTTGTTTATTCGTTACTCACGACTCATGCAAGATTGAATGTAAATATTTTAATTTTACTTTCATGATATCTCCAAATAAATATTTAAATAAAAATCAACTAAACATATCCGGTCGATTTTTAGTAATCGATAAAATTATTTTTAGGATTTAATTATCAATATACATTTTTTTAGATTTATCACATTAGTTCATTTTTAAGTTTTAAAGATTTGAAATTTAAAAAAAATTCAAATTCAGATAGACAATAGAGCAGATTTTTTGCTTTTTCTTAAGAAAGATACCATGAATAAATTCTTGATTTATTTATTCGTTTATCATGCAAAAATTTAAATTTTAAAATAAAAAAATGATTAATGATGTCTATAAAAATATTGCACCAAATTTTTTTTTCAAATCGAACATTTGTGAAAAATTATAAAATTATTTTCGAAAAAAAATTTTATAACTTAATTTTAATACTAATTAGAATTGGTAAATTTTTTTTGATTTTCGTTTTCAAAAAATTTTTTTCAAAAAATGATAGTCTTAATCTTAATTAGTTTCTCATTTTTATATGTCCTATAATTCAATCTAAGAAAGTTTAAGCTTTTCTTTGCTAAAATTGTCATTTGTTTTATGTGTTCGTTTTATCTTAAAAAAACGAGTTAATTGTGCCGGAAAGCTTTACTAGGTTGATCATTAAATAAAGTTAATCCAATGCTTATCTAAAAGTTTTATCCTTAATAAATTTTTTGAGTCTAAAAAATTCAAACGTGACTCATTTATTGATTGTTGAAATAATTTTTCCATTTAATATTTTCTACTCGAAAAAAATTGAACAGTTGGCTTTTTTTTCGAGTTCATATTATAATTGAAAAATTTGATAAAATCTATTTCCCTTTAATAAATTATCCTCTAGGCGCGTAAATATACTTTCGAGGGAACAAAATAAAATTAGTGTAAATATTAGATTGCTATATTTCAGTATTAGCGCAATTTATTTTATTCATTTTTAAGTGACTCGTCTGCACATTATTTTAAAATATGTTCGATAAAATTGAATTTCTGAATGTTTAGAAAAAAAAATAGAGGTTTCAAGCTTCAATGAATAAAAAAATATTCAGACATAATTTAAGTTTTGATCATTTTTAAGAAATACAAACAATTTTAATTTTAATTTTAAATGACATATTTCCATTATTTTCTAAAGATATCTAATTAAAGTTTATGCAAATGACTTAAAAAAATGATGCTAAAATTATATGTTTTTAATTGAATCTTTAAAAAGCAAGAACAAGGGGCAAAATTTCAATTTTAGTTACAGTTTTTGCAATTCGTAAGCAATTCATTGAACAGTATAATCAAACTACTTTTAAAAATCATCAATTTCTATTTTTCCAATTACCAAAAAAGTAAATATTAAAATATTCTGTTTTTTTTTATTTGAGTAAGTATTTCTTTTCGAATAACTATTAGAATAAAGATAATAACAATTATCTAATATAAATTCTAATTTATTAAATTTAATATGCGTTGAAAAGTTTTAAACACAATTTTAAGCACCCTGAAATTTATAAATTGCTAAAATTAAGTTTTTTAAAGTTGGACTGTCAGGGAAATTAATATTATTTTATTTATTCAAAATCTATATTTAATTAACTTAGGTTGTAAATTTTATATGAATTTTATTTTATTGATTTTCGAAGGCCTATGCAAGATCTCGAAATCATTTCAAAAATTTTAAACTAGGAAAGAATTTGTTTTTACAAATTTTATAAAAATCTTAGCTTTTTTAGTTTAGCTGTTTCTCTTTTTGGATCTTCTTAATTGATTATAATTTGATATTCGACTTTCCTGGATATTGACTTTTGACAATCTTTACTTTTTAAGTACTTAGAAGTATTGCTAATTTTGGCAAAAACAACATTTGAACAAAGTCTAATTTTTGAATAAAAAATTTATTCTATTTGAAGACTGTCTTCTAATTTTCATTACATGACATTTTTAAGGATTGGTTTTTGCATTCTTTTTTTGTTTAATATTTTATTTAAGTCATCTAAAGTATTGTTAATTTTAAATAAATTTATTTGATTATTACCTGAATAAATTCATTAAGATAAAAACTAATTTCTAATTTATTCACTAAATAAATAATTTTTTCAAGCAAATTTGATTAATTTTAAGCGAGTAAATGTGAAAAAAAATTCTGTCTTAAAAGATCTATGCTGTAATCTAGTAAACCCTAATCTAATGACTCAGAAATCATAAATTATAATTCCATTATTAAATTTTCAAATTTTTATTTTATATTATAGATTTAAAATTAAAAGTGGTCAGGAACTGAAGAGTTCATGTTCATGAAGTGAAATTTTAGTTCTATTAAACTTGTTAATCGGACCGAAAAGTCTATCATGCAAAAATGCCTCTAATCTAACGTTTAACTTTAATTTACTAAAAATAGTAATTGGATGATATTTCAGATTTCATGTATTTTTAAACGTGATGACAGAGGAGTATGTTTATTTAAATCAATTAAGTAAATATGAAAAATTTTAGAAACAAGGCATTTTATCTTTATAAATCTATAATAATTTTTAAAAATATTTAATCTAAAAATTCAAATTGCTAAAAAAAAATTAATTTCTAATTTTTGTTTTTGAGATAAGATTTTAAGATTGATCGAGTTTCAAAAGGTTTTATAGATAAACCTTTTTTCAAAAAAAAAAGATAAAAAAAAATTGTTTTTTTTCCACAAAAATCTGTAATTTTCAAATTTTAAAAATTTTACAGGTTTTTAAATTCTAAACGTACGAATTCTAAAGCAAAAGGGCTAGTTGAATTAAAATTAAATGTTAAAATGTTCTTTTATCCAAAAAAATGGTTAATTACCTTTTAGAGAACAAATTGAACGAAATTCTTAAGAATATTGGTATAAATAATTGTAAATAGCTTAAAGATATTCTTAATTTTTAGATTATATAAATTTCGATTCAAATGCGTTTCCATCGAGATTACTTCAATTCAAATGATAGCCAAGATTAGACGACTGGTCATTCACAAAATTCGGCATTTGTCGCTTGCTCGACTCTGCATTCTATTTTGTATACTTACATTTCTTTTCACATCATACATATACGGTCTAGTTGAAGTAAACTCTCATCAAGTCGTAATCAACATTCTTCCATCAAACGAAATTCAAATAGACAACGACTATTTTCTAAAAGATATTTCAAAGCAGATCATTCCAAAAAGTGCCAATATATCTCAGAGCAAATATAATTATTTAAATGATAAAAAGATAAAAAAATTTTTTGTTCGTGTTAATGAAAATGTGGAATTAATCGAGCGTTTGATGACTGAGACTGAATATAAGCAAGCAATTGAGCAAAAAAATGCATATTTGAGCTTAATATATGAAAGACATGATAAATTAAAAAAGGAAATGGAACGAGAGCTGGAACTTTTAAAAAAAGAAGAGGAAAAAGACAAAAATAATAAAAATGATGCAAATAAGGACAATGATGACGACGAAGACGAAGACGACGATGAAACCAAAATCGATCCAAAAGATTTGAAAGTCAAAACTTCCCTAAATGACGATGAATCCGTTTCCAGAGGAGAAATTATTAATTTCCTAAAATTGGAAAAAATCAATCGAAAGTACAAACATGTAAAAAATGTTGAGGAACTTCTCAGAGAATATAAAGTTCACGATCAAGATGGTCAATATGATTTAAAGTAGGAAAATTTTTTATGATATTTTAAAAGTTGAATTGAACAAGGTCGTGAATTGCACTTTTTTTAAGTTTAATTCTACAAAAGAGCGACGAATTTAAATTATATTATTTAAATCTAATTTTAAAAAAATTTAACTAACGAAATTTAAATTAATAAGGTAAAATTAATAAATTGATTTGTTAAAATGCTAGACCGGATTTTTATGATTTTTCATCTATGTTTGAATGATTCAAAAAATTCAAAGTCAAATTTATGATTTTTTATTGGTAATTGAGAAATTTTAAATTAAAAAAAATCAAAATAATTTTTTATTCATATTAATTTATTTAAAATTAAAAGTCGTAAATTAAATTTTCGGTTTTTTACCAGAAAAGACTGAGGATTAGAAATGACAAAAATGTTGAGGTTTATGCGAAAATGGCATAAAAAGCTCAAGAGATCTTTTTATATCTGTTACTGTATGTATAATTTTTTTCTTTGACAAAAAATAAAAGAACATAATTTAATAATTCATAGATTTTTTGCCAAAAAAATGAATATTTTTTTATTTACAAAATAAAAATCAAATTTTAATTATTCATTTTAGAAATTTTTTTCCCATGAGTAAAAAAATTTATAAAAAATCTGGTCTTATTTTTGAATTATTTCATAGCCTAATTTTTTTTTGTCGTTTTTTTTCTTTAAAATTCTCGAAAATCAAATTAAATTAATTTAGAAGTATTGAATTAAATTCTTAGATTATTAACAAAAGTAAATTGCTTATTTCTGTTTTTAAATTCACGACTTTAGATTAATTGATGATTTAAAAAAAAACAATTTACTATTTTATTCTCTTGGTATTAATAATTTTACATTTTAAGCAAATTACCAAATATTTGGAAAAATTATCACCAGAAAATAAATGAGCTCAAACTTGATAATGATTTGACCAATGTAAGAGTTGTTCTTAATTCAATGTCATCTGAGCCTGTAATCAGTTGCAGTAAATTGAAAAAAATCATTTTTTTAACTCGACTAATAAAAAAATTTAAGTTGAAAAAGAAAGAGGAACTCAAATAAAGCTTATTTTAACTCTTTCAGATGGAACTGAAGTACTGATAAAACCAATGAAGTAGTCTACTTTATATAATATATCTAAAAAATAATTTTAAATTTTCAAAAGAGTCCCGAGAAACTATGAGACTCCGCCAGATCATTTTTATTTTGTTGACTTTGAACGTCACCATGCCGAAATAGCAGCTTTCCATGTAGATTGGTACACAAAATTTCTTAATTTTTTTACCTAAAATAAAAATAAAAATAAAAATTAAAAAAAAAGGTTGTTGGGCTTTTATCGTGTTCCACCGACAGTAGGCCGAGTTTTTAACATGACAACTGAGTTGATGCAAAAAGCAGAACCTGATTTGGAAAGGACTTTTTTTATTTCACCAGGCGGCAATCTCTGCTTTACAGGTCATTGTTCATACTACTGCGATTCAACACATGCCATATGCGGCAAGCCGAAAGATCGCATGGAAGGTTCAGTGCAATTAATGCTGCCGGGAAAACCGCTCGTTAAATGGGACACAGTTCGACACCCGTACAGGCGAACATATACAAAAAAGAAAAAAGCCGAATGGGAAATAAATGAAAAATATTGTGAACAAACAGTTTTCAAAAACACTTTATACCATTCAAAACATTTTCTTGACCTAATGGATCTTTCCATTTTTGACTTCATCACCTCAAACATGGATCGTCATCATTATGAGCGAATGATTTCTCTTGGCAATGACTCTTTTATGATACACTTGGATAATGGAAGATCGTTTGGAAAAATTTTTAGCGACGAAATTTCCATTCTAGCTCCAGTCAAACAATGCTGTTTTGTGCGTTATTCTACTTTTAAGCGTTTACAATATTTATATGAAAAAGGATTCAGTAAATTGTTAGATCATTCTCTTAAAGTAGATCCATTGTATCCGGTATTGACCGAAGATCACTTGAAATCAGTGGATAGAAGGTTGGCTTTAATTTTTAAGGAAATAATGAAATGTGTTGACAAACACGATTTGACGAATGTTATCATTGACGATGGATATTAATTTTTTGTTTTTATTACTGAATCTCAGCTGATTTTAGTCTTTTCAGAATCAAATGTAATTAATAAAGATATTTCCAAAAATTAATTAACTAAATGTTTTTTTTTATTTTATTAATTAAAAAAAATAAAATTTAAAAATTGAATTATTTTATGCTTCAATAACGTTTACTTTGGAGTTTACCAATGGTTTGTAGGGATTATTTGCCAAGAGCCAATCAGCCAGCCATGTGACTGGATCTTGGGGCTTTTCTTTGCAAAGTTGAGTGAGAGCTTTGAGGACAGTCGGATTTAGCTTGTTTTCCAAATAATCTTTGGCAGATTGACCAATTGGTATTGGCTCTATGACACTTCTACTGAAAAAAAATCGAATTTCTCGCTCAGCATTCAATTCACTGTCGCTGCCATGAACTGCATTGCATTGTTCATCTCGTCCGTATTTTGCTCGTATGCTATCTGGTTGTTCTGCCCTAGCCTTTTCTGAATTAGTGTTTCCGATCATGTTTCTCCAGCTAGAGATGGCATTTTCTTTGGCCAATTCCATCACAACTATTGGGCCACTGCTCATAAAAGCGACCAAACTTGGAAAAAATATCTTGCTCGAATGGTCGCTGTAAAATTCGCTGCATTGCTCAGGACTTAAATGCACCCATCGTTTATTTAAAATGGAAAAACCTGCTCTCAGCACTTGGTCTTCAATTTCTTCGGCTTTGTTTACAGCATCCGGCTTGATTATTGCCAAAGTTCTTTGAACATGTATATCCTTATCCATTATAGCTTATTAAAACGGTTTAAAAATTAAATTTACTTTTTTTTTTTACAATATTCAAAACTGTAAACTTTTATGACTATAAATTTTCATAATTTAGTTTTTACTATGGAAACAAAAATGCCTCTATGAAAAATTTTAATGTTTTATTAATTTAGTAGATTGATTTAAAAAGTTAAATTATTTAAATTGATTTTTGGTTTTAAGGTCAAATTAAGAGAAAAATTCAAGTTAAATAAATAAAAATGTAGAATTAATGGTTTTATAATAATGGAAATAACTGTTCATATCAATTGTTAAACTAATCAATTAAAAATAAAAAAGAATAAAATATAGAAAAATATTGAAATAAAAGAGCATCAAAAAACCAACGAACAAACGTTTTTTTTATTCAAGTGTTCAAAGTATTTTCCTTGATTATCAAAGCAATTCTACATTCTTTTAAAGAATTTTTTAAATGTCTTTATTGACTCGAATATCTGCTGTATTCGAACGCCAATTATAAGAAAATTGGCGCCTCCAGCCATTAATCAGACAGAAATCAGGAAGATTCAAGTAATTGAATCAAACATTCTTTAAAGTATGTTTGGACTGCCAAGACATTCAAAGAGCACTGCATTTGCAAACGCCTTAGGAATTGACACAATTGAATCTCGAATAATTCGCGCCAAGTGTGGTCTATTAATAAGATTATGTGAGAACTCGTTGACTTACACCTTTCTAAATCAACTATTGGTGACTAGAAGCAGCTTACCAAATGATCTTAACTGTAAATCTTTTATTAAAAACGTTGAAAGTATAATTGGAATTCAAGGCACTGGTATCGATACCATACTCAGATTAGCCCGTTTTTTACCAAAGATTTACTTTTCCATATTTGAAATGCTATCAGAATCTGATATGGTAAAAAGGATAAGAGATTTACTAAAAATAGGTCAAGCAGGCAAAAGTTCTCTTATTGAGCTCTTGAAACCAGAAAAGATGCAAGAAAACCAATAATTACTCTGCTATTAAATATTTTTTTGTAAATTTTGAACATTTTTTTCTTTTTTATATCAATTTTTACGTCGCCTTTTGGTGTTTTACTCGAATTAAATAAAAATAAAATTATAAGAAAATTACCGTTACATGGTACAAAATATTGTTATTAACAAAAAATTTTTAAATACCGTATATCGTACAGAGTTAAATGCGGCGTTAGAATCAAAAAAATTATTTTAAGACACGTATTTTTTTACTCTAAAACTCGTGTTAGGACTCTAATAGTAAAGTTTAGATCCGAATTTTTTCTTTTAAAGTTAAAATTATATTAGCTGTAAAATACCCGAATTGCTATAACAAAGAAACTATGTAATTAAATTTAAAAAAAGGTTAGATTTGGGCTTTACTCTTAGAGTCTTTAACTCAAGTTTATAATATTAGACACGGGATTTGAATCCTATAAATTATTTTGATTAAAATTTCTTTCTCCTAATTTTTATTTTCTTTATTATTTGTTTATGCTTGAAGTGACCACTTCTTAAAAAAGGTTATTATTTAATTTCTTTCTTTATTATTTCATGTTCTAATTTAGGATCGCTAGATCCTAAAAGGTTTGGAATATAATAAGATAGATATCAGGCTTATAAAATTGGAATCCCTAGGTGGACTTAACTTTTAGTTTAAGAAAAGAGTTGGAAATTTTTTCACTATGATCATTAATTAATTTAATTAAATAATCCCAGAGAAAATAAAATAAAAAAATATTTACTGAATAGATTACTGAAAGATGACAAACATTTGATAGCATAGAGAAAATAATGCTCTATTCTGAATCATTTCTACTCACTCGAATTATTGAACCATATGATCAGCAGCTATTCACGGAACAAGATCAAAATCGTGACAAAAGCCGAAAAGTCAGCTGAAATTTGGAAGACCGTACTTGATCATATCAAGCTTAAAGGAAATTAAAAAAATCTTTGAATAACAACTATATAGACTTTGGAATTAACGTATAACATTGTATATCTACTGTTGACGCGTTCCGCATGATCATTTCATGCCGCGGTTTTTCTTACTACTACTACTACTACTACTATATAGACAACTAAATGATGGGATCAAAATTATTAAAGAAAATAAATTCAATTAAAGAATTACAGAACTTATAACTAAGAAGAAATCGTCAAAATTTTTGAAAAATACTTGTGAAACATTTTTACACGAGATTGTGACTTAAATTAAAATAATTTAGACAAAATTAAATCAAATTGCCAAAAGTGAATTTATTATTTCCCTAAAAACCTTAAATTCAAAATCTTCTCCTAGAAAAAATAATGTTAATAATTAGGTACTTAAAAACTTCCTGACTCCTACACTAATACGCTTTACGAAAATCTAAAATTTCAAGATACTGACATCAGTTCAAGTGTTCTCCAGGAAGTTGACTTTCACCTACATTTTCTCAATTTTCTTAATTGACGTCATAAAAATCTCCTAAACAAAATTCATAAAGTTCGTTTGCAAACGATTTGAAAATTTAATTTATTGAAAAATCTTTAAGAAAAAAAAAATCTTACCTTCTAAAAGCAATAAACTTTTTTTAAAATTTTTGTTTACTTTTGGGACTATGAATACATTTTTCAAAAACGGTCTCATGTTCTATTAGATCCATTTCGAAGTTCTATGGAAATTATCTCTACCCGAATGTAAGAATTGTTGTGTAGCTGGTAAAAGAACAGCTAATTTCGACTGAGCCTCATGGTTCCATTCCAAGGCAAGTTAATCAGATGTATCTTTAGAAAAAAATAAAATTATGGATTTTAGATTGTGCTTTCAGTGTTCTGCTTCTATTTCCCATCTGATTTGAGTTCATTGTCAAGTCATTATTTTAGATGATTGTTAACATTCATCCAAAAAGTTGAACCCTGCATTAGAACAGTGATTGTTATTCTAGGAACGTGTCAGAAGTCACCAAGACCTGTCAGAATTTCAAGAGGACTTTAAATAATGAAGTCGAACAACAAAAGTAGCAAGTTTAAAAAAATCTGTTTTAAGCAGCAATGCTTCCTCAAGATTATTTTTGATAATTTGTGTCAAATTTTTGATGTACTTCAAAGAGAGACATTGAGATTTGATAAGCATGAATCTTATAAAATTTTTTACAATAGCAGACAGAACGTAAAAAACTTTTAATAATTTACAATTAAGGACTTACAATTATTATTCTCAAATAATCAGGGATACTTTTGTAACTTTACGAAATCATTAAAAGCTTGTATCAAAGGAAAAAATTATCAGGGAGGCCTTTTAAAATTTTTGGATGAATACCAATAGATCCGTGTGAGCTAGAAGATGGTAATTCATTAAAAGCTTTTTACATATGATCTAAAGAAAAATAGATAAATCAAAAACCTGGACATACCAGAGTTGTTTAAAAGTCCCAAAAAAAAGTCTAAGTCATTAAAAAAAAAGTCCAAGTCATGAC